>JAQQSE010000122.1:0-412336 GCA_035772565.1 Antheraea assamensis | reverse complement strand
AAAAAGAATGTCTGCTGCAGGATTATTTTTTTTAGTGCATATTACGCTCGTAGTTATTATACGTAACGTAGTTTGTTAATACATGTTTGCTATCAGAATACGGACTAAATATAATAAAAAGCAAGTATATCGATATTCTCTCAAGACGATGTGTTATATTACGCAGTCCTATTCAGTTAAATCTGAGCCAGTGAAGTAGATAGGTTTACATATATGCTTAAAGATAAGCCTTTTTCTTGTTAGGGTATCTTAATTATGTCTGTGTGCGGCCTCTTTTAATCTACACCATTTTTGTCCGTACTGCGTCATTTGTATCATTTCGATCTTCTCTCGTCCGTCTCAAAATAAGTAAGGTAATTTAAAGGACAATGGCGAGAGTTATGACCGGAGTTTTGCTGCGTGATCGAATCAAGCATGAGGAAATTTGTAGAAGAACCGGAGCTCATTTAACAGATGACCAGTGGGATCGAAGAGTTTTGGAGACTAGGCACTGGAATGCATAGGTTGATTATGCTAGAACTTAGATCGGTCTGTTATAAATTGCGTGAACTCGCTGAATGTGAACAGCATAAGAACGGTCATTACGGCGATCTTTGACAAAGATCTACGTTCAGTAGTGGCGTCTTTTGACTGTATGTACCGATGAGATGCAAAGATTTCTATGCGAGCTTGTTGAAGCGATGATGGCTTAGTTGATAGCGTATTTGAACACAAACGTCGAAAGACGTAGGTTCGAATCCTAGCACCTGAGTCGGAGCTTTCTATTAAGGAAAACATAGTGATGAAACCATAGCATGATGGTAGGGCTTTTTCAAAGTCCTCCTGGCTAACCACCACCCTCAAGTTGAATATCTGTCGCAAAACACCTGTTCGTGTATTCCGACAGCTGCACTTAAGATCCAGTTTCCCCCTAGTTTTTAACAAGATTACCATCTTAGGCTACATCATCATTTAACATCAGATGAAATTGTGGTCAAACGCTAACTTATAAAGTATAAAAAAGACGAATAACGAGCCAATAATAGAAATGAAATGTCTCCCGATTTATAAAATTTAAATTTTTTGAAATAATTCGCTCTGATAAGATAAGGTCGTCATAGACTTATGTAGTGTTGTAATCTCTGAAGCGGATGCTATCTTGATTATAATGGTTACAGGTTTAATCTGTGCTTAGTGTAGAATGCTTCAACAGATTATACACTGACAATCTGCTGCGAACAGTCTCTAGTAACATCTATGCCGAGTAAGATTAAGATGCACCTGTGAAGCTGATATTTGTGTATGAGTTTATGCTTTGTTGTCATAATTAACTGTTTAAAAGAAGATATGGAAATTGCGACAGATCACCTCAGTATGTTGGTCCGGTTCGATTACGATTTATGATATAATCTAGGTTTTTGGTTATCATCAATATCCAGTAATATTCAAGAAATTGATGATGTTTGTCTCTTTCGCATCTAGTATAGAGCGTTAATGTTGTCCTTTTCATAAAGCAAACACTGATTTATCAATTATCGCTTGTGATAGTTTCATAGAAATAAGCTTATTTAAGCGAGGCTTTACTGCAACTATTGTACCATTATATTTCCAAAATATGAAACTATTATGAATGTAGAATTGGACCACAATTATAATAGTAATAAATCGTAAATAGTGTACGAAGCAATTGAACGAATGCTGTTTAAACATTATATTGGCGTGCAATGCATTCTAATTAATCCCTTTAACGGTAATAGCGGCCGATGTTTGCCACGTCACCATTTGTTTGCTCTTAGCCTGTTTGATTTGGCCCGTGCACTCGAAGGCTCTGTAAATCGAGTCCGGGTTAGTTCGGCCTCCAGTTTAAACGTGACCTTCCTCTACGCCGTGGGGCCTCACCGTGGTTGAACGGAGCGCGGAAGCGCTATACAGATTGGTCGTTATAATGGCACTTGTGTTTCGTAAACGATGTTTTATTCATGCCGCGATGCTCGACTACTGCGAATAACCGGCTAATTATTGAGGTGTTCGGTTGAGATTTAGGCGTCTCCAGAATTCTATCGACACCGCGTGTAATGAAAACGCCACTTCATTTATCAGGTTAATAATCTCCAACGTCATTGTTTTCAATTCGTTCGAGCGATGTGCCCGTATTTATCATAATAATGTTCGTGACTTATCTGTTTACCGATATCGTTGACTCTATTAGCGTGATATAAATTGCAGGCTCCTCGGTATAACACTGCCGAGTAAATTTTTGTAGGCGCAAGAAAATTCGTTTAGATGGAAATGCTTCCGATCTTAGCAAAGTCTGAAGATAAACGCCAAGTTTATGATTCGATGTAGCACTTCCATCGCCCGAAACTCCGTTTTCGTATTTTCCTCGTTGGATAAAAGTTATAAGTAATGCGACAGCGACATTAACTCGGGATGAGTCCTAAGTAAATGTAGGACCGTGACTTCGCTAAAGCAGTTTGAGTGTTCTGCTCGTGGATGTTGTTTGTTATATTTAAAGAATTAGCTGCTTTTCTGTTTATGATTAAGTTATTATATATTACATGGAAACGTTTATTTTCCTTATTCACGTTAACATATTTAAAGATTATTTATGAGAACAGAGGAGAGAATGGCATATGTATATATCTATGATAATACTAGTTCTACCCGCGACTTCGCACGTGTTTGTTATTATTTGTTTTGCTTACTATTCTAACTAATATAACAAATACGAAAGTGAGTCCGCTTTTACGATACAGATGTTGATATGCGGCAGTGCCACCTAGTGGCGAGTTATAGTAAAATTCATAGCATAAAATATTCTCCGTAAAATAATATTTAGGTGTACCAATGTTTATGGTGATCGGTCAAGCGGTGTTTTATTTCATTCATTTCATACGTACGTGTATTATACCAACATACATTTCTATGTATCTTTATGGATGAATCAATAATGACTCAGTTGCAGCTCTTTCGATTGCCGTATCTGATCCCACAATGAGCCGCATATTTGAGTGAAGAAAATCACCACCATTAATCATGATTGACCACAATTTAACGTGATGTTAAATGATGTTTTGGCTCTAGATGGTATGGGTGAAGCGAGTTCAAATAGAGTTTCCGACACACACACCGATGTTTTTGGTAACAAAATTGCAATTTCAAAATTGTAGTTACTCAGACGGGTCTTAGAAAATGACCTAATATCATACATACTATGCTTTCATTGCGATGTTTTCTCGCCTCTGAAAGCCTAGATCTATCTTTACTTTACAGGTTATAGCGTTTGACCACTATCACATCTGATGTTAAATGACTATGGTAAATATGGTATATACTAATATGGTCAACACGCTAAATCTAGAGGGGGACTGACTCTCAAGTTCAGCTTCCTGAACACAGCTCTATTCGGTTGGTGATATATTTTAAATTTGAGAGCGATAGCTAGCCAGGTGGACGTGGCAAAGCCCTACTACTACTATGTTATGATTTCCTCGAGATGTTTTTCTTCACCTTCTAAAGCACCGAGTCAGTTGCAAGGATTCAACATTACATTGATGGACGTGACGTCTGAATACGCCGCAATGTTTTAGTATAGGCTGGTAACGCATGTGTGATGCCTCTCGTGCCCCAGGTGTCCATGGGCGGTGGTAATTACTTGCCATCAGGTAACCCGTCTCTGTTCATATGCCTCTAATCGCATAAAAAAAAAATCACATTTTCGACCTCGTATTAAACACGTAAATTTGTAATGCAATATTTTAATGGAAATATTCTAATGAATGATAATTATAAATAAGAATTAGCAGTAAAATAATATAGTATTATACTCGGAGTGACTTTAATTCTATCTCTGAAATGCAATGGGTATATACAGAGATACGAAAGTAGCTTAGCGTTTTCTAAAATAAAATATTTGGTCGCGTTATTAAGTCGTAAATATTAGGGATCCCCCGCGTCCCACAGCGGTCTGATCTCCACTGCTAATAGAATTATCCCGCCCGTAGCTTCGAATTAATTTGAACATCCCAAAGACCTTTTAAATATTATCCCGAAGGGTGAGTGCGTGACGAAAAATATTACCCCTTCGGAATAATACATTGTGAGAGAAAAGTATGAAAATGTACTCTTTGTCCGTGAAATATTTTCGTTGAGTTCCTTCGGCATTTTAAATAGTTTTCTCTACATTTATTTGAGTGATTTTGTTATTTGTTTCGGTTCACAAATTCTTATGTTGATTACTTTTTTAATGTTGTTAGAGAATCGTTGAAATGAAAAAAATATGTTCGCCGTCGCAAACAAATTCGTATAGTTTAATTTAATACGCCCACGGGTATTACTTGTTTAATCTGTATTTTATATATTTATTCATTGTGTCTACGCCCAACTGTTATAATTGAGAGTCGGTGAAAAATTTGAGTCCTATTACTTTCTCTTTTTTTATATGTATAATAATGTATTATGCGACTATAATAAAATGAACTGATTATAAATATCGATGTAACTGAGGTGGATAAATTACAACATTGCTTATCCGATCATCAAGAAAGTTGGCAACTAAGTGCTTTTATTCTATCTATTTACTATTCATCGCTATTAGGTTGCTAGCAAATCATAATTACTGTGAAAATGTAAACTTACAGCAAAAGTAACATTTCGGGTTGTCAAAGTAACATGTGAGTATAATATCAACCACTTATTACATGTAGACACGAAATGGTTATCCACGATGAAAACACAATTAACAAAACATGGAAAAAGAAAACTAAATAAAACAGCCCATAAACACCATGAATACTTTTGTAACTTCACGTTGTTTAACTTGCTACGTAATTATGTACCTTTTCCATGTTCGTTTACGATCTTTGTCATGCAATTTTTATATTTAGAAAGTTTGTGAAAATGTCTTGTGAATGCGAATAAAATGAAACGAAATTTCTTTGCTGTATAATAATTTCTGTGAATTTATATTACAGTTTTGAAAATGGTTCGCTAATGTTTAAGCATAAAACAAAACCAGGTAATGACGTTAGTACGTTTATTCAAGTTTATTAAATAAAAAACAAAAAATGTGACCCATTACGTGAGAACGGAGGACTAACGAGCAGCCTTAAGGGCTTACGTGGGAAGACCACTTAAGTCATCATCCGGTTGGTAGGCTTAGGAATCTCTAGTGTGATATTTTGGAAACAGATCTGGTAAGAAGCTACGCAGAATAGATACAAGTGCCGTAGTCTCATTTCGGAGGCCAAGACCCTTTTGGATCGTTGAGACAAAGAAGCTAGATGCTTAGTATGCCAGTTCGTTTTGCACTGCTACTGTGCAGCTGATAGAGATGCGATGGTAGTACTTCTACAGTTCCTACCTTGGAATAGATACCACGCTTCCATGTATGTTAAATATTAGAGGTTTGTGTCTTTTAAAGACAGTTGCTGGATGTATATTAAGAGTGATATGAAAACTCCATAGCTACATAATTCTTTACAATTTCAAGTATTATTTTGTGAAATAAATTATTTATGTGAAGTAATCTCCAAGGAGTGTAACAAAAAAATCCACACTTTCGCTCTCGGCAGTAAACCGTACATTTTCATCAGACCAACTGATAACCATAAAACTGAGACTGTAAAAGTTTATTATTTATAGGAAAATAAAGTGTAAAGATGATATCACAAAAGTTTATAGGGATGTCGCGTTAAGCAGGATATTAGAATTCTCGGTGGCTCTGGCGCTGACACTACACGTCGGGGTTGCGGTGACGTGAGCCCGGCGAATGTCGACGCTAAAACCCTGCACTGCGGTGCTTGCCGCTTTTCAAATAGACTTTCAGATGTTTCAGTATATGTGGCTTCTTTATGCGTGATTCTTAGGTTAGCTTACAGAAAAGAAATTTATGTATCCCAAGTAATTAACTAATTCGTAGTGCTTTAAATTTAGGCCAAACTGTTGCCCATTATTTAACTCAACGTGTTAATGCACGTTAAAGTACCCTTTGTCTGTTACAGTCAGTGGATGAAGGTGCCCTTTTAAAAATATTCTGTCTTCAAAAAGGCCTTAGTATTTTTCCAAATATTTTGTTCCATATATTCACGGTCAGGCCCTTTATACTTTACCCGCGTGTCTTATCTGGATTATCTCAGGATTTCACACGGCCTTTTTTAACTTGTTTCAGTTTGTGCGTTCTATCTAGTGGCTTGTTTAAATGGTTCCTACATGTCGTGTAGGTACTGTTATACAGATTAATTGTTTTATAGATTAAGCAACTTATACTTGGGACCTTTAAATCACTAAATAACATACTTGAGTGATATGATATCTAAACGTTACCCTCCGAATACACCCTTGATAATTTAATATATGCTCGAACAAGTTAGATAAGCTAGATTATTTTAATGCTAGACATAAACATAAATTACATTCTATGTTTTCACACGCAATAAGACTAATAATAGTGTTAACGTAGTAGTTTTAGATCTTTTTTTTTTAACTGACTACACTGTTGGCTTGTTAAGGCCGCTATAGTTTCACCGGACTACTCTGTTTTAGATCTACAATAAGAGTTCAAAGTCACTCACCGATTTGCCGGATAGTATTTTCAAGTGCCATGTTAAGCATACTTGGTTGTCAAAAGGTTATAATAGGATGGAAAGTCATTACGTGATCGATAATCACATATCTGGAAATGTTCTCTTTATACAATCGTTAAACTAACAATAAACAATAGTAAAATAATTTTAACGTATTAATGAGTGCATATTTTTTATTATCAGGACAGGACAACGTCCGCCAGGCCTGCTAGTATATTATAAAACTAAATTTGAGGGACGAGAATAATTATTGGGTAATAGACGTGTGGAGACATGAGTACTGCTAATTGACAATATTTTTGATAGGAGCAATCATCATAGAAAGTTCTGGATTTGGATGATTTTTATTATGCTTTTGGTACTATATAGGGGTATCTAAACAGAAAATATGACGTTAAGGATAGTTATGTCTCTTTATCGATTCATAGGTGCTACATATAAAAATAACACAAGGAGACCTTATTAAATTTCTGTTATAATAAAAAATCCCAGAAGTGTTACTATTCCAGTACAATATTCATAAAAAATGTTCGACTGGTTCAGATTACTTGGAAACGGGAATAAGATCTTTATTAATAATAAAGAATAATAAACCTAACTGACATCACAAAATGTTGAATTAAAGTGGGACGTTGAAGAAATTAATCTTTATTAAAATTTAATATCTCTCGAACACCTTTTATGTTTGAAGACGAGGAGCATATAATTCAGAGCCCGGTAATTAAGCCCTTAAATCCTCATTTTGTCGTCTTTTCCTTTCAGGTAACAGTAGAAGTGATGAAACAGTGCCTGAACGGGCTAGAGACGAAGACTGAAGTGTATGGACTTTTGTTATAGTGGGTGAAACATCCGTTGAATTCGGTGGGACAGTGTTAAAGCGCGAATCAGTCGTGACAAATGCCGTTGTGATTCGCTTTGAGGAGGTACATCTGTCATGGTGACGTCATGGCGTGCGCTGGCTCTGCTGGCGGCGCTCCACACGTGCCTCGGTTTGCCGGAGGCTTTGTACCACAATCAGTTCGCGGTCCATGTACCGGCGGGTCCGGAGCATGTCGATGACATCGCCAGACGGCACGGTTACTTCAATCACGGCCAGGTGAGTCGCCATTTACGATTATCTCTTAAGCTTATGACCAGTTTTAACTCATTTAGTGACACTTACTTAATGTAATAATTAGATAAATATTTTTTCAATGCTGAATTAGGCAGTTCACTCACTACTACTAGATCTTCTATCTAGTATTGAATGAAACTCTTTGTCAGGATGTGCCACTGTAGAATGTGAGAATATTCGGCTATGCGTCCAGCCGTTTCCATTTTTTTTAGTCTTTATGTGTCCAACTGTTTCTAATTCAATTATTCCGATGTTCAAGCAACAGACAACTAGCAATGAGTTATATTTATTCGATTAACATATTGTGTTGAGGCACTTACCGTTACGGAGTTTGCAGTTTAACACATTTTTTTTTAATTTTCTTTCATTAGTCATTGTTTTCTTATAAACATTGGCAGAGGATTTTCACTAGCATATAATGACACAATTAATTACACATCCCGTACAAAAATTATGAACCGAGTACAAAATGTTGTCATGGTCTATTATGTTAAACGTAGCGTAGTTCGCGTGCCCGTCTATCCGGCCGCTGTCCAATTAAGTTTTATTCCGTAATAAATTGTCTTATCCCTGTACAGTAGTTTACCACACCAAAGACTATCCTCAAGAAAGCTCTTCAAAACTTAAAGATAAAAGTTATACAAATACATTTGACATTTTAGTTAGTCTTTGTTATGTTATATAAAATCAATAACTATAAACATACGGTATTGGATCAGTGCTAGCGGGTTCGGAAACCACGGCGAACGACGTAAGTTTGCATTTTGCAATGATCCGGAACTTTCAATGGAGGAAAATATTGTGATAAAACAGCAAGACAGTTGAGATGTACTTTAATAATCGGCTGGTTAGCTACATTCCTCAAGTTCATTCTGTCACCAAACAAATATAAATGTCTTCCGGTAGCTATATTTGAAATTCTATCGTTCCATGGTTTTCGGTTTACCGTACTACAATTTTAGGCCATATTCTCATTTCATATGAGATCAGTTTGTGATCAAATATCAAAATCTAAGATTTATAAAAAAGGCTATTTACCGCAGACATATTATAAATTCATCGCAAGTAATTCTATTATATCAATCACATTGACTTCTTGGTCTTTATCAGGGAGTGCTTGTCGCGAAGTAAATGTTATCACCCTTTTCCTTCCTCCTGTCGTATTATATAGTTCCCTCGACTTTGATAAACGATCTCGATAATGGAATGGAGAAAAAAAATGCAAATGTGTACCGGTGCTTTAAGTTGATACATAAAGTGCACCCTCGTCTGTAGGGTGTAGTCTGTAATAGATTAAGTTGTTAAAATTGTGATGCTTCGTGAATATTTTTTATAAATTGTGGACCGTTATTGTGTCCAATTTCAGCCATAATCTGACTGAAGATTCATGATATGATGGAAAATAAAATGTTTCTATAATTATAGAAATCTACGATTAACGGTAACCAGTAAAGATGGTGATGGGCCTACATGTCAAGGTTTAATTTATGTTCATATATAAAAATGGACGCTGGGTAAATCTGAGACTGATAAACTCCAGCACCGTTTGATCGGCCAACATGAAAATTAGCACTCGTAAGTCTTTTTTCACGGAGAAAGATGTTTTTATGATTTCACTTATACTGTTTGTATTTTATTGTTATTACGTTTATATAGTAATTGAATGTACATGAATTTGGTGGTAGTTACAAGAATGCTCTATAATAGTATAGATTTTAAACAGTACCAGCATATGACAAGTCAAATAGCGAAGTTGTAGTAAGCCTTGCTATTGAGCCGAGAGTTTGCGACTTTGATCTCCGTATATAATGTACTTTTGTGCGTTGACCATAACACCAGTTTTCTATATCAACTGTATATTAATACTACTGAAATACTAGTTATGCTTAGTTAGAAATGTAACGGTCATCTACATATTTATTTTTGTTCTCGTGTCCTCATATATTATGCATCATATATCAAATATCATATATATGCCCATTGATTTTATTAGATTTATTGGGATTTTTAAACTTCAAAGGGCTAACAAAAATAGTATGGCTAATTGGAAGTTAGTATTTCAAATCAGGAATCTCATTATATACATTTGATTTTGCTGTAGTAAAAGGAATAATTTCCTAATATCGTTCTAAATTCTTGTAACACTCCAGATTTTGATATATTCGTTGCCTTAATATCATCTCGTGAGGGACCTTGGGAGCGTTCATATCCACTTTTTAACTTCACTCATAAATCATGATCACACATTCGAACGAGGGTGGAAACTTCACCCATTCCTTTATATGTTCGAACGGCTTCGGGATTTGATAGAGCGGTAGGAATCGCTCGTTCCGTTTATTGCATCGGTCGCCGTGGGTCAAAGTTTCTTTGGCGACGGTTTATTTATTCCTCGTTTTGTGACGGCTCCTCTTGTCCTGATGTATGGGTTAATACTGTTATATCTGGCTATTTCAAAACTAAATTATTTGGGTTGTTTGTCATAAATATCAAGCATTGTAATATATGTATAGTAGCTGATTTCCATCCATTTTCTTAGGCATTAAACATGCCTAGGAGTCAATCTAATCCAAAAAAACAAATAGCTTACAACTATGCACGACTTAGAACGAAACTACGAAAAATTCCTCATCAAATAGTCATCGTTCTAAACCGATAAGTACAGTAGTGTTAGCTACCACTCTTCAAGTTCTGTAGGTGGTAGAGCTACGCTGAAGCTATTACTGGTTTCAGCATGAATGGGTCCGCTCGCCCGTGGTAGTACCACCCTCTCACAGAAAACCGACGTGAAGTAACAGTGTTTGCACTGTTGCGTTTCGTTCGGCCAGTGAGAGCGCCGTAGGCCCACTTATTTAAAAGGCCGGCAACGCACTTGCGACTCCCCTGGTTTTGCTAGTGTCTATGGACGGCGGTGATCACTTACCATCAGGTGAACCACCTGTTCGTTTGCCCCGTATAACATAAAAAAAAAAGTTGAAAATCTGTCGCCAGGTACCTATAAGTAGTTACGGCAGTTGAACTTGAAAGTCAGTCCCCTTCTAGATCTATCACATTTACGATCTTGAAACACATCGTCACTTAACATCAGGCGAGAATGTGGTGAAACGCTAAATCCTAAAGTATAAAAAAAGAACAATGACCGTTGACCTAACTATAACCCATCAGACGTCTTCGCTGCTATGCGAGCTTCAAGCTTTGCCATAGTTGGATATGCACTGTTAAATTTGGAAATGTCACGACCTAAGAAACAGTCACCATGATTGGTTTTACATAAAGTGTATTATCTAATAGCGACCTAAACGAGTACAGACACTACCAAACTGCTTGATTATTGGATATATAGTACACTCGCTGATTCAGAACTCGACTTTCGTGAATGTGCCGTTGTGGGGTATGTTACACCTGGTGTATGTTGGTTGCAATACAGTCGGATATAATTAGCGTAGGTAATAAGGACCATTACACTTATGTTTGTCGGTTTCGGGATTTAATAGAACTGTAAGAATCGCTCCTTGTTGCATCGGTCGCTGCGGGTTAATGTTTCATTGTCGGCGGATTACTTATTCCTCTCTTTCTAATATACAATACAATCTACGAAAATAAAACTGAATACTTTTCCATGCGATTGTACCGGTCTGTTTTTGTATAACGACATCTCGCGGACCGATCTCGAATGTCATGTGTCCGAAATAAAATAGAAACTGTTGACTGCGTACGGTGCGTTTTCCCAAATTAGATTTTTATCTACAACACGGAACCGATGATCGGAAAGAATGAAATTGAATTCGATACGAATGTGTTTGTGTATACGCCTCTACCACGAGTTGGATGCTTCCGATGATAATCACATAATTCTATATAAATTTTGAAATACTCGTTCCATTGGCGAGATTTTCAACACATTTTTGTAAACGGTTATTTAACTGTTAATCTATTCTATGCTTAAGGATGTAATTTTGGAGATGCGGTTCTATTGGTTTTATAGCAAAGCAGATACATACAATAACTTCTCTTAATAAATTATATAGGCGCCAAAGAATAAATGCTTGTATTATTGAAATTTAATGTACGTCTTGTCTTTGAAACGTATAACGTGGAAAAGAATAAATATTTGTATTAATATAAATGCAATAATATTATGATGTAATACTATGAGTGCTAAATCCCATATACTCTTATACATGAGTCGTATTAAATGAACAGCGGCAAAGTATGAAAATGATAAAAAATAAGATCAATATTCAGCAACACACGTAATTTTTTTATTATCTTTGTCATATCCGAGTTGTTTATATTGAATCCAAGGTGGTAATAAAATATTGATCATGCTTGTCTTTGATATATTGGAAAAGGAAAACATGTTGTGCCGACCCTACTTAGCTGGGATAAAGGTAAGATGATGATGATGTCTTTGATATATTATTACAATTTATCAGTTTTTCTAATCAAATTACCAAATTACAAGGCAACTGTATTTTAATTTATACTACTGATATGATCATGTTAATATGTATACAATAAAATAATGGTCACGAATGTTTCTTGGATAAATGAAATCAAATGTGTTTTTATCTAATCTTATTCCCAATATCGCGACAATATTCGTCAAGTTCGTAAACACATGGTAGGGGTTACAGGTTTAGTGCTCACTCGTTCTGTTCAGTTGGGAATATCCGGGAGTGTTCCCAGAGTCGCATTCGTAACATTTCCCGTCACATTATCAACTATTTGAGTCCTTTTACGATGTGAAATATATAAGTGATGCTGAAATGTGTTCGTACTTTCTTTTTCTAGTGTAAAGATCAACGTGGCCTATGAATGTCCAATAATTCTTCATATATATACTTATACATATATAGGATGAAAACACAGTTCTTTGAGGATAAATAACGTCAGAACTACTGAACTGACCATTCTATGCAGAATTTTTCGTAGATGATTCTAGGCTACTTATTTTTTTGATATCATTGACTCATACCTTTTTTTAATTCAAATTTATTTAATGCCCTCTGAAGCAGACGGTATATAATACATAATAAATATAATATTGCTTCTTCGTATGACCTTCGTTACATCAAAATGATTACAATGGACAGTATCGCTATACTGGTTGTCACGTTGGATGTAGTATTTATTTATGCAAACGCAATCTTCCTTAGTGTTGATGCCTGGGTTCTGATGTCGTAACTAGCAGAATAAGCAAATACCACTATAGTTATATCAAACGAATTAATTACCAACTCAGTGATCATAATAAAGGAACATTGTGATCAAATTTGTCACGAAAACAAAACACAATGAAGATAAGTTCGATTTTTGGTACATACAACTGTTTAAGTCTTAAAATTAACGTTTGACATTGGCGACTGCGTTGTCTTCTTTCTAGAAGTAGAATAATTTATACCCAATGACTTTGGGTCATGTTTTATGATTCTGAATCGTCGCGTTTTTAATTTAAGTTCTTTTGAATAAAATCTGGGCTCTAAGAAGTTCTTTTTTTTGTGAACTAATCTGCAAACCAGTTATTAAATGATAATTGCAGTGTATAAGAGACCTGGAAAGGGATTGTCAATTCTTACACAATCAGCCATTAATACGTCACTATTAACGCAGTTGGAAAGCTTTAAACATTATATGTATTGCCCATTATATACACAGTGCATGATAGAGTTAAGATTATTTTGTGGTAGAAGTAAGGAAAGTCGAGGGTGCTTTTACAGTCTTAAAGGCGGTGATAGTTCAAAGGCTGCGTGTTGGAATACCGCGTCGCTCGATTGGTTCGCCATTCTAGGGGTTTCTTCGGTGAAGTACTTTCTTAGCCGTTTAATTAACTACCACCGTTACGTTGAAAATTTGTCGCCACGTATTCTGACAGTCGCACTTGACTATTAGATTTTCTTCAAAGCCACACCATCGTACATTATTATTAAGTGATATTGTGGTTAAAATCTTAGCCCATTAATAGAAATTGCAGGTGAAAAAATTGCACAAGTATAATCACACTTCTTATTCGAATTCTGCATTATTTTTGTGGCGATCTGATTGTTTTAACCGAATTCAAAATGTAGGAGTTTCTCAGTTCGGTTGTAATTTTATGTTTTAATGTTTGCTAACTTAAACATTCGCCATTAATAAACAGATTTGGATTTTTCTTTTATTAAAAAGGGCTACTTTAAAAGCTCATCAGTTCATTTTCATTAGCATGGGTCCTTGGATTTCGTACATACACCAGGGAACTACTTAAAACCGAATAAGAAATGTATAGTGGTTGACATATTGATAGGTTTATAACAACCAGACTAGGTAGGTACCTAAGTAACTATAGTTAAAGACATTCTGGAGCATTGCTTTAGAGCAGGGGCGCTCAAACGGTCGATCGCGATTGCTTTTGGAGTCGATATCGAGAAATATTTTCCGATATAGAGCTATTCATCGATTTTGTTTTAGTAGGTAAGTAGTTAAAACAAAATGTAATTAATAAACAAGTAAAATAGATTTGATCCACAATTGGGCCAGAATAATCCCCTCATTAGCTTCTTTTAACGTACCTACCTAGACGACAATCCTGAATCCAACACATACTTGCAGCCTTTCAGAGTCGATCGATCTTAGTCTAACAATATTGAGGTGGATTACCATCAGTTCAAGTTTGAGCACCCTGGTTTTAGAGTATTTTTTTGTTGTTTCTCTGGTAAATGCTCTTGTTTCTATTTATAGGTTGTCACCAAGTGTTTTAACTGATTGATTATATTTATTGTAACTAATGAAGCCATTGACTAAGTGATTTAAAAGTTTTCTGAAGAAGAAGAACATTCTTTATAACTTACGATTTATAAGTTACTCGCCAAGCAGATGTAGAAGTGTTTCTTGTAGTTTTGACGACTTAAACAACTCGTTAAGGGGTGTAAAAAACTTCGCAAGGCCTATAATTTGACACATAAACTTTTGTTGCCATAAGGAAGAAATACGTCTTAGTAACTTTTTTTGTTGTTGTTTTAGGAATGTTGTGTGTGCAATATGTATGTAATTGACATGAATGTACTATATTTTCAGAACGTTCTATTAATCTTATTGAAGTCGTTTTTCTATGTAAGATTTATAAATATCTATCTGGAGGATTTAAATTATTATTAATTTTTAAAGGCGTTAATAAAACATTATGTATGAGCAATTCATATAAAAAGAGGTACAGGTTTTTAAGTTTATATGTTGCAAACTAGTAACAACATTGTAACTAATGGTAAATACAGAATAATGAAACAACAGCTCCGACTATTGAAGATTAAAGAAATCCATGGTCACTCGTCGCTGTGAACTCAACCTACATAAATGTCTCTTTTAACGCTAAACCTGAAAGAGTCGATGTCATAGCAACTAGAGCGCATAAAGTATGCTAAAGTAATATGTACTTAATTACTAACCATGCTCCGTCTGTTCAATAGCATTGAATTTTTCCTGTCCTCGGCTCCCGCGTCTCGCACCACAACAGGACGTGCCCGCACTATTACTACGTTCTAGTCTAGCATACTTCTGACCTTTACTTTTTATGGTAATCTCTCCGTTCATAGTTAACTTTTTTGTATAAATAATCTATAAAATTAAAAAAAAATGCTATTTTTAAAATCGGGCTGGTATTTTTACATATTTGCACGTGCAAATAAACAAAAGCCAATCTCCTGAGTTTTGTAATTAACGTAGATAAAAGAAGAAAAGAAAAGTATAAGTGAGTAGAAAATTATCTCACATCACTTACTGTTATTGTCTGTACCTGAGCAATTTAATTTAAATATGTATATACTTATATAGTAGTGACTTATGTAAATATGTGTATAAATTCGAATACGAATGATAATAAATGTCAACATTTGGAGAATGTACTGACACAAGTGTTGAAACAACCCATACCAACATTTGGTAACCGATTACATTTCGGCTTAAGGAATACCTCCGCGTCACTCTTCTGTGAAAATAGTCCTGAATATGTCTTTAGGCACGTGAGGAGGTGTGTAAACTTCGGTCGGTGTGAACAAACATTGTAGGGGCCGCCATTGTCGAGAGAGTATTGCCAAACACTCGGTTCTTACCTCGAGCCGGCCGTGAACCGCTGTGTTTGACGTGCTCCGCCAAATCGATCTACAAGAGCTCTTGTCGTGTGTTGTTGTAGGTTATACACCACGTCTGTAACACTCGTCGACACAGCGCTGGTCTACGATCGTTCTATTAAACACAGTGTCACGGTGTTCACGTCTAGTTGGAATACGTATCCTGACAGTCCCTGTTACTAGATGATTAAGGATGTTTTGACGATATTATTGTAAGACCGTAATTTCTGGTCTTTATCAATTTATACTTGAGTGTTTGTTTGGATTGGATTTAGTTAAATATGGTATAAATATATAAAGCAAGGGATACGTCGTTGTTGAGAATCGGTATATAAACTAAATTGAATAAAGTCAAACATAACATTGTAAGCTTTAGAATAATTATTACAACACACAAATATGACAAATTGTAGTGTATTTTTAATTTTCCTATTTCATTTTGTTTTATCATTAAATCACTGACGCTTAATGAACAAAATGGAAACAAAAAATAGCTAACGATTGAATGATACAAATTATTCATAGATAGTAATAAACATACACATGATATGATAAATTGTAAAATTAAAATAATTGTCATACAGTAAGCGAAAATGTAAACTAAAATGTTTAATTTTCTATGTAAGATTTTGGTATTAAGTATACATAGACAAAACTGTCCTTACTTTACTAAGGCTTGGTTTATGGCTGATATATGATTTCAATTTGCACTCTAGCAGTCTTCTGTCCTGCTGCTTTTTTCGTGCGTTAATTAACGGTAGGTGGACTCTTTCTCTGCATCGATATTTGATATCAAATAAATAATTGTTATTGTAGTGTTATTAAACAACTTAGAACAGAAGTGGTTAAAATGAAGTCATTTTACTGAATCAGTTTTAAAACCGAAACAAGTGTTACATAAAAAACTTTACACTAAATCTTTTGTTTTTTCTTGTATGCGAACTTCATCTTGAGGTGCTCGTTCGTTCAAGCAGTTTCGTGTTATCGTAAACCAATAAAAAGGAGACAATAAAAAGTGTGGCTCGAAATTGCGAAAAATAAACTTCAGTTTTTTATTATTATTATAAACTTATTCGTCTAAAGGTTAGATCGCATGATTCTTAACCCTGATCAGCGATTGTAAGTTAGTAGCGGTATGAAATTAATTATGTTCAGAAAAGTGAGGTTTATAAGTGTAGGAAATGGCGAGGTATATAAAGCATTTATTAAAATATGCGTATGATTTATTTATTGAAATATATAAAGAACTAACTTAATAGGAATTTAATTAATTTATGTGATCGGTCTAAGTAATATCAGGTATGCCTAAGCTGTAATTTGAATTAACTAAAAAACATTGTATAGACTTCACAGAGATTGAATACTATGTTTCGTTACAATTACCAATTTTACTATTACTTTATTATTAATATTATTCATGGTAAAAACATGTGTATATCATGTGTCTGTTACATAGTTTTTGAACGCCAATGTCGCAACTAAACGTAGTAAATTTAGGTTTGTATCTCGCGTCACGTTTCCCTATCTGTTGATGGTTATATCGTATAAGCTCATTCTTCTCAATTCATTTTCTTACTATTCAATAGCGTCGTTATTCTGTAGTAGCTTTAATACTTACAGCGTGCGTAGAACATTGAAGACGATTTACTACTTGATGGTTTAAACTTAACTAAAATCGTGGTAGTCTTAAGAATTTACGATAATTAGAATAATGGTTCAGTTAAACGTGTGTTAAATCTTAAAGGTGTCGGACTTTCGACTCTTTCTTTAAATTTACTAATTTAAATTGGTAACACTATCAGCTGAGGTTGAAGGAAAACTTCGTCAGGAGACCTAACCTGAGAAATGTTCTAGTAGTACCATTGATGTGTGAAAATATACAACTGTGGAATTCTCGAGGTTTGAAATAGCCAATAGGTCGTGGTCGAGCGTGATGATTATCCCCATACCTTCTTTCAGGAATAAGCTTATGACCGTGCAGTAGGTCTCTTACAGTCGGTTACGTTAAACATTCATTTATTGTTCTACGACGCAAGCCTATAAAAAGCGTAGCGGAAAAAGAGCGGGGATCATCGGGTGAGTGCCTTAAGTTAGCTTAAGTACCGGTGAAACTACCGTGGGAGAAAACCATGTTAAAAAGTTACAGACGGGTGTGCCTTCGGGCGGTGGGAGGGAGGAAACCTCGATAAAAAGTTACTGTGGGAGAAAACCACGTTAAGAAGTTACGGGTGTTGATGAGACAACCTCGTTAAAATACAGACGGGAGGCCTTCGGGCGGAGGGAAGTAGAAAAAAGTTACCGTGGGAGGAAACCATATTAAAAAGTGACAGAGGGGTGGCCTTCGGGCGGAGGGAGAGGGAGAAAACCTCGTTAAAAAGTCACCGTGGTAGAAAACAACGTAAAAAAGTTACAGGTGGTGGTGGTTGGAGGGGGTGACCCCTTGACTGCCAAACCAGACCAAGGAGAGAAGGGGCTGGGTCCTGACTTTCCATTGCACATTGGTTCGGTAGACGGGTCAGCTTGACTGGGCTGTCGTCGTGGTCAGGGCGTTCGCGCTGGGCCTTGTCGCCGGGGTGGTATGGTGCTTGCTTGTTCGATCCCGTGCCCCTCTATAACGCTACAGACGAGATATCTCGTAGGTTTTTTTAGTCAGTAAGAGTCTGACACCCCATAGCTCCCCAGGGCTGTGGGTTTCCAATGTAGGATTTCTACCCACATAAAAAAACAAAGTGCCGGTGAAACTGAGAAGGCCTTGCCAAGCTAACAGTGAAGGTCAGTCCAAAAAAAAAAGTAGTGGGGTTCATTCTCGCACGGAGTGTCGTACCGTATACATCTCTAAAGACGATGCGTAACTATATTCAGCAGTGTATTTGAGAACCTGTAGTTTAAGGTAAACGCTATCATTATTGATACATGATTGGTCTTGAATGACTGATTGATTAAACGACAAAGAGGACGTCATCTGTGATTGACGTCATACTTTTGTAACTACACCCTCAAAGTTGCCCTGACATGTATATTACAATCAGTACAAACTCGTAGCCGTCGGTCGTGATCGTAAGTAATGTGATCGCATAGATTCACCGGCGTGCAGCATCCTACAGTGCCAACGTAACACTTGCCAAAACAGTTAATTGTTCTAGATAAGGTTTAACCGGTGTTTAGTGGCATGTGATTTTAACGCCACGATTTGTGTTGTTAACACGAGTCTACTTGAATCGACTGTGATAAATAAAATGGCGTTAAAACACCTCTCGAGGTTGCGACGACTGCGACGATTTAATGGATGATTTCTTGTTTTCCGGGAAACACTCCGAATAAAATGTGTTCATAGCCACGTTCGTTCACGTTAAACTATAATACAACATTGAACAAATGAAATATAAGCTATTGTCATGTTTTGGCGAGTTATAATAACAAAATGGATAACAATCTAGGTGATCGGCGAAAAAAAAAGTGTTATAAATTTCATATAATACACATTACATTTTTATATATATGTATACAGCATATGTTGTTTCTCAGCTTTGTTTTCATATAATTGGTAGGTATATAATAATTCCAAACGAAATTGTTAATTAAGCTGTAGTTATATAGTAAGGAGCAATCTGTAGATACTAATAGATTTTTCCTTTTTGAAAACTTTTATACATAAAACTCTTGTAATATTGGACTTGAAAAATTTGCTAACGCTAGCGATAAATAGGATGTTAATTATTTTCGTCACTATTCAGGGAAAAAGACTAGTTTTTTGTAGCGTATTATATAAGAACGAGGTGAACCTGCGGCTTTGGTCGCGTGAACCACAGAATTCATGTTAAACTGTTTTTTTTTAATAGAACCATTAAAAAATTACATGGTCTATTTTATAATTAAAAAAATACTGCAGATTCATGGCACTGCCGACTTTTATATGCCATTATCAACACAACAATTATAATTAAATGTTAGTTAATATTTAATGGCTCAGGCAACATTTTGTAATGTATTTTGTATTGCGTCAAAATTTATAATTATTTTCTTGTACATCTCACAATTATTTCTAATGTAACAAACTATACACTAAAATCTGACAAGACAGTACACGTATGAGTTCTAAAAGAATTATGCAAATTGGTTCAGTCGTGTTTGCGTAATAGACAAACAGACATACAGACAGATAGCTCGTATTATATATCAGGATATGTTTGTGAAATGTAACAAAATGCTTCTTTTTTAGCCTTTGATGTGTAAGTCTTTAAAGTAATCGTTACAAAGAAATAAATATTTAATATCCATTTATTATATTATTTAACGTACATTACATAGCGTCTTATAACTCAAGTATTGTTTATGAAGCTAAGTAGCTATTATATGGCAAAGTAGGAAAGCTTCGCGTCGCCACCGCGGCGTCGACTTAATTTGTAGTTTCGCTGCTAGTGGGTGTTTTTGTCGACTATTCTCACAATAATTATGGTTTATAGGCGCTGTCGTTTCACTTTAACCGTTTTTATGTTAATGAAAACATATTTCTGTTGGAATAAATTTCCTTTTAGCTCGACTTACTTGGTCTTGGTGTTTCGCTGCAATGTGAATAATATCGAAACGAGTGTTTGAATGATGCCGGTTATCATGAGAATATCATTGTTTCATGGTGTGACTCCTGATATGCAGTATTATTTATACATATATTATTCTATTTATAAAGAAATTGTACCTACGTACATTACAATACTACTAATACATAATACTAATACATTACTGCCTTTTTAATTATTGAAAATGAAAAATTCAGTTTTTGATACGTTTCTGTTTGTAATATATATTTAAAATATTAATGAATATTTATAATTATTCTTGTCATTTGTTTTTAGTTCATCTGCGTAGAACGCAATAAATTTTATAGGCTATATTTATTGTATGTATTAAATAAATAGTTCAATATGTCGAGGGATATATAAAAGTAATTCAAATATGAGAATACACAACTAGCAAGGTATTTTATTTTAAAAAGTCTTGCTCGCATTCAGTACATAAAGCAAACCAAACCCCACAACCATAGCACGTAATATATTTATTATTATATATATTTATTATAACCATACGCGTATATTTTCTGTACAAAAGTCCGCGAGTTAACTCTTTTATATGAACATCGCTAACATAAAAGAGCCATTGGCGCAATAGTTTCGTCACGTCCGTCCCCGCACACATAATGGTCCCATTATGTATTATTATCTATATTTTACTACCATTAACGAGATACTATCGTGTCGTTACATTCAACGGTACGATAAAGCGACAGTGGAACGCGACAGTGTCGTTTGCATCGCGGGCGCTCCTTTCAAAGGCATAATGTAATATTCCAATGCAAGAGCGAAACCCGTGACAGGTGCGTCATTCGGAGAGTCTTGCTACGAAAAATGCGCTCTGACTCTAAGAAGAGTTATACAATGTAGGAATGTGTCGGCGAATAACAGCTCCGGGTACGACTGCGACACTACAAAGTGAATATATGCACATCTCCTTTTGCGTATGTCATCTTGTACAGAAAGATTTCTCCCTTTCTAGTCGAGTTGTAAGAATTTGTTAAGAAACAGTTTATGTAATTTCATTAGTTTTGAATAACAACTTCTATATCAAAGTTGTCGCTGGGTTTGTGGACATGATAATTGGGACGGCCTATGGAAAACCTGTCAATAAAAATTATAAACATACTAACTGTTTGTCCTGGCTTCTATTGCATAGGTAGGTACTAAAGAAGAAAATCAGATCAAATCTTACATCACCTAACCTAACAACCCTACGTTAGTCAATTGTGTCAATATTTTTCAAGATTTCCTACTGTCTTGTGTCTCACTAGGAGTTTTTTTAACCTATTATTTTTCACTTTTTTGTACGATTTGTCAAACATTTTGGTTCATACAAATTTTGTCCTGCCATTTACAAACATACAAAGAATTAGACACATAGGTTCAGCCTTATTAGCCGTTGTGAAGTTATGCTTTTATTATATACATACGGTAGTTGATTTTTATTTATATAAAGGTAAAAAGCATAAGCGTGTATAATAACGTAACGTTAATTCAATATAATTAAAAATAAGTAACTTGGAAAACCTAATTACTAAGATAATAATATAATAATAAAAGATAAACAATTTTTCTCTGATTGTTGGAGTACTTCAAAACTATTTATAAATAAAATTTAAATATCTGTTGTTGGTTCAGGCTAATTCAGAATCTGTTCTGACAGGGTTTCTACTAGCCGATAGCGGACTTCGCAGGATATTATCTAGGCTACATATCATTACGATATTTCATAGTGGCTAAACAGTTTGGCCAAATTTAGCTTTAAATTTAAAATAGGTAAAAAAGGATTATATAATTGATAGTAAATGATAAAATAAAAAACAACCAGGTAAAACACGCAGTTCCTATGGAACAAGAAACCCATTTTCATGAGAACGAAGTAACTAGAACTATCTGGTTAAGATAGACCTTTCTTTTTATATCAACCTCAACTTAAATATAATTTGTGCATTTTAAAGCCCAGTTGAAATACCAGATTAATCTTTGTAAGATTCCTAAGTTCTTAACATAACGACAGAATCTTTCAACTACTGATCTTGCTTTCTCAATAATAAATCCAACTTTCTAAAAGAAATTCACATTCATTCTCAATACTTATTCAGACTCACAATAAACTCGAAGTTCTTTGTGTTCCGTAATAAGACGGGCGGCGCGGGGGCGACGTAAGTAATACGTCAGAGGGGTAGGGGCCGTTCTGAAAATTTCATATAAAGGCGATGCGGCGGCCATACTTCACGCACATGTGTTTATTATGTTTTCTATCTGGGGGTAAATATGATTTTCATTGTACGTAATAAAGTCGTAATAAAGCCGGCCCGCGTCGGGACGGAAGGAAGGCGAACCTTTCCTGCGGACCGGACCCCGGAATAAAGCCACGAATACGGTAATGGCGCACGTGTCCACGCAGAATAACAGACGTTCGTTAAAAATTGTGAATCGAAAAGACCCATTTTTTTGCTTTGGTATTTTTGCTTTGAAATTTTACAGTAGGTATTGCCTTTGTATTGAATTATATTGTATTACTATATCTTTAATTTTAATTAGTTTAAGGATGGCGCAGAGGTGTAGGCGGTCGAATAGCTGTTGCCGCTGTGCCGAGTATTATGGGTTCCAATTCTAGACAGAACAAGCATTTTTATAATCCATAAACGAGTGCTCGAAGTCTGAGTGTACTTATTGTCCAGTAATTTGTATGTTTATAAACGCCCCGTGACTATGAGCTCTATGCTTAGTTTGGGAGCCATCTTTAACAAAAGTATGTTTGTTCTATATCCGTGCATATAATTTTTTTTTTTTCGAACTGACCTACACTGTTAGCCTGGCAAGGCCGCTACAGTTCCACCGGACTACTTATAAAATCAGTTAGAGGATCTTTCATACTTTATAGGTTCATTTATTTATGTATGCTTTATAGTTTTTACCGTTTGACCACAATTTCAGCTGATATTAAATGACGATGTGCTTTAAGAAGATGAACACGCTAACCCCAGAGGGAACTTGCTCGCTCATGCAGCAGCCGGAGCACACCAAGAGGAGCTTGGCGACAGATTTTCAACTCGAGTGTGGTAGTTTGCGATACGGGCTTAGAAAAAGCCGATTATGATATTTTCCTTCACCGATAGAGCTCCGGCTCACTCGCAAGGATACGAACCTAAATCGATCGATGTGATATTCCAACACGCTAACCACCGCGCCATCATCCTGAGCCACGATATTAAAATTATTAATAGAATCAAAATATAGCGCTGTAATTACAATTAATCTGTCTAGCATTTAAAATTAGCTTTAGCAATGTTATGCCAGTTGAAATGGATTGGGAATAATTTTAAGTGACAGTTTAATTAAATTCATAATAATTGTAATGCGATCCATTTCGAATGTCAAAATTCAACCCTATATTGAACAAGGTTGACACGTGAAATGCGATCGAGCTTGGAACAATACTGATTAAAATAGTTATTTTCTCCTTAACTATAATGATTTACAGTTTAAGCTCCTCAATGTTTGTAATGAAAATAAAAATATTATTTTATGGCAAATACATCATACAGATAGTAGTATCTCTTCTTACGCTATTAAATGTTGTTAAAATCGAATAGAAAAACAAAAAAAAAATTGTGATTACCCCTCTTTTAAGCTGCTAATATCATATGGAAGTTTATATAGCCAGTCTCCCACACCCACAATTAAGATAATTTTAACTTCGTGTGATATGTTGGAACTCATTAAGCTTTTTAGGTTTGAGAAAATGCCAAAGAAATAGTCATAGAAAAACCTCACTCTCCGTTTGCGTATTTAGACAAAAAAAAAGAAAGTTATTAGCGATCAGTATTTAAAGAAGTGGTCTAATCTCGGTATATAGATTTAATTAGTTATTTAATACTTTTTAAATCTATCAAAAATTGTGGTTTTATAGATTTTCTTACAAAATATAATGCATATACATATATATATACATTATTATTTCATTTTTTTACTTACCAGAAAGTCTTTGAGCGTTAATGGTTAGAAATTTATGGAATGTGTTTCCAATGTCTGCAGGTTCAAGTCGACATTTACAAAACATTAATTAATTCGTGTACATACATTTATCTTTCGGCTGATTTTTTAAGACCCAGATCTGAAAGTGGCGGATTATGTTTTTAATTTCACGACAATAATAATAATAATATATATAATAATAAATAGTATGTACAAATGAAAAAAATAATTTAAAAATACATTTTACATAAAAATTGTAATTTTACAATAAATCCATTTGTTATGTTTCAAAGTTTTGTAATAAATCAGGTATTTTTGTAAACGTACGCTGCCAACAGTCTGTTGACCTGTGCCTCATGAGATCTACATTTATTTGTATGGAACTTAAACCTTTATGGTTTTGGTCAGTCCAGGGGCTAATTTAAATTTAATCAACAGTATTATCACATGTGACGGTGAACATCATTGTAAAGTATCTTGAAGGCTTTACGAGTTTGTAAATAGTACTACAGCGTAATGGGAAAATTACAGAACCATATATTTCTAGGCGTTTGAAATAGGAAACTTGTGACTATCTGGCGTGGTGATTAATTCTGTGTCTTCCCACAGGAGGACACTTTTGACCATAGTGAGATTCATTGGATAATTAACATTTATTTGCATAAATAACATGTATCCTATTTTTTTACCTTTTATATATTATAGTGATATTTAATTTTATTAAAGGCAACATAGCGGGATTCTTAGGATAAATTCTACGTTACAAATTTAAATATGTTAATATATACCTGTTTACGTAATTTACTTAATTACTCTTTATTAATTATATAATATTGAGAGACAGAATAATCCCATACCTATGTCATGTTAGTCTGTATGTACGTAGTCTTACGTTCAAAGCCTTACCAACGTAAACAATGAAGGCGATACGCGTGAAGCAAGCTCTTAAGACATTCCTTAAAGCTTAGCGTGTGTTAAATCGACCTAATTTCGTTCGACCCCCCTTTCTCGAGTGGATAATCGTTAAACAAGGGAGCGCGAACACGTTCGAATTCCTCCGGGCAACTGATTTCGGCTAAAACGTAGCTTCTTGGAAACGTTGTAAGAAGTTAGTGTCATCTTGTGTTTCATATTGTGTGTGGATAAATTGGTACTCGTTTGCTACTAGCATACATTTCTTTCGTCTGACTTTTATTCTCAAGAGGTTTGTTGTTTTTATATCCAACTATGTCTTCAGATGTCCTTGAATATACACATTATTATATTTATTCGTTAGTATAAAACAATTGAATTAAAATTGACTAAAAAACCGTGTCGTCATTAGTGATTATATTCAAAATTTTCCCACTGCTTCAATAACGGTTTTTTTGGAACAAGAATAATATTTTTGAAGTGAAAATGTTATTAGTCGCGTCGAGCGAATTAAAAAAAATGGTCGGGGGAAAAACGTGATGGGTTCGTGTTACCGCTGACCTGGTCGATCAGGTCGAGACATGCTCGTGACGTATTGCGTTTGGGCCTGACATTGTATATACTCAACTGTATGTTATGCGTGTTTCACTTTTTGGATGGGTAAAAAGTTGTGATTTCACGACGAGGGAGCCTTTCCAACCTCGATATTATTTTTATAGATACTAATCTTATTTTTAGATTTATTTAATAAAATTTGAATAACATAACTATTGTTATTTAAAAAGAGTGTTGATTCAATAATCTATAGTGCTATATGTTTTAATAGTCGTGATCCTTTTAAAATAGCATTCATTATTTATTCGACAACAGTGGTGTATGGTTGAAACATTTTCCCGCTAACGTAAATAATATTAAAAATACTATTCGAGGTATTTAAATGAAAACAGCCTTTGTCGTGAAGATTAGCAGATAAATCTGGATTTTATTTAGTTTACGTGCCTGGTTTTAAATTTTAGATTTTCGTCTCTGAAATTATAAAGCATTGAATATATTTATGCTAATATTATTAACGAACGTGTAGATTTATAAAAGAGAAACCTATCTTTATATGCTTTATAGGTTATAAAGTTTTATGGTTAGCTTTATTATTTTATTTTATCACAAACGTGAAACATAATTGCTCTGTGTACCTATTATAGGAGTATACTGACTGAAAAATAGAAATGTTAATGTGATTCGAGACAGATTTTCAGTTTGAGAATTGTTGCTAGCAACGTATGCATCACAGTGTTTTCTTTCATCGTAAGCTCCGGTTCATTGCAGGAGTCAAACGAACGAGGTGACTAAACAAGTTATCACAAATATATTAAAGATTTTATTCACATAAAATTTTTATTTTTAATGTCATTCCGTTTGTATTTTTCTGTGTGTATATAACTTTTCATGAATGTGATTACGCTGAGACGTTGTAACTTTTTGTTAAATTCAACTGTTTAGAGTAATTCTATTGTAAGCGGTTTTTAACAAACATCATACAAATGTGCGTCTCATGATTTTTTTTTGTGAAAATCAATAAGTATCTATTGTGACATTATTTGAGTTGAAAGAAATTTTGTTTTTTGGTGTGATTATATTTCATGAGTAAGTATTTAATAGTTGTAAGTCACGAAATAAAAAATAAAAATTGTTTGTTAGGATGTGTGTCTGCGAATCGCATATTCATAACAATATAGCATATAATTTCAAGTGATTTATTTGTTACTCCTTAGGTATTAATATTATAAGTGTGAGTGTGACTTTGATCGTTACACGCGTTAACTGCTCAGTCCTTAATAGTGAAATTTTACACGCACGTTGTCAGGTATGTCAGAAAAGGACATAGGGGGTACCGTTCACCGAGAACAAAGTACTGTACCGTCCATGACAGATACGTCAAATCTACATCAATGCAAGTGAAGCCGCGGGCATAAACTGGTCGGAATAACAACTTTAAATAAGACATTCTCCATGAAATACGTATAAGAACATAGACAAACATACCAATACAGGTGTTCAAACTTCGAAAATTAAGGTGCTTGATATCTGAAATTAGGCTTCTTTACAAGATGGAATGAAAGGTATTCTAAGTAAGCCTTTTGATCTAAATTTAATATGTCAACAACTAAAACAAAATTCAAAGACTATAAGAAATGAGGAAAGATATTAAACATTTCTTTCGCAATAAAGATCGATTACAACGTAAAGTTACATGTTATAACTGTATTTAATGTACGAGAACATTTGAACAATATTTATTCATATCCCTATAACATGCCGTATCAAATATCAGTTTGGGAAACGTCAGATGTTCTCTGTTAAGGCGCCAAAATTTGGTACATAAATATGATGTATTCAAAGGAATTCTTTTACTCACCGTAGCTTTGGACTTTACATTGTATTTATTTAATCTATTTAGAATAACACAGTATAGTTGTGTATATTAGATAGTTAGCAATTTGTTGAAGAATAAAAACCTTCGGCCTAATAATTGAGGCCTGAATCAGAACTATGCAATTCATGGTAAAACCAAGAAATAACACATTACTCCATAATGTTTATGCACCTTTACCTATGATATATGGTAATTATTGAAATTGACTATAATTAAAACCAGAGTGTGAATTTGTGAAAAAAAAAACAATCACCGCGTATATGTAAACGCATAATTTCAGAACTGTTGTATTTATAATCTATGATATTAATAATCTATATTGTAATAGACGTACTGTCACTAGATGACATTAGAATATATGTTAATTAGGGTTATGTTACATGTAGACGGAGTTAAAGACTATCGATAAAAGTGGAATAAAATAATATAAAAAACAAATAAGGTGTTCTTCATTCTCAAAACAATAAAACAAGAACTGCAGCACCTATATTCTTTAACTGTTGTATTTGTAGTTGTCAGGATAAGATTTGTATGAAAGAAAATGGTTAAAAAGTCCTAGGGAAAAGTTAAATAATTCGTTTAAAAATTCTCCATGTAAAAAAATGAATGAGTGAGACAGAAGACACTAGCGTAAAAATATTGAGACAATTGACAAATCTGTATCAATACAAGCGAAGTAGCGGGCTTAATCTAGTATGTAATAATAACTTTAAACGAGATATTCTTATTTAAATACGTGCCAAAACATAGATAAAATGCAAGATGCTCAAACTTCGAAAATTAAAGTGAGCATATAATTGCCGCTTTATTGCCATTTTATTTCGTTAAATGGTCGTATGTTAAATTGAAGATTTGTTCTAACTTTCTGCGTCGGTACAAATTATCAATATTTCACATTTGAATATGAAGGCATACTTGTAGAATGGCTTTTGTATAAACTTATTATTCATAATATATTTTCTGTAGCTTAACACCATAGTTCATACGTGTTAGCGTAAACACGCAATCTTCTGGTTATATCGACCAACGTAAGACGATCTATGACATGTCCAATACTCTATTCGTGGTGCACCGGAATATGGTAGTGCGAGAGATCTCTGATAAATCGATCAGAGATAAGTTCTGCTGGAACTACTTATCGAGTGGTTATAGTGTACGTGTGTATCGGAGAACTTTGCGAACTTGAACGGCAATCGTCACGTGATGGAGAGGGTTGCGGATTGTACACGTAAGGAACTGGTTAATTTTTGGAGAAATTATGCTTAACAAGCCTGCTCGAAATTAGGTTTTTTTAAGGATAAACAGACAATCTGTAGACTAGATTGTCACTGGCCTTCTTAGACGTGAGAGAAATAGCATTCAAAGTGGACAAAAAGTACAATAGTGTAATAAAAAAGTTCACATTTTACAATAACGCTAAACCTGGAGGAGGATGCCTCTTAAGTGCATGTGTTGGACCACGCCTATAACGGCTTGACGATAGCTTATCAACTTGAGAATTATAATTAAACTGGTGAGCATTAGAAAAAAGCTATACTAGTGTATTTTGGTTTTATCACGATGGTTTTTTTTACCAAATGCTACAATATTGCAGAATTCGAAACTACGTCGATTGACGTGGTATTCAAAAATTCTACCACTGAGTTATCAGACCCTACATTCACACTATGGTGTTTACGAGCAAATATTTTCAGTACTGGACGCGTTAAAAAACTGTTAGAAGCAAAATTCGATGAAGATGGTCATCAGAATACAGTAGCGCGCTTAGTGATCGTCTCTGTTCAGCATTGAATACCGAGCAAACTCACCATGATAATTATGATGTTAGCCGATACACGGTCAAGTATCAGAAAAAAAATCTTTCCTTTGTTAGAAAAAGGCACTTATCAATATGTTGCAGAATAGGCTATAAATTCGTATAAATTAACATGTGAATAAATAATACATATGTTAAATAAATAATTTCCATCTGTATTTTGTATACTCATTCAGTAGGCATGTTTAAAAAAGTATGCTTCACCGTGCGTGAACATCGCTGTATCGTAATCAGCGTATTGAAGGCCGGCCTCATCTGCTGCCTGCATCGACTCGCTATTCGTTACTTTTCAATACGAATTGTAAATCATATATGTTAATGTGTACTCAGAACTACTATTAATATGAATATCGTTTGATATTTTTGTGGTACCTTTATATTTTAAAAGTATAAACGCTCAGATTGTATCTTTTCAAATGTACGTTTCGTTTAAATAATGCAAAATTGTTGTAGAGCTTGAAAACGTTGGAGATTTAAAAATACATTCTATAGATATTGCTCGTAAGCTTACCGCAGTGCCACTTGCCGTATATTGCCTTTACATAACATCAGTCAAGGTCCATTGGAGATTCTTCCGTAAAATGGTTATAGTGAATATAAATAGTTGTAATGTTTAATATCTATGTATTAATAATATTATGTAGTCTATATATTGTATAATATTGTATTATATATTTATATATGTATGTTACAGTGTATGTGTTGTTAATTATGTAGTATTTACTAGTTTTGTTTTACTTGTACACCCTAAATACACCCTATTCCACTCCATCCAAAGGTTGCCTGGAAGAGATTGCTATTAGCAATAAGGCCGCCCATTATACTAATCATATTATTGTAATGGTGTATAATAAAGTTTAAATTAAAAATAGAGCTGCCCGGTTTAAATATACATTTATATAAGTGATCTTCATAGTCAGTCTTCATATAGTTAACTTAAAAACAAAATATCGAAATGCAAAAATTGATGAATAGAGAAGACCGCATCCCAATTCGCTGAATGCGTCCCGGTTATATATTTCCCCGTAGAGTTTTTCGTATATATTTCACTAGCGAGTTTACCGTTTACAGGGCACGAGCTCGGGACTGACGGATGATGCAGTTGCGAAATGATTAAATGATGAATATTCATTTATTTGTCGCGGTGAATTCCACGTTTTTTTTGTCACGTGTCTATATTCTTTTTCCTTTGTACGTTGTCCACTGAAAATGCAATTTATTTCTGTGTAATTTGAGAAATAAAATATTACTTGCATGTCACGAGCGTTTAGTTGATTTATTACGTCACTGTTATTTAACTGTAGGTAACAGAAGGTAATTTTTAAACATTTCGATTATTCGGTTGAGTCTATTGCACTTACTTCATAATTTTCTTATGCGCCTTTCAATTATTCAATAATTTTCTACTTATATAATTCGTTCAACTTTTCTTAACAGTATATTAAGTAATAGTATTCTAACTTTTAAGCGTATGCCTAGCACCTGTGACTCTATATTTCTTTTTTTTTTCGCAAAATCTATGCCAAAATATTTACTGTATATAATACAATTTTTGGCCTTTTTTTGTCTATCGAATAGAGTATTATCACATTACAATAAAAATGTAAAACTTCTGTTCTAAAGATATTTTCACAAATAGATGTAGGAAAGATAAATCTATCTATACAATTAATTAAATCATTTGCATATTGTTAATGTTTTCTGTTTTGTTCCAACTATATATAATATTTTTAGTTTTTTTTTTCTTTTCTTGGTCTGTAATTATTTCAATGGTTCATAACGTATAATAAATCGTAAAGTAACCGAATTAAAATTGCACTTGACTAGACTCATATTTGTTAGTGTCTTAATTAAAAAAATATTTCCTTTAAAATTGTAATTATTGTTCATTTAGTAAGAATAATCTTTACACGGTAATATAACGTGATATGTTTATCGGAACATTTGCATCGAAATGTACACCAGAGAGTTTTATAAGTAGCGAGTATAACAAGCCGCATGGGAAATAAGTGAATTGAATTTTACGTAGCGTACTTAATGTTGGAAAATTGAATCGATTTGATCGGTGAATTCTGTGAAATCGAATCGTAAAGTTCAACTATCGAATGTTTCTTTTATAAATTATTTAACATTTAATAGCAGGGCACATTACAAATGACATTTGTATTGTACCACATACGTATAAATGAACATATTTCAAATAGTATCTAGCATCATCTAGTTGTACGTCAAAAAAGATTTTCGTTTTAGTGTTATGTTAATACACAAAAAAAAGTTTTGATTTGAAAATGGATGGATATAGCAGTAGAGGAAGACCGAAAAAGGTGTGGATGGATTGTGTGAAAAACGATATGTGTATAAAAAGTGTGAGTACTGAGATGATATTTGACAGGGGAGAGTGGAAAAGGAAAACATGTTGTGCCGACCCTACTTAGGTGGTATAAGGGTAAGATGATGATGTTATGTTAATACCACAATAAATAAATATACGTAAACTAAAATAACACTAATATATTAATTCATTTATTTAAACTGATTTAATTTAAAATCTGCTTCTAAATAATAGCTCGTCTAGTAGTATACGATCTCATTTTGTTCTAGAAATCGCCTACGTCCTCGTGCGCGTTAATTAACTGTATAATATGAAAAAGATTTAGAATAAAACACAGACTATAAACATAGCACACATGAATAAAGTAGAATCTTTAGTATCGTATCTGTAATTTTAGATTATTATAATTAATCTTTTCACAGTTAATCAGACTGACCTCTACTTCTTGGATAAAAGCGTAAATGATTGAAACTGTTATTTCCTTCTCTTGTGTTCTTTAATAATGTTATTTAATATTCCATTTATATTAGTGACGAGTACTTATTTTCTCCTATAAAATTATGATTTACTTTCTTCCGACGTGTACGATCCAAGAGAAAGTAATTTAAAGTCAAGATAATTATCTTTGTTTTAAATTGAAGCTGAAAAACAACGCGATCATAAACAAAAGATACTCTCCTAAACTGAACACAAGTCATTACGGGCCGCGGAAGAGCGAACGTACAAAATTTCCCAACAATTTAATTTCACGAGACAAGGCTTTTATACACTTTGGCGTCTCTTAACATCTCAGAAGGTTATTTTTATTTTAACCCCTCTCGCTTATAATATGATATTCATTTATTTCATTTCCCACCGGATGGCACGCGGGGAGCTCGCCTACGGAGGAAACAAAGTCATTTCCGAGAAGACACGCGACCACGTTGGATCAAGTCGGTTATACACGGACAATAATCATCCATTATAGTAATATATAAATATTATATTTTATATCTAAAAGTAATACTCTTATGTGTAAAACATCAATATGCTCCGTGGGATTTAATTGCCATTTACTTTTTCTCGCCCTCGGTCCCCGATAACCTGGGCTGCGCCACCGGCGATTGTTTCTTCGTTTCCGCTTATTGCACATTCTGACCTGCATTTATATGGCAATTACTGCGCTCCTAAGATTCGTAGCATAATGTTATGTAACCTATAATCTTCTTTAACAAATAGTCTATAAAAATAGCAAGAATTTTTCAAATCTTATTGATGAATCCAAAGATTAGCGCGTTCAAACAAACAAATAAATTAAAATCTCCTGAATTTTATGTTCGTATATCAATATTTTATGTTGTAATTACCGTCATTAACGATTGAGCTAATGAAATTAAGTTCATATAGCCTCTAGTCCATGGATTTATGAACACATCATTTGGAAGATTTACCTACAATATTTTTTTCTATGTCTTTCATTTATAGCCTTATAATTATTTTTTCCAGATGGCCAATGAGACAATAAACCTTTTGATTAATTTGAAGATTAACTGTAGTTTGCACTATTACAAAGAACGCGTCCAGTATATATAGTACAAAATATTTAATAATTATAAAGAAAAGCAAAAACGAAATATATAATTCAAGCGTTCGTTTGCATCGCCCTTTGTCAAGGCAAAGGGACGCGGTTTCTCAGACGCGTCGATTTAGCATTCCGACTGAATTTGACATTCGCAATGTTTATTACCTACCCACACTGCGTTCCCTTTTGTCAGAATCTTTTTGTGGCATAATTTATCTAATTTGGAACAAAAGGGAATTATTCCCTGTTATATTCACTCGGTTCGACTTACGGCTGTCTCGAAATCTTTTTAAGAGATTCACTCTTATTTTTAACGGGGAAAAAAAATTACTTAAGTTAGTTAGGTCTAACGGTGTAACATTATACTGTAGTAAGGTTCTTCTAAAAGTTTGATGAAAAATTCTTATCTTGTCGAGAATGTTTATGAAAAATTTCGCCTCCTTTTAATCTGAAACTTTTCTCGCAAGTTTCTTTTCTTATAATTAGATACATTTTGGTAACTTAATTAATTAAAGTTAAAGCTATAAATAACAAAAGGATGACGGTATCTGTCGAGATTACAAAGTTTCCCATAAAAAAATATTCTTGTATTTAAAGGACAGGGGAAAAAAAACATCGACGAGGATGGGATTCGAACCCACGCGTGCAGAGCACATTGGATTAGCAGTCCAACGCCTTAACCTCTCGGCCACCTCGTCACGTTCCGTTCTTTTGAAATTAAGATACGCTATAAATGGAAGAGAAAGTAAAGTGTTCGTTCACTTTTTCTATTCGTTAAAGTTCTTATTCTAGAATTTCGTCTGGTGATTTTGATTATTCATATATGTTCATGTTTTAGGTTATATGGTAATTTTAATTTGTGATTAATTTGAATTGACCTTTAACCTAATAATAGAATGAATGAATTTAGGATTTTTGAATATTAAAAATTGTGTTAAAATGTATATATCACACATTTGCCATCGTAACTAATATTATAGATATAAATGAGACTGTGATTTTGTTTGTTTCTTACGCTTTTGTGCCTTAATTACTCAAGTGAGTATCATAACATTTTTTCAAATTTGGGGTACCTTTAATCGAGAGAAAAGTACTATTCCCGAGGTGCCTTAACCCGAGTGAAGCTGCGGGTAAAAGTTGTCTCTAAAAATTCATATTATAATCCACGTTGATTAATTGAACAGTTAGGTTTATCGTCACTTATGGGATAATAAAATTACAGAAAACAATGTAAAATACTTCTTGTGTGGGAAGTACAGTTCTTCAGCAATTCGCACAGAGAATAACCCTAAACGCATTTACACCTAGTTAGTGGCTTGCTGTAACGATGGCAGCCTTTTTCTAAATGGCTGATTTTTTTTCAAATTAGATTTTTTTTAATTTTTATATTATAGGGGTCAAACGAACAGGTGGGTCACCTGATGGTAAGTGATCACCGCCGTCCATAGACACTAGCAACACCAGGGGAGTTGCAAGTGCGTTGCCGGCATTTTAAATATGTGGGCCTCCGGCGCTCTCACTGGCCGAACGAAACGCAACAGTGCAACCACTGTTACTTCACGTCGGTTTTCTGTGAGAGGGTGGTACTACTCCGGGCGAGCCGACCCATTCATGCTGAAACCAGTAATAGCTTCAGCGTAGCTCTACCACCTACCTACCTACGGATTATAACATTCGTGAAAGTATTTTTTTGTACTTTATAGGTTTTAGCGTTTAAAATCCAACCCATCTGATATTAAATGAAGATCTGAACTGGAAAGGTAAACACATTAAACCTAGAATACTGGAACTCACTAACAGGTGAGGTTGTTGTGGTCGGTGACAGATTTTCAACTTGACGATGGTAGCTAGCCAGACGTACTTAGAATAAGCCCTCCCACTATTAAATGTATGTCAGACGTATACTTTAAAGGTGATACAATAAGCAAAAAGGACAAGTAAATACGGACGGCCATTATACCAATCGATCGAAAAATGGAATGTCAGTAAGTGGGCGCCGTTTTCCCGCCACGCCGGTGTCCACTTAGCGTCGCTCCGGTTTCCGGGCACAAACGTGAAATGTCCCACGTATGGGGACACTACAAACTGGAACGAGACAGTAGCTTAAATATAGGGTTGTCACATTCTTATCTGTAGTTGATATTTCTGTATCTGTATAAAATTGAATGAGTGAGATATAAGACATAAATAAGTAGAGAAATCATCAATAATTTTGACTGAATTGGCATATTGACGTTCAGTTGATCAGACGTCAGTGGCATCATTTTCTTCGTTGGTTCATCCGTACGAAGCTGAGGCGGGCAGATAGCGTTTAATTTCATTTAATCTTACTGAAAAAACAGAACTTGGTGTCAAAGACATCCCAATCTAGATGTTGTTTGCAGCTATTTTAGAACACATAATTACTTAATACGAGGTGGATTATCGTTAAGTAGTAAAAAAAGACGATGTGTCGTAAAGACACACGTTATTTTTAATTTTTTTTCGAACTGACTCTACAATGTTGACTTGAGGGACGGGCCTCTTCACAGCTTCGCTGTATTAAGACACACAATAGACGTGAAACATTTGTATATTTGTATAACAGGGAAACAATATAATTAAAAAATAGATCAAAAATCTAATGTCATGCGGTGTTCCTGAAGCGGTCACCCATCACCATTTTTTTTTTATTTACGTGGCGAAATCCGTCATGGACACACAACCCTGGGGGGAGGGGTGGTGCGTAGTGAGTAGTGTGAGACTCTTACTCACTAAAACCCCACGGTATACCGGCCGCCGCTTGGTTGGGACGACATGGGATCGTGAAGTGCTATCACCATGCCTCCCCAACAGCCAGCCTAGCGGAAGGTGTCCTCTACGCCACCTCCTTCTGCGAGATGACCTCCTCGCAGAAGGAGGCCATTGCATTCCATCTTGTTTCACTGCCAAGCATGGCCGAGACCACAATGCCTAACGATGCTTAACTTCAGTGGTCAAACGAGAATCGGTTTTCTCAATATTCTACTCAATAGTGTTTACCCCCATCACTTTTCGTCAAACAAAGAGGTTGCCGATAAGAATTTTAAAGCCCTATCATAAGAAGTTTGACTTCAATAACTCATTTATATGTAGACGTACCTAATATTAATAATATATTTTATCTGTTTTACTTACCTATTTAAAGTTTAATATAATAATACAAGTTTCAACGATGACTGTACGAATAAACTTAATCAACAAAGGTTTAGAATTTTGGTTATTTACTGATTGAAATAATATGTACATTTAGATAATGTATTTTTGCAATGAGTTGATTAAACTTGTTATTGTGATTTTTTTTTTATTTCACCTTATAAACTACTTTAGCACTGTGATTTTTTTTATTAATTTTGGTATTGTTTTACCATTCAAAACGAATAAACAATAGGTGATAACCCTAGTACACAGGTGTAGGAATGCCTTTCGAAATCCAAGCGTAATTCCTCGTTGCAAGGATTTTATGGATACCTTAGCAATATAACGGAAAATGCAAGCATGAAAGTTCACTTTAAGATTTATTATATACCTATTATATGCATGCTGCTTATTTAGTGAATTAAAATATCTTTGTTTGTAAAACATTTAAAAAGTAGAAAAATAAATTTGTAAATTTTAGAAAAGCGTTATTGTTATAAAAGATTACTTGTTCTGAAAAATTCTCCTATGTTGGACCATCATGTGTGATATTGTGTCTTGTTACTGCATTTTTACATCAAAATCAGTTTCAGCACGTTTGCTTGGAGACACGTATCCAGTTACAGTTGTGTTTTATAGGTCAAAGTTTTAGACAAATATCGCAAGTGAATTTATACGATAGAGCTCTTTATAAACTTGCTATAATGTGGTAATTTAATTAATCCAATCCCGTTTGTAGCGTAAACAAATCTAAATCTGTTAAAGAAACACCAATTTAGTCGGAGTTAGTGTCACAGTAAATTGAGTTAAGTGAAATAGAAGACTTAGAAAGGATACTCACAGATGGCGTTATTTCTAACTTTTTATAATAAAACTTTTAAAGCCTATCAAAATATTACCGGTCTTTATTCTGTGCGCATTGTTTTCTAGCGAAGGTTATTTGTTTAAAGCTTTTCTAAAATTACTGTTATTATGTATAATAATATATTGTGGAGATTGCTGGACGGAAAGTTTAACAAGGTTCCTAACGGAATCCTGAGAGGAATGATGTGAACTTAACCCCAGAATCTCGCCTCGGGCAATAATAATATGTCTCAAGTTTTTGTCTAACTTTGTTCAGGCTGGTTATTAATTTCCTTATTTTTTTAGGGTGGCTCGAAAAGGATTGTCGGGTTATGTGTATTTGCTTAGGTCTTGCGAGGAGGTGCATGTTTAATGAAATTCGTTTTCTCTTTGTTCATGGGACTTTTGTCGTTTGTTGCGACACAGTTTTCGAATAATAGAAGCGGTTCGTTGTTTTAAATAAAATGTTTTTTGTTCTTTTAGTTAGTTTTCAGTTAGTTATACCCTCAATGCCACGCCTATTAATACTACAAAGCTAAACGTCTTTTTGTTATAACCTGTTTAGATAATAAGCTAGTTAACTTGGATTCACAACATCTCTAGAGATGTTTGTAAATAATTCATAGTTGCATTTCTGTGCAAGTTATTTATTTGTATGTAATATATTATTACTCAAATATTTGATCTTTTTTTATCGTTTGAAGGATTGTATAATGGAGACAAAACATACATTTTATATTAACATCTGCTCACGGCTCCGGACGCGCTTTTTAAGCAATAATTATTTTCAACTTGTGCTTCATGCTTCTAAAATTATTACTGATAATTTTTTAAAGTGGCAGGCAATGTCATTTTTTGCTTGAACTATCTCGACGTTCGTTGAATACACTGCAGTCAATTTTTTGAACAATTACAAAAAGGAATTTATAAACTGTGGCGTTCGTATTATTGAAATAATTAAATGGTTTTAGGGATACATGTTTATATTTGCTATCGTCGGTATTCTTCGACCTTATATAACAGATTATACACAATAAAAAAAAATATAAATTAATTTTAATTTTTTATGTCATCATCACAATCAACCTGTAAGAGATCCACTGCAGGGTCATATGCCTCTTCTTGAAGGAAGGTATAGGCATAATCACCGCGCCAGCCTACGACGTATTAGCAATTTCTATATTTTTTCCTCAATACGGCGGTACAACAAGAACATTTCTCAGGCTCAGGTTTCCTCACGATGTTTTTCTTCACCGTCAGCGGAGAGCGTTACCAATTGAAATGAGTGAATGTACGCGAATTCTGAAAAATTTGTTGGTACATGCCAGGGTTCGAACCTGCGAACATCGGATCGATATTTTACCGGTCAAACCACAAGACCACCACGACTATTTTTATGTGTCGTCCTTAATTCGTTTTCTTTTCGAATTTTACTACAATTAAAAAAAAAGCTTTGTTATAATATTTCACTACCAAATTAAAGATGATATCCTTACTAATAATATTATAAATGCGAATGTGACTTTGTTTGCTTCTTAAACTTTCAAACCTTACCTGCTGAAACATTCATCATGACACTTTGTTCAAACAATGTTTTTGGTCAATGCGTTAATATAATAAATTTATCAATTTCTTAGATAAGTCTATCAAAAATAATCACTTTTCAAACAGATAACTAATATGTATTTATGTTTAAAGAAATTTAACGTCAAACTTCTACTTCACATCTGTCATTCATTTGTGTACATATAAATGGTATATGCAAATTATCGAGTCCGTTTGTCGTGACGTGTGTCAATATTGTGTCGCCGTTTACATCGTCGCCGATGGCGGCTGATTGGCTTCTCATTTGGGCCGATTGTGCACCACGAATACGTAATCATCGCGTGTCGCTTTGAGCGCCGTGGCAAGTTCCGTTTCCACAGTTTTAGGTTCCATGATTTGTTTAAATATATTAGATATTTACTCGATTACAGTAAGTATTTATGAAGAGTGTTAAATATGAAAGTCAATGGATATAGGAGGCTATAGATGGATTGTGTGAGGAATTATATCGAACACAAAAGGGTGAATATTAAAATATCAACAGATAGAGAAGAGTAGAAGAAGAAAACATGTTACGCAGTCGAGTGGTTTCACCAGTCTAATGTCAATTCAATAGCCGCAGGATTAAGCTCTGACATGTACCAAATAGTTTTTCGGAATTCACGTACATTTACTAATTTAAATTGGTGATACTATCGGCTGACGGTGAAGGAACAAATTGTGAAGAAACGTGAACCTGAGAAATGTGCTTGTAGTAGTACCACCGAATGTGGGAAAATTTAGAACTGTGGAATTCTTGGAGTTTGCTATCGCCAATAAATTGCGAGCTGGTGTGATAATTATGTTCATACCTTCCTTCGGGAAGAGGGCTATGGTCCTGTATTGGGTCTCTAACAGACCGGTGTAATTTATAATAAAAACAAGGATACAATATGAGTCATATCCAATTGTTCGTCGACGTCGTAATTACTGGGGTATAAACTTATTGCTCCATGTTTGGTAATATACATATTTTTTTCATTTAAAATGTTTTAGACAGTTAATCGATTTTTTTTTCGTTGTCAAATTTTCTGTACCATTAGAATATCACCGTAATAATGAAATACAATAAAGTTGTGTTATTAAATAAAATCAAATAGAGATCTCCTAGAACTTAAAGAAGCTTATACAAATATTTCGTATACTGCTTCCCTAAAGTTTTACTTAACAGTATAAATTATATTCCAAAACGTAAATGCTTTAATATTATATTAATGTATTTTTTTATCGAATGGCTAAAAAACTGTTAATTTTCTTGTTACGTAATGTAACAATGTATAATAAAAATTGTAAATTAAATTAATAAACCAAAAATAACTTATATATAACTCGTGTGTTCGAAGTTTGAATGAAGTTATAAGAAGAAATCATTTTAATGGAACATTTATTTATTCATTATGTATTGAATCTCAAATAAGTAACAATACGTATTCAATCTCTAAACCATTCGACTGACACTTACCATTGTATTCAAGAAACGCGATTGATTTAATATAGTGGATAATTATAATTATAAAGTGTCCACGTAAAATGCTCCTTATAATGTTACATTTTGTTACCTATAAATATGATGAACGTAGTAGTCAGATACAAAATACATGCATGGGATATACATCTATATTTCACGAATTCATATATGTATGAAATGGCTAATTTAGCTCAGCTAGTTAGACTCGGGATATTCAGTGACAGCCGAAGCCGAGGCGTGCCGTGCGCCCTTGTGCTAGTCGCCTATATAAAATCGGGTGAGTGCCTTAAGTGCTTAAGCTACTAAAGTCCGGTGAAACTGTAGAGGCCTTGCCAGGCTAACAGTGTAGTCAGTTCGAAAAAAAAACTATAAATATTATAATTTTGTATTCAAAGGCTCTATGTATTAGCTGGAACTGGCAACTCAGTTTTCGTGAAAATAGTTTTGATGTTACTCAGCTACTATATATTCAATATGAATGAATAGTTGTATCGGCTGTCTTTTGTTTTTCTTTTGATCAATTTTAAGCTACCTCTGTTCATTTTTGTCGTTGCTGCCTTACCTAGCTTCTATTAACATGTGTAATGTTATGCAGCCCATGTAATACTAAGGAAAGTCTTATATCTGCCACTAAAAGTTTCGTGCAATTCGATTCAGCCGTTTTGGAGGTTAGCTTGAATTACCAATAAACACTGGAATACATAATCAATCTGTAATGCTTCAGACTGTAGGAGCTCCACTGCTAGGCCAAAAGTCTCTTCTCGATAACAGGTACGGGAGTAATCACGAAGTCATCCCACGACGTGTTCGCGGTTTCAAACATCAAATGTATGTTTCCTAAGGACGTTTTCCTTCATCAGTCGATAGTTTTACCAATTAGTAGATAAATGTACGTGAATTCTGTAAAAAATGTTGGACCACGTCACCTGTGAACATGGGGGGATATTCTGCCGGTCAACTATTAAAAAGAATGTAGGTTCATACTAGAAATTTAAGCGTTTTTTTTTTTATTTTAATCTTTTTTTACATCGTCTCAGTTTTTTTCATCCATCTATCGCATGTCGTATTACAGCCGGCCGCGCAGTAGGGGTAACATGAAAGGTGCTGGGGAGAGTAGCCAAGATCAATAAGACGGCGCTCATGACTCAATTCAAAATGATTCAATGATTAATATAAATATTGTGTTCAGTTTTTACAAAGATTAAAAATACGATTTTAATATCTTAAATCGAAGAAATTTCCGAAAATATTCAATTAAATAGTACGATCCGAAAACTGTTTCATTTGCATCGTGGTTTCATAAAACGACACATTGTTTTTACTTTGTTAAGTTATGAATGGCTCGCGTTTTAGCAAAATCCCTCCTGATATGTAGTATTGCTGGAATTAAAGATGATAACTCTAATGAAGGATACTGGTTTTGAAGTGTGACTACTGAAATATAATGATAGTCTTTTGCTGGCAAATCTTTAACTACACGGTATATGAAGAATGGGAAATGCTATGCATCCTTGCTTCGGCTTCATTATTTCAGCAAAAGCTCTAGTCTGAGTATGCTAACATTGAACAGTGATTCCTTCATCAGTAGACTAAAAGTAATATTTCCATCTAACAAGTAAGTCTATTGTTGAACACAGATATCGATTTACCTTCTCCGCCACTGCGCCATTAAGATAATCTCTCTCTTATCATACATATGGGACCTCATTGAATATAGACCGAATCGAACCGTTTGTCTCAAACGCTGATAGCGTTATCGTTATTGTTATAGGCGATTAATGAAAAATAACAGTTATCTGTGACCTTTGATTATGAAGCGGCGAATTAATATTGTTCGACTTCTCTCTTATTATCTCGTATAATGCGTATTTGACTATTGAGATTGTGTATCTTATACTTTATTTATAACGTCACTGTCAACATGTTCCACTACTAGCCTAAGGTATCTTCCTCGGTAAAGACATTCCATATGAAGCGAAGCGATGATGCCTCAGTGTTACCGTGTTCGGACAATCAGTCTGAGCGTTCGATGAAGAAAATGTCCTGATGAAATCATGTTAGGGTCCATTTGCTACCACCTTAAAGTTGAAAATCTATATATAGTGTATATATATAAGTGTGTTCCGGCAGGTACGAAACCTATGAAGCACTTAATAAACTTGATGATAAACATAGTTTGATAATGAACTGTGATTACCACTAGCCACAGTTCCGTCACATTACCGTGCTGGTATAGAAAACATGATATTCACTCAACGTGAAAATCTATAAAAAAAAATTTTTTTACTTTATAGGTAAACGTTTTGACCACAATCCCATCCGATATTAAATGATGATGTGGTCGAAGATTTTAAGTCACGCTTAACCTAGAGGGTGACTGGCTCTCAAATGAAGCTGCTGGAACACACCAACAGGTGCTTGGCGACAGATTTTCAACTTGAGGGTGGTAGCTAGCCAGACTGATTTAGAAAAAGCCCTACCACCATGCTATGGTTTCATCAAAAACTTTAGAGTTTACACAAGATTTTAATACGTGTTATAATAATCATATATTTATACTCGAATCTTTACTAGTTATTAGGATATATTTTTCATCACTATTAATTAATATAACTAACAGTAATATGTGACAAATTTAAATATAAGATGTTATTTGCTTAATGGGATTGTAATTGATCTGGATGAATCGACGCTGGCACTATTCATGTGGTCTATCAATCAAATCTGCACACCTCATCGATCAAGGCATGTAACATGATATCGTACTAGGAAAATTTTCGCAGATGGTATCCCTCATTCGCTATAACTTCTAACAATCATATATACTTTTAACAATAATTTCATTTGATGGCAAATGACGATGTGGTCTGAGATGGTTGTTGGTAAAACTAGTGGGGGTTGGCTCTCAAGTGGAGCTATCAAAACACATTTATAAGTTCTCGATGACAGGTTTCAACTTGATAATGGTAGCTAGCCAGGTGGGCTTAGAAATAGCACTACAATCGTACTATAATTTCATAATTATGGTTTTACTTCAGAGAGTCCGGATCATTCGCAAAGATTCGAACCTACGTCGACCGACGCAGAGGCTGGACACGCTAACCGCTCAGTCATCATCGATCATGATGTATAAAAAGAATAAGTAATGTGATGTAGGTTTAGGGACTATTCCTTAAAATGATTTTAATATTAATTAGTTTGTGTTTAGCTCAGATTATTAAAATTATAAGATTTACATAAAACAACCTCTACTATCTATAAAACGCTTTGATTTTATTTCTCGAACGTGTCAGACAAAGGATTCCGGAAATTAAGCGAACGTCGGTCCGGTCTCTATAACACGATCGAAAATTTCAATCAACGGGCGCAAAACAAAATTCCTCGAGGTGCTCGCCGGTATTGTTATCGCTCACCTATAGTCACGCCATTTTCCCTTCCACTTTCGTTTCACATCACGCAGGTGCCAACTCCCAATAAAACATGTAGCCCGGACCGAAGCTCGCAATCCCCCCCGGAGCGGTTACTAATGCAGATTGCGTTCAGAAGGTCATATCTAAATCACGGGATAGAGCATAACGTCAGTACTTTATCTTAACTCAGCACCTGCCCGCTAACGCCCCCGTCCCCCCCGGGCTCTTGAGTTATATCGTCGGTTCTCCTTTTGTTGTTTACGAATGAGTTTTTCACATTTTCGTCGGCCGCGGCCCCCGTTCGACACACCTGGCTCCCGTACACCGTCAGACACCCCTCGCCCCAAAACCCCGCTGTAATATTTATTGTACTCATTTTATGTATATTGTGAGCGAATAGTACGGCACAATGTAGGGAACTTATCGCGTCTAATGTTCCGTTATTTTTCCCCTCAGCCGCCCCGAGACGAGTATGATGTTTTTATTATAAACACGTGTCAGGACTGGGGAATATTTGCGAATGTTAAGATGATGGGCGCTCGTGATGTACGGCGTTCCGTTTATGCGGTAACACACGTATTCCTTTGAATGTTTGATTGATGGAAAACCGTACATTTGTTGGGTGTTTATTCGGAACGACTGTTCCCGTTATTAGATTTGCAAGGTATTTCGATTCTGTTCGACCTGTCAGAAGCATGTTTTGTCGAAAATAGATTAAGTTCAGATGTTCGAGTAAACACCGTTCGGACGTTTCTCGTTTCATAGTTTCCAGAATATATTTTCTTTGTTGTTTTATTGACGATTTCGTTATTACCTTTGTAACTTATAACTGTTATAAAACATATTTTTATGTTTTATGTAGACATTTCGATTATATTCTCATTTGAATAATAAATCTGTGTTCAATAATTATTATGTGTATTTTATGTGGGTGTCATAAAATTTATTACATTGAAGTGTTAGGTACTTAGTTAGCATTTGTCAAATGGCGAAGTACTTCCTATTGAATATTATGAAGAGTAATAAGTTTTAACGTACAGATATAAAACATATCACATTATAGTTTATTTCAGTACAGAGATTATTATGTGCTCGTACTGCTTTATATAATATTAGGTATAGTTTTAAATGAATTTATTCACTAGCTGTGAAGTAATTAATGAAGCGTAGTTTTACATGATAATTTTCGCTGGACCGTAAACATTTTGTCGACTGTTGTATTTACGACAACGTGAAACTTAAATCCAGCATTGTTTGCATTCGCGCTTCAGAAAATTAGGGTTGGCGCTTGCGGGATCGTTATAGTTTTCATTTCACAAAGTACCTACACCGTCCACCAACTGGCGAAACGTTGTTAGCGCACTCCGAACTGTGTACAGTGAATAACTGAATACCGGAAAAGAGATTAAAGCGTATAGAGTGTTTGTAAATGAAATATTCACAACGTTTAAATATAAAATACGTACGAAAAAGTGTGTTCATTCTGAATCAGCTTAGTTGATTAATTAATATAATAAAAGCGTCTTTAACTTTTTTTTGTTTGTTACGTTGTGATGGCCTTAGCTATTGAACTGATCATGATGCTTGTTCTGGCAGGTACACTTGGTAGTCATTATCAGTCTAGATTTAGCTAGTTTACCACTTTAAAACACAACTATTTGAGATCAGTTGGCATTATGGTTAAAAACGAAAAACCAACAAAGTATGAAACAACATGAAATTTCTCATAGATATATGAACATAGAAGACGACCCCAGAAAGAATACTATTCAGATTTAGATTAAGGCGAGAGTAGCAGCAGGCAAAAGTTTGTTGACAATAACATAAGACATTAATTTTCGTAATTTTAATACTCGTATCCAACGATGCATGATAAAGTGACGAGACTGTACTTGAAGTGCAGCGTGTTCTAACGATAATGTGAACCGACGAGAGATCGGCAACTGTTTGTCGGTCGCCAATTTTATAAAGGCTTGCACACCCTCTGGATTATTGGCTATGTCTGGCTTAATCCCGGGACATGTTAAAAGATAGTCACTATGATGGGTTTATCACTATAATATGTGTGATAGTTGCGACTTAACACGGGCACCCTTTACAATTCCGCTTGGTTACTGGTTACACACTTACAGATAACCTGATGTAGCGTAGTCATGATCTAAAGGGTACCATTCAGTAATATAGCGTTTACCTTCGCGTAATTAATAGACGCTAAAATAGTTGTCAATTGGCAAAGGGTGTGCATGAACTAAAATTATGTATTTTGAACTTGCTAATAATTGTACATAGTAGTTTAATGTCTATGCTGCATAGAGTGTTTGTGCGGCGAGCATCGAACAAACACGATATATTTGCGTACGGCCGTTTTGTTTGCACCTACATTAATTAATTAAATCATATTTGATGTTTGCATTTCTTTGTTTTTATGAAATTACTAGCTTTAGCCGGCGGCTTTGCTCGAGTTTATGTAATTTTTACGTACTCTTAAAAACAGTACCCACTTTTTATCTGGATGAAAGATAGAATTATGAAACGCCTTACACTTCCAGCTTTGTTACTCTATGGGATGAAACATACTTTATGTCCCTTTTATACCCCTGACAAGGTGTATGAAAAATTTCACCGGTTTTGAAATAGTAAAAGCGTGAAAACGTTGGAAAGAAGTGAACAAACACACATTCGCATTTATATACCTATGTATCGCGAATATGTGGGGCGCAATTAATTTATTGTCTCTCAAAATATTTTCTCCCTTAGCTTCTTGAATGCACTTTTTCATACGAATAAACCAATTTTGATAACATTTTTGCCACTCCTCCGTAATGACCTAGGAAAAATTTAAAAGTAACATTTTAGATAAATATTTTTGATATAATTTATACATAGTTTTGTTAGGGAAGCATAGTCAAAAATTATTTTTTATGTGATTGAAATCTCTTTTGGTTAAACCAGTATGTTAATAACTATGCATGGAAAATAGAATTAAGAGGTAAATAAAGAGCTAAATAAACAAAATGAAATAAACATCCTTTTAATACTTTTCAACGCCCTCTTCTGATGTTAAAAATCGTTGACCGCGTAAATAATTATTAATTTCTGAAAACAGGAAGAATATATTGTATAGAATAGTAAGAAGGGATTGTATGCACAGTGAGCCCTATTATCAAGTATTTTTCTTTTAAAAATTCGTATACTGGACCTTGCGAGAGCTGGTACTGTCATGGTGCAAGATGATACGGCATTTTTGGTTATTTTCACGAAGTTCGTCAATAGCTTCCGGCAAAGAAATAGTCGTATACCAATCGCTATTCGCTTCGATACGATAACATTACTAATTATTTTTACATTAAAATCCATACCCCGCATTGTAAACGCGAAAGTAACTTTCTCCCTGTCTCTCCCTGTTATTTTTTGTATGTTTAAATAGCTGTATAAATTTTGGTATAAAGATAGGTGGGACTTTGGAGAAGGACACGGTTATTTTTGTCACGAATAAAAACTTGAGGGGGTGAAATAGGGGTGACAGTTTATATGGGGACTAATAATTTCTCAAATTAGGTATATAAAAATTCATTGTATCTATAGGTACTTATGATAGGAAATAAATAATATTTCTTCGTTTTTGACAATAAAAATCAGCACACAACGTCTGTCTACTTGTTGACTATATTGCAATATTTGTTTAGAATAACAAATATAAAAAAATCTTTAGATAATTTCCGCGCTTCAGTTAAATGTTAATGTAATTCTTTTTCACGGCATCAACTTACGTCTTATTGATTAGGTAATAAATATTGTCTATAAAAATGTTCTACAATCGATATTTAGGTATAAAATAATCCATAATATGTAAAAGTTTTATTATAAGTCGTGGTGGTCGAGTGGTTTAACCGATGGAATATCCATCCGATGTCCGCAGGTTCGAACCGCAGCATGGTCCAACAAATTTTTCGGAATTCCCGTGGATTTACTAATTTAAATTGGTAACGTTATCGGTTGACGGTGAAGGAAAACATCGTGATGAAACCTGAACCTGAGAAATATTCTAGTAGTACCAGTATGTGGGAAAATATAGAACTGTGGATTTATTAGAGTTTGAAATCACCAATACGGCGTGGGCTGACGTGATAATTATGTCGTGGCCTATGTCCCTGCAGTGGGTCTCTTACAAGCTGATGATGGAAAGGTTACTGTATTAAAATACGTATTGGATAATTTCAGTTCACGCAAGGGGCACCGCGGGCACTGCTAGTGCGATATATAAGTGTGCTATATACGTTAAACAATTTCACAGATTATTCACATTCGGCGAAAAAACTCCGATTAAATTAAATAAACTTTTAAAAACGCGACCTAATTTTGATAGAAAAAAAAGGTTTTTTTTTCAAACTCTCAGGCCCTAAAAGTTGAACGTGTCGGATAAAAAACCGATTTTCATCTGATATTTAAATTACATTTAACGTGTCGACCGTCCCTTTAGGCGAAATTCATTTAAAGCTACTGATGTAGGATATATATTTCAAAATTTGTCTAACTTCACTCTGCTTGTCCTTTTAACCCTATACATAATTTATTGTCGAATTAATGCAAATTAGTGTTACAAAAATTATTAAATATAAATTCTCATTGAATGGCCAACATACAAATATTATTTATGTTATTAACATACGCGTGAATTACACGTTCATTATAACAAAAAAAAAATTATAAGGTCGTCTATGTAATGTAAGTTTTTAGGTAATTATGACCCATTTGATAATATGTTAGAACACAGCATCAGTCGATGTAGTTTGGAATGATTGCGAATGAAGCGGAGCATTTGGTGAAGGAAAACATCGTGAAGAAACTATGGCTTGCTGGGTAGGGCTTCAATCTGTCGCCAAGCACCTATATACCTAAACCATATAGTCATTTAACATTAGGTGAGATAGTTGTCAAACGATAACATTTATAAAGTATTTAAAAATGTGACAGTAACTGTGATATTGTCTTTGAATTTAAAATTATTATTGTTTTATTATACACTAACAAATGTCCTCGACTTCGTCCGCGTGAATTAAAATGTAAAAAGTAATGACAGCCCAGTGTCACTTAGCACAGCATAGTGGACAGCATAAATACTTTTTTTATATGTTATAGGGGGCAAACGAACAGGTGGGTCACCTGATGGTAAGTGATCACCGCCGTCCATAGACACTAGCAACACCAGGGGAGTCGCAAGTTTTTGCCGGCCTTTTAATATATGTGGGCCTCTGGCGCTCTCACGGACCGAACGAAACGCAACAGTGCAAGCACTGTTACTTCACGTCGGCTTTCTGTGAGAGGGTGGTACTACCCCGGGCGAGCCGACCCATTCATTCTGAAACCAGTAATAGTTTCAGCATAGCTCTACCACCTAGAAAACGATTTCTCTATGAACAAACACAAATACCAATTTTTGTGTAGTTGGTTCAAACGGTGATGAAATTTATGAGTCTCAGATATTCCAACGGTATAGTGAGTGAAGAGTCCAAAGATAAAGTGGATTTTATTTTCCGCTGTATAATCATCAACACACGCTATCAATTTTACAATGTCGTAGTATTGAGTAATAAACCCTTTTAAATTAGAATCGATACCATTACATTGTCACTGAAATGATATCTCTAAATAATGTCGAAACCGAACGACACGAACTCCTGAACAATGTAAGTATACTGATGCTGTATACAAGGTTGCAATTTAGTTCGATGCAGTCGTTTATCTGTAGCACTGTGCTCGCTAATGTGCTCCAGCATTAAGCAAACAGATTATGTATCCAAAGCACTATGGTTCCTACGTTCGATTTGTCGACAGGGTTACTAAGTTACGAGATTTCATATGATTTTTTATACTTTTTAGATTTTATAGCGTTTGACCAACTGATGTTAAATGTGGCTTAAGATGGTAAACACGTTAAACCGAAAGGGGGTCTGGCTTTCAAGTGAAACTGCAGGTACACACTAACAATGTAAGATTTGCAACTTTATGGTAATAACTGGTCAGGCCGATGTAGAAACGCAAGAGCGTGAGTATCACAAATGGACCATTTATATGGATAATCACCTTACCGGCCATTTTGATACGCCTCTCTCCCAGCATCCCTTTGGTTTTTCATCCTTTACCAACGACTATCACGCGCGCACCTACACTTTTGCTGCCGCCAAGGCAGTTGCAATAACATCGAAAACTGTGAATCTGTGGTGCTTTCCAAATGTCCTGTACTCGCCACATAAAACTGGCATATGGTAGTGATTATCTAACACCTATCATGAAGTTTTCCTTCACCAAGATTTGATTTTAGCGTATCGAATGCATTTACTCTCAGTCGTAATTTTCGGTTTGAACAGTTACTAGAGGAATAAATAGATAAAGTATGGTTGCGTTTTTCAGAAATGATTCGGATTTAATTGAAATACATTTAATAATAAATAAATAAATACGAGAACACAGTTTTTCATACGGCTATCTAAGTTCAAATGAAGCATAGCTTGTATTACATTAACTAATCAGAGATGCATACGTCTATAAATGAGCAAAGTTCAATTTTCGCCGTTCATAAGATTTCAAGTTGTTTTAAAGACCTTCAAATGTTTTACGAGTAAAAGTTGAAGATCATAAAAATACCTAAAAAATCTTATAAAGGGCAAAATTTGGACTTCGTTCATAGTGCATAACAACAGAAAATCTTAAAAACATTTAAGATTTTATTATAAGAATAATTAAAAATTGGACTTGGTTTAATTTTAACGGCTCAAATATTTAACATCCACAAACAGAGCTGCCAATTATGTTCGTCAAACATAATTAATACCTGTGCAGTGAATGAACCCGCGACCTCTCCATTCAATAATAGAGCTTATTACCATTGCGCTATGAGGCCTGTCAAAAGTGGCACATTGTAAGCGAATTTAGATCAAAGTTGCCATTATCGACGAATGAAAACAAGTAATTTGCGTCTCATTGCCAAATGTTCGTGACGACGAAAACTTGACCAAATATTAGAATCGGCAATGTTTTAATTATAAATTTTGCACACAAAACATTTGTAAACGTTTTTACATTTGTCGAACGTAATACATGTTTAATTCTATGCTAATGAATGAAAATGTCTAGATTCTTATGTCATTAAAAATGGGTAATAATGTTATTACCGGTTTTACATATTTGTAATCTCACTGGATAAAAATATAGAATCACCACATCACTAAAGATACATATGTGTATTTGTATATTTCTCAAGTGTACAGTTAATGTTTTTTTTTAATTAACAGGTTACCAATGAATTATTCTACAGCACTATACTATGTTCACATCAATCGGAATGTTAAATAAAGGCCATGTTTGCTTTTCGAACGTAGCGTGATTTGTCGCTCTTTGCGGTCGGAAAGTGTCCACTATAACTTGGAACGGACGAATTATAGACCAATGCTTGATTGCTGTACAATCTTGACTCCTCAACTGCCATAGCCATGTTATGTGCGGTAAATGGAACAAAATCGTTTTGTTTCTGTAATGTTATGTAGTCAGTATAACACATAAAGTCGTTTATGTCCAACGGCTAGACTAGTTGAATGTTGATTCAAAACCCATCCGATTATCATTTTCGTTTTCAATACTACGCAAAAAAAGAGTAATATTTTTCTAGTATACTAGCCGATGTCGGGTCCTTTCGCTGGGCATTAGATAAAAACGGCAAAGGGTCAATCGAATCGAAAAAATAAACAGCATGAAACCGTCTACGAAAAATTCTACATCGAATAGTTCTATAATACATTCAGTGGTTTTGTCGTGATTGTGATCTATATAGAATTCTTTGGCACGGTCAGTTATACCCTGGCTTGTTGCATTTTAACATATAAAGTGCCCTTACATAGTTACATTAATTTTAATCATGGTACATTGAACTCAATGAAACAACTAATTAATCACAAAAATACACAATAATCAACAACTAATGTATCAGATGTAAAAAATAATATTAGTAAAGTGACAGCCCTAACCGTTCACCGAGAAGCAGGTGAAGTATAATCCGATTACTGTTGGTCATTGAACGTTGAGTTGCTTATAGGTTTTAAGAAAATTTCCAGTAGTAACATGTGAAGACTTGCTTGTATAATGTTTTGGCTCTATTAGGAAATCGTAAAATAAAGCTAACGACCATCGGTCGGTAATTGAACTTGGACTGCACGTGTGGCAAGCATTGTCCCACTTAATAAATGACGCTTACATGAATTCAATTTCGAAATCTGGAATTTTGCAATAATTTAGCTATAATAACATATTATTTATTAAATTAATTCAATAATTATATATCAAGTATAGTGTACTGTTTATGTCAAGGCTATCAATTTTAAAATTAAAATAAACGACTTCCTACCGGATCTATTAGAAAATTTAAAAATGTAGAAATAATTTGATCGAAGCATAATAATTCTGTGTATTAAATATTAATATGGAATACGTCATATTCTTAGTTGTAATTAGTTTATGAACCTTGACTTATATTGTATAAAGGTTATGATATATTTTTTTAACACAATTCAATCCAAATTCAGTGTAAATATTTCCCGTATTAATACATATATAATTTCCAAGTTTTTAGTCTTTACACGTTTCTTTAGCGTTCATAGGTTTTTCATTTGATATTAATTTATGTGGCCATTAGGCCAAAAAATAATCGAGTGATAGGGTTATGGAAAAATGGAGTCTTTTCACCAATTTAAAGGTTGAATTTCAAAAAATCTTACTTTAGTGGTAACCTACAGTATAAAAGGGACCCATATGCAAATTTTCATGGTCTTAGGCTCAGTATTTTGCGCTGTGCGTAGATATGTCAGTCAATCAGTTGTCCTTTTATGAAACTCACATTCTCTTATCTGCAAAGTTACAATACACTTCCATGTAACTCAAGAAATGTGATGAGAGATCGATGCCGAACCACGTGTAACTGTTAAAGATCTTTCATGTTACTATTCCTACTTAATGGGCAATTCATTATCCAGGTATATACCAAAAACAACTTGATGACCACGCGAAATCTCGAGGAGGACTGATTCTCAAATGCAAGTGCTCGAACATATTTATAGATATTTGGAGTCTGATTCTTAATTTGAGGGTGTTGAAGGGTGACTTCATTATTGGTACACGTATCGTTGCTTTTGTGTAGAATCATCGAAAGGTCATCGTGTCGACAATTCTATATGCACGTCTATTTCTTGGTAGCTAAATCATATAAATGAAAACATTTCATGAGAACCCATACATTCATTTTATTAAAGCAATATAAAAGTGAGAAAAAAAGTAGATTAATTATACCTAAATGTTTGCTACAAACAAGATCGTTTTAAAGTATATATGATATATTTACAATAATCCAGATCGGCTTTCACGGCTATCAAGCGCAGCATTCACAATGCATTCTGTTGTTGAATATTCTAGTGCGTACATTTTTGATATTTTATGGTTTAAATTAATTCAGTTTTTCAACTTTCCACGGTTGCTGGTGTTTTTAATACGCGGCGAAATGTTTTGAAAGAGGATTTAAATATCAGATTTTAATATAAAAACGGCATCGTAAAATTTAATTTTAACGTTAAATATATAACCTCGTCAATCATCATCTTCATCCTCTCACCCTTATACCACCTAATTAGGGTCGGCACAACATGTCTTCCTCCTCCACTCTCTCCTGTCAGATATCATTTCAGTATTTACACCTTTTATACACATATCATTTATTCACACAATTTATCCTTACCTTTTTAGGTTTTCCTCTACTCCTATATCTGTCCACCTTCATATTTAAATCTTTTCTAGTTACATGACTTTCATCTCCTTATGACATGCCCATACATAAAACCCCGTCCATATACGTATATAATGAACTAGCAATTTACGGCTTTGCAGGATTTTTCTATGCAGAAATTATTTTTGACTCTTTGTTTTATATGGATGTGTACATGTCCTAAAAAAATAATTGAGTGACAAGGTTATAGATAAATGGAGTCTTTTCACCTCTTTAAAGATTGAATAACAAAAATCCTACTTTAATGGTGGTAACCTACAGTATAAAAGGAATCCATATTCAAATTTTGTAGTTGGTAGAGCTACACTGAAACTGTTACTGGTTTCAGAATGAATGGGTCGGCTCGCCCGGCGTAGTACCACCCTCTCACAGAAAGCCGACGTGAAGTAACAGTGCTTGCACTGTTGCGTTTCGTTCGGTCAGTGAGAGCGCCGGAGGTCCACATATATTAAAAGGCCGGCAACGCACTTGCGACTCCCCTGGTGTTGCTAGTGTCTATGGACGGCGGTGATCACTTACCATCAGGTGACCTACCTGTTCGTTTGCCCCCTATAATATTTAAAAAAAAAAGTCACAATCTTGATTCAGCTCAGCGCTCAGTATTTTGCGCTGTGCATTGATATGTCAGTCAATGAGTTATCCTTTTATAAAATTCATATTCTCATATCTACAAAGTTACGGAACACTTCCATGTTACTCAAGAAATGTGATGACAGTTCGATACCATAACACGTATAACTGTTGAAGATCTTTCATTTTACTGTTACTAGTTAATGGGCAATTCATTTTCCAGGTATAATAAATAAACTAACTTGATGGATAACATATCGCATGTTAACGGTTTACCTGTCGGTGCCGCTTGCATGCAGCCCCGCAGCCGTCGAAGTGCAATGCTACCTATTTTATTTATTGACGGGTTTCCACTTTACAGACGAGTCATACCATTTTACGCGTTTCTTTTGAAAACTTTCCGCACTTCTTTGCGAAGGAGTACAACAAAACTTTGACACAATGATTACTTTCTGAAAAGGTTTTATGGAATGTACCACTTGTGTTTTAGAAAAGACTTATAATGTATATTTATTTAATAAAAACTGTCTTGTTCGTTTATAAAACTGACTTCTTGATTGATTTAAATTTTTTCGTGTTCTTGTAGTGTGATTCTACAGTTGTAGTTTGGAGCTCCTAGTATGTTATTTTAATGTAACAATGTATATTATTTAGTATTTACTTAATCTATAGGAGAATAAGAAATATTGTTAGACATGAAATGCGTGTGTATATTTTAGTTATAAATGGGGCTTTCAAAACAATGTCTATATTTATTACCCTTTTACTTCTATCATATACAACGAAATAATGGACTTAACAGAATTTATCTGCAATTTAAGGCGTAGGTACATTTTCACTATTTAAACAACAAAACTAGAATATATGTTATTTTTCTTTATTAAAGCTATTAAATGTAACCTTTAACTAGGTGACTAAAAATCTCGTTCGTATTAAAATATGTATTGAACATTGTTGGAAATATCGGAAATAAAACGGTTTCCGAGCGGTTTCTGCTATCGCACGTCGCGTCATGTCCAGCAACACCGTAACATTTGTAATGTATTCACATCTAGAAGAGCGATAGCGGCTAGTAAGTACTGCTTGTTACTCGACTCGACTCGACTTTACTTTTTTATAAGCTATTTAATTTTTTTATGTTCATAATAAACGTCACTATATGTAATTTAACTTTAAATTGTACTAATTGTTTTGCAATTACACAAAGTATGCGAAATCTGTGGTTAGCAGGTTAATCGTTACAAGGAACTGCGTAGAATATTTTATGACAGTTCCATTTATCTTAACTCACTATTATACATTTGAGAAAGATATGATAACGAAATTAAATGTTACGAATGCTTTTGTAAAGTCATCATTATAATGAATTAGAATAATTTTATTAACACTCCAAAATTTTGCTGGTTTAGATTGGGCACAGTCTTTGGTTATAGTTAGTTACTTTTTGTATGTTCAATTGATGTTGAATATAACAATAGTTTTATTTCTTCATGTTGGCAAGTTGTGATTAACGCGGATGTCTTTGTGGTGATTTAGACGTGTATTTATAATAATTCCCACGTTTTAAGTGATAATAATAATGAAAAGTCTTAAAGTATTTTATGTTTCTTTGTAAGGCATTTGTTATAAACAGGTACACACATTTGTAGTCCTGTGTTCAGTATAAAAAGTACACTCTCAATAATTTGTAGATATATTTAGGAATTTTTGACGTATCCTATACGCATTTTACATGTGTATATATACCGATTTATAGTGTATGGAAACCCAACCAAAAGCCATTTTATGTGTGTATCCATCTATGACACCGTTACAGAATATTATTATGCCAGTTTAATAATGAGCAAATGGTTACGATGTATCTCATAATTTATTCTTTTTGTGCGGTGTACCCAGTGAGCGTGTTATGGTAACGCGTGCATTCGCCGTGGGTGTCGTAACTGTGTCATTGACGCCACAATAAATGAAATAAAACAGATCGTTCAGTGTACGCAGTATGCTGCGATAGCATATTTTTTGAGATATATAATAAATTATCTGTATACAAATAGGTAAAGATAAGATATTGTTCTCCTCTGTTTGTCAATAGTCAGACCGAATGTTGATGTGGTGACGCGTCGCCACGGCATTCGTCGCAATGCTATATAATACTATATACGTACTCTGAAAAAATCTTAATATTTTCTTTTTGAATTTGCCAAATGTATTTATTTCCTTTCGTGAACTATCCTTTTGCGTATATTACCTGTAAAAAATCATTTCGATGTATTACATCTGCCGAGCGTCCCCGCTACAGCTCTTATATTTTGTTTAGTAGCTTTTGACCAGCTTTAGTCTTATCAACACAAAAATGGAAATAGTTTTCTTTCAAACCATCGCCGACTAGAAGTATTTATTTATAACTTTATATTCGTCATACTTCACCATCGTTACATCTGTGATCTATAATATATTTTTTAGAATATCTACTCAATACAGTTTATACCATAAAAATGAAATGCTGATAATAATATCTATATACTAATATGTGTAACTCTATACCCCTTATTATGGTCGACTTTCGACCATAGTTTGTACAATTTTTAAAAAACCCTGTTATGTCCTAGGGTAGTGTGGAGTAGGACTGACATGGGTATACATAGTTCGAGTCTTTACGTTAATGCTCGGCTTTCGTCACTCAAGTAACCTGCACTAGACTCCCGATACCCCGCGCCGCGTCACGATCTGTTCGCATTATGGCTTCGTTCTCATTTACCTTACTTTCTGGCCGAAACTTTTTATGACAATTGCCCTACTTTTAAGAAACGTAGCATGATTTTAGAGACAGATTATTATCACAGATTTCACGTATGGTTACACCTAGGGCCTAGGATTCTAATTTTTTTTTCGGGCTGCTTTTTCACCAAATATCGTGGTCGCTAATCTTATAATTCTTTTTCTGCTGAGTTTTGTGAATTTTCATGTATAATGAGTCATCTTGTCTCTCTATTCTGTACTGTCCCGATGCAAACAAGAAAATTGCATACGTATTCGATGTCACCGAAGGCGTGGCGCTGCGGTTTGTTTTTATGTTCTAGTTAAGTCGCTCTTTGGGTGAACTACTTGTTTTTATCTCTCGCCCGTTTTCCCATCATGGTTATATTCTGACTGTACATAGAATTTAACGTTTAAAAGTGGGTGTTTTGTTTCCATGTGCTTGCTATATATCATTAAAGGAACTGTGAAATGAAGATTACAATTTTGAACTTTGTAATATTCAAATTGTATCCAAAGGAATAAATATTGAAATTAATTTAATGTTATTACGAAAATAGAAGCTTTCATTTGATTGATAGCAGGTACATGATCTTTGAAACAAATGATTACTAAAATGCTTAGTAAGCTGTTAAAGTGTATAAATTAAAAAATGAAATTAGTAATATAAGAATCTGTAATGATAAAAAAAACATTGCATCGGCCGGGAATCGAACCCGGGCCGCCCGCGTGGCAGGCGAGCATTCTACCACTGAACCACCGATGCTCACATAAAGCGATTTGAAATTGTTAATGTAATACATGGCCGAATAATCATGTTGGTTTATTTTTAAACAACTGTATAATTATTTATTGTTATAACCGCAGTGGGCTTGAGAATTAAACAAAGAATAAACTTCTAGAATGATCGAATACAGAAATTTTACATAGACAATATTTAAAATGTTCATGTGTTGTTTCGCTTACGTAATAATATTGATTGTACGTTCGTAATTTTGTATATTCATAAACAAATGAAGTCGGAACATACGTCACAGGCTCAATATTAAAGCTGGTACAAGCCGGCGGAGATTAATATGTCGTCAGCAGCAGTTTAGGTACGCGAGCGGCGCCAGATGTGGGTTCGACGCGAGTCACAAGCTGCGGCGTGCGTTATCTTCATTCATTCTGTTTTCATTTTCATTAGTCGTCCTTTCTCAGCCTTATTTAAGTCTTTTTTTATATATATACAGCACCTGTTTATTCAATTTCAAATTTAGAATCATTGTAGAAACAGAAATATGTTTGAATTATTTTTGCCACTTCTTCGTTAATGGTATATGTTTTCTGACCCGGTAGTTCTAAATTTCCAAGCGCGCTCATAATTCCCGGTTTGATTAAACACTGCTTAAGTTTCATTGTCATCTTATTTTTATTTAGTCGGTTATCGTTATATATCATTGTTCTATTAATTATAATATGTTTTTGATAAACAATGGAATGGAAACAATGAAATACAAATGGACACAACAAAATGTAATTTAATGGAAAATGTTTTATGCTATACATCTTCTTCCAATAACTCAAATATTATTGTAATAAATTGTAATTACAACAGTTAATGAAATAATACTCGTGCTACGCCGCGGGTATAATCATAGCTAATGTCATAAACGCGAATGTGGGTTTGTTTGTGTCTTACGCTTTCGCGCTATAAACACTCAACCGATCGTCATGATATTTTGGATACAGGTTGTCGAGTGTACAAAAAAGGACATAGGGGGTACATTTGATTCAGAAGACATATCGTTCCTCAACGCATAAGGCAAGTGTACATTAACGTAGATAATGTAGTTACATGTCCGTAGTGCAAAGGGAAGATTGTTCTCATTTTCTTCGTAAGTATACCCGTGCGAAGCCGGGATGGGTAGCTAGTATATAATAAATATAATTCTGGTTTTATATTGATAGTATATGTAGTATAGTAGGTAGGTATAGGTAGTTATATTGATAATGCTGTATAAAACGTGATCGATTTTTGAATACATCTCGCGACACGTCCCACCCTCGGGCCCATTCGAAGCTCCGGGTTCAGGTCTTAACTGGCCATCCGCGCTGACAAGGGTCCAAATCAGAGATATTAATTTGTAGGGTGCGCTGTAAATTAACCGGCGTGGGTTCCCTTAACCTTGTTACCCGACGTCGCCTACTAGAATACGGTTGAATTACGTTCAGTAAGGCAACATGTATATGGTTTCTTTTATTTTAGAAGGATTGTAGGTAGTAGAAAGTGAAGAGAGGAAATAGATGTTAGGAAGAATTCCTGCATGTATTATATTCGGGATAAATAACTAATAAAATTAAATTATATGTGAAAGTCCAAAACTTGGCTTATTAAATTCATAAATATTGCAATTTAGCAATAACATTATAACAATTATAAATACAATATGTTATTTTATAATCATAGTTTTTATAAGGTGTTGTTCGTTATTCTGTTATTGGGTAATTTACTGGTTTGCGTCGTAATGAATATTCCTTGTTCGTATCGTGCCTGTGAGCGTGAGCTAGCACCGTGTTACTTTTTATACCTATTTGTTGTTGCATAAAGCTAATTTGTTCATTCATATGTTACGATAACACCATAGATCATTGTCATTTTTAATAATAATAACGGGTAAGGCATAATTAACAGTAGATTAATTTTGCCTTCAATAATTTGTTGTCCATTGTGTAGAAATAACGTACTTTTATTATTTGTGACAATCATATCCATCTCAAATGTGTGTTTGAGATGTTGTGAAGAATTAGGCAAGCGGTATGAGGCCTATGTTTTCGACTCTGTACATAAAATATGTTGTTATGATAAGTTTACGACGGAGACGAAGTCGCCAGTATCAGCTGATTATAAAGAAAAAGACAGAAGGTCTTTTTTTTAATTACACTTTTCTTTGTTTAACTTATTATCTATTTTGTTATTTACTTATATACTTTTTTTCTTTATTGCATCAAGTTTATGGTTCTCTTTTGTAAAATAAAATCGGAAACAACAATTTTAAAAGAATTTCGCCCTTAACAAATGTCCGCGCGGACAGAGTACTAGTACAAGTAGAGTACAAGTACTCATTTTAAAATAGGAAAAGCTTTTTTTTTATTATATGGAAATAAGTAACTATTTTCTTTCTTAATTTCTATTGTTTTGTAATCCTGATTTGTAAACCTGACTTACTATGTACGGTTCCTTTCCTATGGTCTGTGGGTCGGATAATTTGTTAGGCGAGAGAGTAATAATTTCCGACGTTTGTCCCTTTAGCGCGACGTGTGTTGGATTAGACGCTAAGACGGGTAAATTCGTTCTTACGCGTGTCCTTGTTATCTAATCAAATGTGAGGCGGATTAAAACGGCTTAAAGGTGCGCATTTTAATCAACTTGTTAAAGTTTAAGGACGTATTTTTTTAACTTATTGGTAAAGTTAAAATGATGATTCATGATTCAGTAAAAATAATGTATCATCACACTAATCTGTATGCAGGGTTGTTTACATTGTTGTAAGGTGATAATGTATCAAAGAGTATAAATTATTTTATTAATTAATAGCCAAAATTTTGTTAATTTTAGAAGAATATTTTTATTGAAAACTTGTAATAACATAGCTGTATTATATTAAAAACTGGCAAAGGTCCGCTATTTTGTCCGTGTTAGTATCTTTATAAACGATTTAATATATGCGAAACTCTCGTTTTTCTCTAAATAAAGTTTGAGAAACTCTTATAACATCAGATTCAAAGTCCTATCAAAATCGGTTCAAACGTTTCCGAGATTAGCCGGAACAAACAGACATAGATTTTAATAATTGATGTAATTAAAAGCTGTTACTTTAACATAACAAACATATACTTCAAGGTAATTTATTTGTAACAGATAGGTAGGACTTAAAAATGTGTTCTATCAAAAATTATTTAGCAGAGTGTGCGGAGACACCTTACACCTTTACACCTTTGGTCAAATGATAACGAGTAGACAGTGGTCGTGATGAAATCATAGCACGATGGTAGGTAGGGCTTTTTCTAAACCCGCTTAGTTAGCTATTATTACCCTTATGAAAATTTGTCACCAAGCATCTATCTATAGGTGTGCTTTGACAGCTGCACTTGATAGCCAGTCCCCCTCCAGGTTTAGCGTGTTTACCATTTTAGACCTCATATTATATAACATAAAATCAGGTGAGATTGTAGTCATATGTTAGAACCTGGACACTCGACATACGTAATGTGTACGATTTGCCGAACAACCGCCCGTCGCTTTTTAAAAAGAGAAACCGTCAATTTTGATTGGTGGCGCCGACTTAAGACAATCATTTTAAGAAGTATTGTGATTTATAACTTTCGTAAGATAGTTAACCCTTTACCTAATTTTATCTGTTTTATATACGACACGAAGGGCTTTAGCTTCGCAAAGTTAGAGGTTGTTTTGCTCGAAAACAATTTGAATTATTTCGATGACTCTGAAATCTTGGAATGTAACGCGAGGGTCTCCAGCGGCCCAGTTTGTAACTTGGAAGATTAATTAAAAGTTTTTAGAAACACTCCCCAGTTAATAATTCGTGATGGCTAGATAAACTTCGTGAATCATAAAACGCCGACTGTTCTATTATAACCAGTAAACGTATAAATCTCTCTTACTCGTATATGCCGTTGTAGCTTGTGATCTAGTCATAATGAATTTTTTGTAAACTTTATACTTTTTAGACTACAATTTGCGTTTGCCTACAATCTCAACTGATGTTAAATGGCGATATGGTCTATGATGGTAAATACGCCAAACCTGGAGAGCGCGATATCGTTGAAAATTGAGCGGCGTAAGCCATTATGTAACCAAACCCTTACCACCTACTAATTTGGTCGGACATGACTGGACGAGGTCGAGTAACCCGCCGCCTAGTAACTACTTTAAAACAAGAGAAATGAATTTCAATGAGTGCTATGATAATGAAATATACTATTACCCTGACTGTGAACCTTATTCATATTACTCAGAATATGAATATAATTATGACTGTCCGACGGCATATGACCATGATGAGACACAGTACTTTCCTGATTATAACACCTGTGAACAAATAGACAATGACGATACGAACGTCCCTCAACCCTCTACTAGTAATTCTAATAAATATCACGATTTTCATATAAGTTGGATATCAAGAAGATTAAAATAGAAGTTAATCTCCAAACGCAACGGCAACTTTCTTATATACAAATTTCCAATACTCCCCTGAAATTCCTTATAGATACCGATGCAAATTAGTTTTCATCAACCCCGAGGTGGTTGAACGTTATTTTTCACGTGTACATCTTAATTTTGACCCCTTTGAGGTAAGTAATGTGCATGCTACCACACTTCATCTGAAATTGTTAATCACACGATGATACCAGTCTACGTCATACTTGCTGCTACTGGCATAATACGCACTGCACTATTCATACGTCGATTCTATAGAGATTCTAAAAGAAAACAAACGACCTAAACTGAAGACCCGCAGTACGCAGATGCTGTAAGACCCACAACCTCATCGAGAGCTCCAGCAACATTTTCTCTCAAAGCTCTAAAATAGTTGTCGCTCTGGAGGAGGAGATGTTACTCCTTCGTAACATACCATAAGTGCTGACCAAGAGTGAAGTCCCACGGTACGCCAGGCGCATAAGGCATCGAGTCAACAATTTCAGTAGAAACGCTCGGCGACATGGTTCCTTCGTTCCCACATTGCTTTGGTATAAATTATTAAACCAAATTGTAATTTCTCAGTGTTAACTTAGCATCGGTAGTATTCATACATTATTAGTTTTAGCTTTATTTTGTAATTTAAAATAAATTAAGTTAAAGTAATTTGTTTTTTTTTTGATCCTCCGGCTCTGACCTTTACTGACTATAGTTAAAAAAAACACTACAAAAATATACGATAACTGATGTTGATTTATGAGCAGCAAATATTCAAATAAACCAAGTTCAAATCAAATGTTATAAAATTATTTTACTGTTTCTCTAGATCTTTCCATCTGAAATAACTCGATCGCAGTTTAAAATTTTGCCCAGATTGCTCTTAATTTAATATTTACTGAACGGTGCCCAATAAGTAAATAAACAATCGCGAAACATATAATCGATTTCGAAGTACTCATCGTAAACTTTAGCCGTTCTAAAATCTAATTTACGAATTGATTCTATATTAAATTCTAATCCTAAAGCCTCAATTCAGGCTCTCGAAGCTTTTTTGAAGTAGGTACTGGTAATTCGTTTAGTTAATTAGCGGATGTTTAATATTGAATTTATTTCATTACTTTTTCTAGTTAATTAGATTACAAAATTTATGGTTCCAGGATTTTATCTATAGACTTATTTATATATAAAAATGGATCATGCTGTATAATATCGTTTGATCGACCATTGTGATTCATGGATGTGTATATCCAAATATTTTCTATGAAGAAGATGTTATGCTATCCATTTTCCTATAACTCGCCTATGCACTACCTCAACTTAGTTACCGTCCGGCTGATTGACATGGAATGTGTAAATATTTAAGTCAGGGAATATTTGTGCTGTATCTTTTATACTACAATATAAATTTATACTGCAATAAATAGCACCAATTATTCATAAACGCGTGCGGAGTTGCGGGCACATCTAATAGATCACATATATATAAATGAGCTGTGAAAGAGTAAAGGAGTAAAGTACATTTTCCTTCTCGGTTTCTCAATCGACTTTCTTATTTTTTTTTGTTGACGAGTGTTAATGTTATCAACGAAAAGTTTTCAAAATAATTGTTCCTCGATACAATCGACGATTCGAAATTTTTATTAGTCTCTATTCTTCATACACCACGTTCCTTATGTCTGTAATCTACAAGCTGATACAGTACTATTAATAGTAAATACATTATAATGTAATGTAATACAACAATTGCAATATTAAAACTTTGAATAGGTTGAAGTTCATAAAAGACCGGCATGGATTAAATACTAGAAACTGTAATAAAGTGGTCGACCCATGTTTCCGACTTAGTAAAACCAGTAATAGTTTCTTTAGGTAATAGTGTGTTAGGCTTTATAACAAAGTCCCAAAGCATATTACCAATTTGCCGGACTGTAAATTTAAGCGCCATGTCAAGCTGCTTTTGGTGTCAAATGGCTATCTATTATAGAGTGGATTAATATGTGAACGATGGTGATATCTGGAATTCACTACCCTCGGTGCATCTACTAAAAATGATTGTAACGTGAAATACAGTTTAAATATACATCTCATATATGGTAAAAAGATAAACCCGATCAAGTTTCTTGCCTGTTCATCTCGATGACTTGATTGTTTTCCGAACCGGTGGTAATTTTGACGTTAATAAGCGTCTTCTTAGGGCCTAAATTGAATAAAGTATTTTTTGTTTTTGATTTAGAATACTCGATAGAATTTTTAAAATTTAGAGAAAAAATAAAAAGAAATGTAGATAGATAATAGCATCGGTTATAAATGAAGAAAAAACTTTGTATCCCTTATTATGGTTGAAGTTCCACCACTGGATGGCCATTAATTAGTATACATATTTCTGTGTATATATTTTAATAAAAATTATACACTTTGAAATAACTATAATTCTAAAGATATTATAATTTCAGCTAGTGCCATACTAAATAGTTAGGGCTCGTACGTTTCGGACAGTTGCATAAATTGTGGCTCGTGAAAAATAATGGTAGTCGCGGCACGCTCACGGATACCGTCCATTTTAGCTTAGAGATATGGACTGAAATTTCGAATGTACCTAGGTTACGAGATGGTCTTGCATCGTCGATTTGGATAGACTATATTCGAAGTGTTGGTTTAAAAGAACATATTTGTCTTCTATGTGGTAGATAGTAAATAAAATAGATACAAAGTAAGTAACTTTTGCACGAGGTAATATAGATTACATGAATCCATCGGGAATAGTGTCTCTATCTATCTCTATCATCTTTCTGAATAAAATGTATCCTATGTCCTTTTCTGCACCCCTGAAAATGTGTATGCAAAATTTTATGAAGATAGGTTGAGTAATTAAGAACAAACAAGTAAACAAATTCACTTTCGCTTTTAAAATATTAGCAAGAATAACGATGAATAGTGTGGTAATTACACTTTTAATAACATTACCAAACATTTGCTTCTGTGGTTGGGGTTTAGTAAATGCTATAAGAAAGGAAAAAAAAAATAAGAAAAGATACGCGACTAAAAATTGTTTTCGTTGTAATAACCAGCTTTTTTCTGTGACTTCGTGTGCTTGCTTTTCGGCGTTTGCCGTCTACAGGTCCCAGGCTACCTCTACGTTGAATTAGATTGCAATCGGTTATGAGGTTTAGTTGTGAGTGAGTAACAAACAGATTTATTTTAGGATGTATTGTATTATGTCAGTCAAATAACGATATATTATTTATAACATTTATTTTGTGAAATTATTTACTTCATCTTTTGACAAATACTAAACACATATTGTGTCTGATATATTTCTTCAGCTAATCAGTATATATAATCTACAGCACAAAAAAAATATTTATGTCACTTGTGACAATTTAATTCGTTCTCTGTTTTGTTTATACAGAGTAAGAAATGTCGACAATAGCGTAGATTAAACATTAAGGGGGACCGCTAAAGCTTTATTCCGCAATAGTAATAAACGCCCGAATATGGTTCATAAAACGCATGTTATCTGTCGGTACTTAACATAAAACCTAGCTCAAGAAATAAATTTACGACGTTAATCTATATCAGCGGTTTCTTGTTTATCCGACGATTGATGAAGATTATGTGGTGTATATATATTTTAATGTATATCTTTGCGACTTATTCTGTGATAAATAAAATGTAGGGTTTCTTTTTGAACAGAAACCTCCTTTACGCACGTCCAACGGGTGTAACGTCACGTTTGGATTTGTGACGCGCAGTCGAGTTTACTCTGCTATACTCGACATAAAGCGTTTATTGTTACGTATTATAATTATATTATAATAGTATGTATGTTTCTATAAGTTTTCAGTTCTATCGTGTGGTCATAAGCACACCCATTATTTTCCATTGTTCACTATATACCACTACTTAGATTTCTTGGTCTATAGTTTATATTCTTTGTGTGTTAGACAATTTGCTACGTTGTTGTGACTGCATAAGGCACTAGTGTAATTAATCTTAAGATGTGTCTAATACGATGCTTTTGAACTTAGACTATGAAACCCGTTGAGTATTTTTGCCTTAAACTCAGAAATAAAGACATTTCTTTATATATATTCTTCATAAGTGCATCTGTAACAAGTTTCTTGAATTCTGAGGATTCAACAATATTTCTCGAACATTTCGTACCAAGTTCATGATGGAAACGGCTATCCGCGTTTTCTCAAAAAGATGTTGGAAATTTTGTCAGTAGCAAATGTATTTTAGTAACTTTTAGTTAGTATAGACATTTTGCCTATTACTATACATTAATAGACCGATGTATATAAAATAGGTTATACAATAAGTAAGATTGAAGTGTCTGTAAGTTATTCGATCTTGTTTCCGAAGCTACTGAACTGATTTGGACGAGCATTTTACTGTCAACTAGGGTAGGTACTTCCAAAGTATTATCAAGACTACATATCATTATGATTTTAACTATATTTATAGCAATGATTAAATTTATAATTAAAGAGATCAGAATACATTTTCATTATTGACTCAAATAAAACATATACTTCTCGTGAAATAATAAAAGCTATTTCATAGAAACAGAGCCAGTGGTTTTAGTATAATTTAATGTTTCAAATTTCTTGCCTTTCTTCACAAACGTAACATTTTTAACTCACTTCACACAGTTAGATGTCTTCTGTAAAGATTTATACGTCCATATTTCATACTATCAATATCATTTATTTACCACGCGTTTCCCTTGTCTCGAAGCCGCGCTCAATCGGGCGGTGAAATGAATTTTCTTGAATTTCCTTCGTTTTCGTAAGGTCTCATTTTTCTCGAGAATTCTATAACGATTTACGTCTCTGTATACTGATGTGTTTTGTATAAAAACCTATTAATACTAATTTTTCACTTGGATTATATATTTATATATCAGAATTTGTAACGATAATATTAATTAATTCAGTATTGTTTTTTATTGTCTGTGCGAGGAACTGAATTCAAAGATTAAAATAATAGTAATAATTCACAAGTATTATTTTTATGATTTGTCCAAATCTTTTATACGAGTCTTTCGGTCGATAATGGACCGATTAGGTATTATAAAAATACCAGCCCTCGGTAATTTATTCCGATTGCCCGACGAAATTAGCGCCTTCGGGGTAAAGGGAACTATTTTCGGAAGCTTTCAATGGCCCGTAATAAATGTGAATTCACGCGATACGGCCGTTATCGGTGTTATATCGCGACTCTTGTACTATTTAGTATGCATTTACTTTGGGACCGGGTTAACGTTTCGTTACTAGTAGGTTACTAAGTCTCACAAGGTTAATTGATACAGGGTGAATATTTTCTGATATTTATTGAATTTTCATTTCGATAATGTTCTAACTAGGGATAATGATAATCATTTGAAGAGTAACTAATACTTTAATGTATAATATTATGCCCTTGAAATTGATAACAAATTATTTAATACATTATCCTGCTGTTGGTTATCCGTTGTTCGTTATTGTTATTGAGAAAAATAATGGCCCATTAGTTTTAACGTAACTTGCGAACACGCAAGCATAATTGTTCATATTCGAAGTCACTATACGAACAACGAATATTTATTTCGTTATGATGTCATTTTTCCCAATAGCTAAATAACAGACAATAGCTTATAACAACTATTGTTGTAAAATAACAATAAATCAAAATGTATATATCTATTTTGTGACCATCGATAACTGTAGAATAAATATGTATATAATGTAATTAGAAGATCAAAGAGTTTATCAGGAGTCTATGCAACTGCAAGTCTTCTCACAAATTTGTTACAAATTATTGCAATTGACAGTGTGTTCGAATAAGGGCTGTAGAAATCTTTAGTAAGCCTGACTTTTCAGTGAAAGAAAAAAAAATGGGAAGATATGACAGTAGTATATTTTATAATATCCATGGGGTTAGCTTATCATCTTTCATTTCAAAATCTGTAACTAGGCATTAAATATTCTAAGAGTTTCAGTTCGAGTTATTGTTTTTTTTTTTTCGAACTGACATAACCTGCTGGCTCTTTTGGCCTCTACAGTTTCACCGGACTACAACTTCGAATGATTTCTATTTCTAGACTTGTGCATTATAGATAATCAGTTCCATGTCGTCACTTTACACGAGACAAGTATGTTGTAACAATACACAGACGTGTGCACGGTATGATAATGCAATTTTACTAATTAGCCGTAGTCAGTTAGCTAAAATCGGTAGAAAAGATATATGAGACCAAAAAATTTCGAACAAGAAGTTTTTTCCACTGTAATATTTTACGGCAAAGTTTTGAGCGTTGTAAAAACATTTTCGTAATTTCAAGGATTTTTGGGTGATATGAACTATCGAGTTAACCATATTTAATTTTACTCGTATTTAATATACACAACTTACCGTTATATGATTACAAAAAAATAATAATAATATCTATATAATTAATAATCAAAATTTGATTTTAGTATATGCAATTAGTTTGAGAACATTTTCACTTGGTCGTATCATTTTTGTTGATCTGATAACTGCTGACAATAGAATCAATTAACAATCATCTATCTAAGTGGATGCCACATATTATAATATTTACTTTACACGTTAGGTCCTCTGAACATACTGCCAAGATTAGATTATTCTGCAACTCACGTTCAGATGTAATACGAGGTTTGCCCGAGGCGGGATTTAACGTCCACGCTATTAACTAAACTACCTGAGCTAAATCTACTGCCTTAGATAACACCTTCATGCACTTATAAATTAGCAGAGATCATATTCAAGCTATGATTAAAAACAATTGTGTATGTCCTTATGGCCCTATGAAAGAAGCGAAAACTAAATACAATAAAACAAATAGCCAACGTCACGCGGTGGTCTCAGGCGGTCACACCCATCCAAGTACTAACTGCGCCCGACGTTGCCTAACTTCGGTGATCGGGCGAAAACCGCTATTTTCAACACTCTACCCGACACAGTGTTTACTCCCAACACTTTTCATCACACAAAAAGGTCGCGGATCAGAATTTCAAAGTCATCCCATAAGAAGTTTCACATCAAAAACTGATGTAAAATGTTACTTCATTTTACTAAAAGGGTTTCAAATGTTGCTAGACTGATCAAGACAAAACATAAGCAAATATTTTTTAGTAGTTAAAAATTACTGCGATGAATATTAAAGCGTTAATTACGTTATAACATCACCTCAGCTGCTGTAATATCTGATAAGAACTCCATTAAATTACATATTAACAGAAGTCAAGGAGGCAACCATTATTAGAACCCATATATAAACAAAATGGTAGAGGTCTGCCTTTGTGCGCGCATCACTTATAAAGTACTGGATAGATTTCGATATTTTTTTTTAGTTTTACTTGTTAGAAACTTGGTCTTTATATAAAAAAAATATTTCGATATCGTCATTAAATAGAAAATTATAAAAATTTTATAGGCATTTATTTTGTAGGCAAAGTATATTTTTGCTTTTAACTTTTAATGCTGTTTCATCTGTACATAAAATATATTATTAAGATAATAAACAGCAATTACGAAGTCGTGGGTATAAGCTAGTAATCAATTAAATAGTGTTCTTAAATTCTGTGTACATATAATACAATACTTTTGGTAGGATCATGTCATTAAAAGTTGCATTGTATTTACTAGACGTTCAAACTCTAAAGAGTAATGCCCTAGGTAATAAAATAACAACCTTTGTTCAATTTAAACAATGAAATATAAATGTGAAATAATTTAATTTTAGTAACAAAATACAAAAGCAGAAACATAAGAAACTATGGTAATATTTAAACTGCTCAGAGATGATAGCATTGTCAACATTACGGAGCAGTCTTTGCGATTAATCTCTTTTGTTTCAGCTCAGTCAGCGGTTTTTCATTTTCTTTTTTATTTCTCATTATTCGTCCCACGAGTTTGCATTCTTAGCAATTAAATTTGTCAAACTCACAACAGTGTGAATTAATTTAATGATTTGTATCACGCCTGACTCCTTAATATCTTTGGGGTAATGCACGCTTGATTTTGTTTGTACTTGGGATCAAAATAAAAAAAATATCTGGTTAGTTAGTATTGACTAGGGATATGTATATAAAAATCGTAATTTTTAACTGACTTCAAAGATGAGGAGTTTGTCGATTCGGATGTTTTTTTTAATGTTTGTTACTTTGTCATTTTTAAGCTTATTGTTTTTTTTTTATTAGAAAGGGAATATTTTCAAGAGGGTCTCATTTTAATCAAATTAGTGCAATGAACCTTGGATTTCGAAGATAATAATGTCGCAAAATTAAGACAAGACTTGGCTTAGTTTTATGGTATTGCGTCAATACACCTGGTCCCGGTATTGCGCTCTCAGTCTTCGTCTTGTAATTCCCCTATATCCTATTACTATGTATTAAACACGTCAGGCCAGACCTTAGAACAACAAATAGATACATTTTGAGCTTATATTTACTTAGACATAGTAAAGTCTAATCAAATTAATGAAATTTGCTATGAACAAGTATTTACAGGAATTAATATTCGCGAACATCGTGTAACATTACATTCTCTGGACCTTTCTAAACAAAGATATTAATAAGGTTTTCCACGTTAAATGGAATCCAAGATCCTTTATTATTTGAACTTTGAAATACGTGTATTTTATTCGCTACTTCTATGGTGATTTTAAAACTACATTGACATTGGAAAATATATTAACAACATTTTCAGTAATTTTGTAAGGGTTGTAAAACATTGTAACCTTATATATTTACTCTGTTATCTACAATATTTCTATAATTGCACTTAAATACTGCAAATTGAAAAGAGTGGCTTAAAAAAATAAGGATTACTTAGTTACGTTTTGTTAAATATTATATTTTCTCAACATTATATTTCTTTGTTTCAGATTGGATCATTAAAACATTATTATTTATTATCACATCACGAAGTGCACAAGCGTTCAACGGAGCCGAATCAAGAGCATCACCAAAAGTTAAACGACGAACCTCAGGTATCCTAAATCTATATAATAACTAGGTTTTCCCGGGGCTTCGCTGGCGTTAATGTAAATTTTACCTATTCCCCGGGGACTGTATTTTTTCTAGATAAAGGCACTCTATATCCTTTCTATACCTCTGATAACTTTTGCAAGTATACAAAATTTAACGCCGATCGGTTAAGTACCTAGTTAAGGGTAACAAACCAACTCACAATAGCACTTGTAATATTGGTTAGAATCCGAGTATTTTGACGTGATAACATCTTATAAATCGATAAATGCTGGCTGCACGCACAAAAAAGCATGGCTCATTGTCACGTTCCGCCTGAGCCGAGCGTAAAAGCGAGAGCGCGGAATAAGCGATAGAGAGGCGCGATCAGCCTAAGCGTTCGGCTTGTGACGCATAATTTTTCATCATTGGTTTCTTATGACGGTATCATCACGTAAAATTATCGTCCGCAAACCGACTTTACAGACGACCATTTTTTTTTATATTACGATTACAAATTGGTAATTCAAACCCATATTTTCCTTTGCAAAGTATACGTATGCGTAAAAGTGATGCTTACATCTAAAAACGACAGTGAAATTCACCATTTTACAGCATGTAAAAGGAACCTTTATTCGCCTCGTCTTTCTTAATCAGCCATCCAATCTAGAAAGTAATACAATCCCATGGAAAAACATGTCACTCTGGTGGATTATTATTACGTTTTTTGACAAAGAATATCATGAGAGTAACGCCGTCTAGTTCGAGGTAACTCGTTGTCCCAAAGAAATTGTATCACGAATCGCATTTATAAACTGAATATTTTATGTGTAACTCATACATGTGTTGTAGAACCGTACTGTTTGTTTACTAAATTGGATTTACGACAGGCCGATCTCTATAAGAAATATATAACAATTTTATACCTATATAAGTAAAAATGTAAATGTTTGTTAAAATATTTTAATCTTTGAATGTTCTTCACCAGATTAGTGTTCAAATATTTGGGCTAACGAATTTCGCATGCTTAGTTAACACTATATTTGCATTGTTACTATTGGATACAAGTCTAATGTATTCGCATTTGAATAATATCAAATAACGCCATCTAACAAAATTTTGAGGTACCAGTAGAATTGGCAACAATGGACCTACTACAAACATTTACGAGATGGCGCTACATGACATAGGCTAATAATTAGTTATAAAATGTTTTTTTTTTGGTGTAAAGTCGCATTTTATCAGGGAAAGCATATATATATATAGATAAAATTAAAAATAATAACCTTATTTGAAAACAAAATTTGATGCAAATCATTTGAAAGAAATACATTTATATACATAATAATTGCTTGCTTAAAGTTATCAAGATTATTGACAAAGTTGCATTCAAATACGCGTTGATTTTTATGTACTTTCTAATATACATCGCCATGTATTGGTTGTAAAAACAATTTACGCTATACTATTTTATATAAAGTTAGCTTACACTTAACGATTGGGGGTTAAAAGGTAAAAATAAAAATAATGATATTTATAGTTTAAGTATTTGCCGCACCGGTCATAGTAGTCTGGCTAATCTGACATTTATCTCTTGTAAGTTCGACTTCTACATTCATAATGCGACGTTGAAGGTGTGTAACTAAAAACTTTGAAGGTTGGAGAATCAATCATAGCTAAGATTACCTGGTTTTTTTTTCTGCGTAATAACACGACGAAGCCAAGTCGACCTGTATTTGATTAAATGTTTCATATATTTGCTTATCGTGGGCAAAATATATAGTAACTATCTACAAGTGTGCAAAATATTGATAACGAATTATAAATTTTAAAATTCAGAGTATAAAATGACCATCCATGTATATAACAAGAAAAAAGTCTTTTTTAATTTGTCCATGAATTTTATCACTACATATAGCGATGACAAAGCTAATAAAATTATTGGCATAAAGTGAGATTACAATTTTCAATTTTCAATTGTTCCAGCATACATTTTAAACCATTTTCTCCAGAGTTCCGTGACTAGTTGCATGTTTCTCGAGTGCTGACATCACTTTCTTGCATATGTAATAGAAAACAAATGTTTCATCGCGGGACGACCGAGTAGAATTTAAAACGTGCTCTTTGCACCTACGCGGCTTCGAGGCAAAAATAAAAATGACATAAAAACAAAGTTATAGTTATATGTACAAACTAATGTAAGTTTCAGTTTGAGGTGATTATGTTGTGTGTCAATTTTTCTATTGTATCGCTATATAGATAATAAAACAAAAATAATGTCATTTTAATTTATTTTCGATAGTAACAGGAGATACTAAAATTGAAAGTCGTATAATATATATAATATAACATAACGTATAATATAGTAAATATTTTCATATTCAAAATATGTTTTTAAAATTTTAAACATATTAATTCATTTATTCTTGTCATCACGTGAACAGAAGTACCGATCGTAACGCATAACGTCACAGCTTCCGAAACATTGCTCTGACATTTACACTTCGTCATACATAATCGAAATAAAACGTTTTGATTACCTTTCTATTGCTAAGGAAATCTTATTAACATTTATAAACATGTTTTCATGTGAATAGTACATACTATAATGAAATAGGTATCTCTCAGTTAATTTTAAATACAAATATGTCGTCTTTGGGAGAGGTTGTATACGAATAACAATTATCAATTTACTTACTACTTATAAAGATTATTCGTAATATGAAATAAAAGATTTTATTTTCTTTTTTTTCCTTTCGGGTGTCTCATAAATGACTACGTAATTATTTTCCTATTCAGAACAAACGGTAAACCTAATGAACCATCATTGGTCGAGGATGATGACCGGTTCTACTGAACCCTTGTATTGTCCGTATTCAGTATCGTATTTAGCTTTCCCTAAGCTTATAATAATAACGAGATTTCTCGTCTACCATTGGGGCCTTTTAACCTTTTTTCTTTCGGGGAAATGACATCATTTCGTCGGATGGTCTGTATTGTTATTAGGTGCGTGTCTCGTTCGTGAATCTCCTGATATTGTACGCGATATACGAGTGTAATACAGTTATTTTTGCTTATAACCAAGTAAATGTAGATTTTAATACGTGAATAAAAGATTTCCTTTATATTTTGTTTCCCCCATAATCGTTTTAATTTACACTTTTTCTTTCCATATATATTGTATCAATATCAAAATAATAATATACTTCATTTAATTTAGGCTACAAAAAGGCACTTCTGAACGTCAAAATTACGTACCACCGGTTCGGAAAACAACCAAGTCATCGAGATGAACCGACAAGAAACTCGATCGGGTTTATCGTTTTAACATATATAGATAGATGTATATTTAAAATACATTAGGTACACGTTGCTATTGTTTTAGTGGATGCACAGAGTCACTATCGTTCATATATTGACCACTCTATAATAGCCTTTTGACACCAATATTCGCTTGACATGGCGCTTAAAACTTACACATATAATAGTGAATGCTGATGGATTAGTGACCGCGAGTTCGGACACCGCATCGGCCAACGTAGGCTTTAATCGTGCAACTAACCGGTGCTTTTTCGATGAAGATAAACATCGTGTTGAAATTATAGCATGGTGGCAGGATTTTTTATAATACCTAACTGGCTATGGCTCACCTTCACAATTTGTCGTCCAGCGTTTATTCGTAACAGCTGCACTTTAGTGTCAGCTCTTTTAAATTCAAACTCTTAAATGTGTGAAAATATATGTTTACTAGCTTTTACTTGCTGTTTCATTTGCGTTATTGTAGATTTGATCTATCCTCATAAAGATACGCTATGCCTTTTTCTGTACCCCTGATAATGTGTGTGCAAAATTTCATTGACGATTGGTTGAGTAGTTAAAGCGTGAAAGTGTAAGAAACAAACCTACGTTCGCATATTGATAATATTAGTAAGGATTAGCAACTTACACATTGTTTAGTATTAATATTTCGGTGTTTTCTCCATCTAATTCGCTGGTGCTATTTAATTTGTTTTATTTGTACGTTTATCATTGATTTAAAATAAGGTTGTGATGTGTGTGTAAGGTTGTGAATGATTTAATATAACTTGATCTTGAAAGTTAGGATGTCGTATTTGATATTAACAGCTTGTAATTTTTAGGCCATTCCTTCAGCAGTATCAAGATACCTATTAAACGTTTTACAGGCCTCTCTCAGTGATAATACGTATTCACATAACCCTACGTTAAACTTATTTAACAAGACCACATATACGGGTTTTTATTTGATCGGGGGTTAAATTATTACGTACTACAAAAGTTTCTTATGTTCATCGTTCCGTGTCAGTTTTGTTCCTTTGTGCACGAGCGAGAGGAGACGGGCGCTCTGGACTCTGGTCTAATAAAACTAAAGGGCGTGTCGTCGTTCCCTTTTCAGCTTTCTCATGTTGATGAGCTCGGGACAAACATTACATGCAATTGAAACTGTTTTATTTGGATTAATCATTTGTTACAACTCTCTTTACTGTATTTACTAGGGTGCTTTTTTTAACGACTATGTTTTTTTTTTCGGTCCCGAAGCAAAATTTTGTTGGATATATGTAAAAAAAATCTGAAAATTTGAGCTCTTAAAAATAATCCATGTGGAAAAACGGTTTTATCCTTCCTGGTGTTCAATTAAACATCTCTGGAATCAGTGTCATAGCTGGTTTTAAGAGGATCCCGTATTAGAATTTCTTGGTTAGAAATAACTCCTTACCGTTGAATGTATCGCATATTCCATTAGAAATGAGTTAGGAATCATTAGGACATACAAATAGTACCTCCTAACTCATATTTTCAATATTTATTTGTGCAGAGAATACTTTTGAAATTGTGGGGAACATTTATTAATATTTATACAAATTGGGCTGCGGCAGCTCGAGTGCCCCGTGTTATTGATACGGTTGATATGGCAGTAGCTACGCCTCTGGTTGGAATTTACTAATCCAATTTTATCAGTATATAGTGTACGCAACTTGAAATTACAATATTAAACGTATTATTCGTTATACTAAACAAAATGCTAATTGTACAAGTTCTTAATAAATCTATTAACACCCCTATGCTTCATGATCACGAAGAAAATGTAAACATAATTACATCAAAAAACAAACACGTCCAGTGAAGCGTAGTTTACGCAGTGTAACAATAGATAATAGTGAAAGACGTCATAGTATGCTTCAGTGTAAATCTGTTTAAACTCATTCGCATCATAGACTTATGTAACATACCCTCGGCTTATTAGTTTAGGACTCTATTACGTTATGGATCGTAAGTACAAAGGGTCTTTATTAAAAGGCCGGTGATAGGGAGATCAGTGAAGGGTTCGTGTGAAATTTATCGTCGTGTATTTCAAGTTTTATAATAAGTTTTTGTTTTATACTCTTATTTCTATTTTCTCTTGGCAAAATAACTTAAAATGTTAAACTGTAGGTAAGTGTTACTACAAGAACAATGACTACCGTTGAGTAACAAGGATATTTTTGCAATCGGGATCTTCGTACGTTTATTTGTATAAAACGTTGGAAATGTTATAATTCGGGACATGAACAAAGAGCTTGTCGGCTTTGCTAATTATGTCAGATAAAAAGAAACTAACAGCAAGTCACGTAACACGCAGTGTGTGTGGAGTTCAACCAATGTAGCGTCATTTTTTGGCTACTCTTCGAAACTGTACTAAACCAAGCAGATTTAGAACATTTTAAATTAATAAAAAAATGTTCGAGTCCCGGTTTTGATAGAATAAAGGTTTAAAAATTGCCAGGTTACGCTCAAATTATTTGTGAAAACCTCATGACGATTTTGTCGAATAATTTTTAAGATTAGCGTTTTTAAAATAACAAACAAAAAATGGTGTTATTGTATTTTATATTATTTACAAGCAGTTTTTGTTCACAGTTCTATAGTTTTACAACATAAGCTGATTTCGAAGCCATCACGTAAATCAATACCTAAAACGTTCTAAGATGGACAAAAAAAGGCAAGATAATGTACGCAGTTTTCTTTAATAACCATAAAAATATGTTCGTTTTGAAGAATTGAATCATATTATTTAGAATATGTAGGAGATTATATCTAAACTGAATGTTACTATGTCTATAGTACATACACGTACATTTTAACATTTACTAAATTTCATATACATGTTTCTAAAAGGCATACTGATAGAATAATATAAACGGTTCTTGCAGTTTCTCAGTACGATATGTTTCAGTAAACTGTACTCGGTTTCCTTAACATCTGGGCCATGTTTGTTCAGCCTGACTATAAGTGCGCGTGTGAATCACAATTGAACTCGCTGTTCAGCAAAATGTATTTTTTTATCGACATCAGCAGAATTATTGTTTGTTTATTGACTCGAGCGTCCTCCGGCTGTTTTACGTAGGTATAATACACGTTATGTCTGATCACGAATTCCGAAATGTTCTAGATAATATCTACATAGCAAAAGCTGTCAAATTTATATGTGCCCGCAAGATGATACTAAAATATTTACGGAACTACATTTTTTAAATGGAAATCAAAGAATTGCACAACATGTTTATAGATATTGATTATAAATACTTGTAAACTTCTATTAATAATCTGAATACTAATTAACACCTCTCAAATGTATTATTTTTAGGTAAGTGGTATGGTAATTGATTTTTAAAATTTATTTAATTACGTCCGGATGAAGTCTAGATTTCTTTAAATTCGTAATATAATCTTGTTTAGAGAATCACACCATTTTTTTAACTCAAAAATAAATGGTTATTCATTTCACACGCGGCTATTTAATTCTAAACTAATCATATCTTGCTCTTGTATAGAAAAAAAAATGCCCATACACATGTTTAATAATTATGCTCATCATACAATTATCAGTCAAGTACGATAATCTAACCTGTGACTCCTTGGGTCAAAACAAGACTAACGATGCACTACGTGGTTTGTCAGTGCAATATTTTTCGGTATGCTTAGGTATGCTTTGATCCGATTGATGGCCGTTCGTAACAAATCCTTAATTTAATGACCAAAATGGCTCATACTAACAATGCACTTTGGTTCAGTAGTAAAAAATTCTTACTAATATTATAAAAGATGAAAAGCATCCAGAAAACATGTACTGTTTCCGGGGATAGATTAAATCTATATAAACGCGAATGAAGCCGTGAGCTATAGTTAGTAATAATACTATAAAATCAAAACCTGATATATGGCACTGTAAAAAAGGACATAACAAAATCTACTATGCCAGCTAGTAACATATTTTATAATTTGACAAATGTTATGTAGCGTAACAAAAATGTTCAACCTTTTGCAAGAGACTTCTCCTATTACCATATTTTTAAGCATTGTTTTACCATGGTAATTTTATAGTACACAAACCATGAAAAAATTTTACATACAGAATGTGCGCTGTATCTACTTGTTACTTTTTTATTTCACATTGTCATAAATTTGCGCTTCTACGTATGAAAAACTAAAGGAAAAATGTGGCAGAACGCGGGCTTTGTTATTAAATTACTCCCGGACGGTGACAAACAGTCGGCGCTTGCTCCTTGCTCGTTCATATGCTGCGGTCAACTCGCTAATAAAACATGTGTGACATTCTTACTTCTAACCCACACTATTCTTATTAAGGCGCTACAATAAGACAAATTGCATTTTTTTTTCTTTTAAACCTCGGCTTCTTAGTTGATTGGCACAAAAATTAGTATGCGAATTTATATCTATACCATTACATGATTTTATTTACATTTTTTTCTAATACTCGTATGTTCCTAAAAATGTAATATATATGTTCGTATGTAAAGGCCCGTTCGATCGCCAAAAAGTATTTGTACTGACATAAGTATTACGCCCTACCCTTTAATATGAAGCTAGCCTATAAAAGGCGTAGCTAAATAGGAGTGGGATTCCAGTTGCAGTGAAGCTGTAGAGGCTTGTCTGGCCAACAGGGTAGTCAGTTCGAAAAAAAGGGGAGTGCGTATCATTCTTGCGCGGAGCGCCATACTATCCATGTTTCTGTCTAATGATACTACTGACTGATCGATTAAATATCAAGGAGGATGTCCCCAATGTCAGCTCCAACATGCATGTTATTATTTCTGTAAATTGTGTCATAGTCTGACTGTATTCATACCGTAGATTGTTTTTGATGCAAAAACTTTAAATGGATTAATGACGATTCAACGACTGGGCATTCAACAAGCGTAGCGTGGGAGAGGCCCTGATGCTCAGTAGGAATCAGATACGGATTCTAGTGCGATCACTCACTGGACACTGCTGTCTAAAGAAACTCCTGTATAACGTAGGTGTCCAGAGCACAAGAGAGTGCAGATACTGCGAGAGCAGTGATGAAACCCCAAAACACCTCTTGTGTGATTGTGATCCACTGAAGCCTACACGCAACCGGATTCTGCAAAAGCATGTATTGCTCCCGGATGAGGTACAAGCGCTCTCTGCCAAAAAAATCCTACAGTACATAAAAGCTATAGGATTAGGTAGCGAGCTTTGACATTGTGGAGCGATCACAATAGATCAACTGGTCGCAGTGATACAGGTCTAGGCCTGCATAGCCCCTCCTAGTAAGGTAAGAATAATAATAAGAATGACGATGACTAATGACGCGATGGCCGCTTAGGATATCGTGTTCGGACACCTCATCGATCGAAGTATGTTCGAATCCTTGTGAATGAGAAGGAGCTTTTAGGTAAAGAATACGTCGTGATGAAACCATAGTGTGATGGTAGGGCTTTTCATAGCTCATTTGGTTAGTTACTACCCTTACGTTTAAAATCTGGTAACAAGTATTTATAGATATGTTTTCGTAGCTGGTGCTTCAGAGCTAGTGCCCCTTTAGTTTGGAGTGCATCATCCCAATAATTACATTTCGTTATTACGTGTTATAATAATACATTAATATTATAGCTATTATATATATAATCAGTGTAGTATTTCAAGTGTATTGCATTGCATAGACAATATATTTACTAATTTTAAAACCATGGGCGGTAGTATTATTACTGGGATACGGTCTGATCATAAAGGATTACTCGTTAATATAAATTGTGACAAACCTAGTACCGACTGTAAGAAAACTGCTAGACGTGTATCAAAAAGTAGATTAGATCGTTTAAATTACAATGTTTTACAAAAATTATCTGAAAATGTAGTTATTAATCAAGATCCAAATCAGGATTACGATAACTTGTTTAATATTATCAGGACTGAATTTAATAAACATTGCCCAAGAAAAGTTATTAGTGTAAAAAAAAAAAAACATTTTAGTGAGTGGGCTACCACAGGAATTAAAAAAAGTAGAGACCGACTTTACGATTTGTATCATAGGAGATCATTGACTAGCAATGAATCTTTTCATGCTTATGTCAGAAATTATTCAAAAATTTTCAAGCGCGTTTGTGTAGCTGCTAAGGCAAATTTTTTACGAAATAAAGTTATTGAGTCTAGTAATAAGACCAAGACTGTCTGGCATATTATAAATAAAGAATTAGGTAAAAATAAAATAAATGATACTTCGCATAATTTGAATGTTGACGGAGTACATATTTCAAATAGCTCAGAGGTAGCTACTGTTTTCCAAGACTTTCACAAACATGCCTTTACAGGTAACAAAAAATATTACATCATCAGCCCATGGTACCGTATCATTTTTAAAAAATCATTGTGCACCTTTTAATTCAAAATTTAATTTCACATCTATTGATGCAGGTGAAATAATAAGGACTTTTAAACTATTAAATTTGAAACATACCGAAGACATATGGGGAATGTCGGTAATGGTAGTTCAATCCTTAATTATTAATATTTCACCATATTTGGCAAACATATTTAACCAGTGTATAGCAAAAGGAACCTTCCCCAATTTAATGAAAATAAGTAAAGTGGTTCCTTTATTTAAATCAGGTTGTAGGAGTAGTCTTGGAAACTATAGACCAATTTCTGTACTTCCTTCTTTAAGCAAGATTTTTGAGAAGATTATGTTTAAGCAATTGTTAGAATATTTTAAAACGCAAGAGATTCTAGATGGTCGACAGTTTGGTTTCACAAAATTAAAATCAACTACTGACGCTGGTGCAACGCTATTAAGTAATATATTACAGGCCTGGGAGGGATCGCAGGATGCAATTGGTGTGTTTTGTGATCTGTCTAAGGCCTTTGATTGCGTTGACCATAGTACACTTATTTTGAAATTAAAACACTATGGTGTTTGTGGAGCTTCTCTCGGCCTTCTGGTCTCCTATTTAAAAGATCGCTGTCTCAAAGTTAGTATAGACGAGGTAACGTCTGTGGGATCGTCGACTCAAATTGGCGTTCCACAGGGTTCCATTTTAGGGCCGTTTCTGTTCTTGGTATATATAAATGATCTGCCGCTAGTGGTTGAAAACTGTGCAGACATTGTTCTTTTCGCGGATGACACTTCGCTTATATTTAAAGTAAAAAGAATAGACTCCGAGTCTAGACATCTAAATAATACCTTAAATAAAATTTCAAATTGGTTTGCATTAAATAATTTATTGCTAAATGCAGACAAAACAAAATGCATAAGGTTTACCTTACCTAATGTTTCATGTATTGATACTAGAATAGAGATCGAAGGAAATCTAGTTGGGTTGGTAGACAGTACCGTGTTCTTGGGTATCACAATTGATTCTAAATTACAATGGGGTCCTCATATTAAAAAATTGGCAGGAAGATTAAGTTCTGCTGCATTTGCAGTTCGAAAGATTCGCCAACTAACAGATATTGCCACTGCTGGGTTGGTCTACTTCGCTTACTTTCATAGCTTAATGTCTTATGGTATTTTGCTGTGGGGGACAGCAGCTGAGGTAGACACCATATTTTTACTACAAAAACGGGCAGTTCGAGCAATTTATGATATGGGACCTCGCGAATCATTAAAAGATAAGTTCCAGGAGTTCGGTATCCTAACTCTGCCCTCCCAATACATACTAGAAAATCTAATGTACGTCCGCAAAAACTTAGATAAGCTAGATTTCGTAAAGGACCGACATAATCTAAATACAAGAAATAAGAACGGATTGGTCATTCCATGTTTTAGGCTCACTAGGACCGGTAACAGTTTTTTAGGTAATAGTGTTAGGTTTTATAATAAAATTCCAAAGCACGTTACCGATCTGCCGGATACTAATTTCAAGCACCATGTCAAGCAGGTTTTAATATCTAAAGGCTATTACAGGGTGGATCAATATGTGAACGACGGTGACGTCTGGAAATGACGCCCTCTCTGTGCATCCACCAAAACCGAATGTAATTATTTATAACTATGTTTTAAAAATGTGAGTTATAGTATGTTAATGAAAAGATAAACCAGATCGAGTTTCTTGCCGGTTCTTCTCGATGACTGGGTTGTTTTCCGAACCGGTGGTAACTTTGACGTTCATAAGCGCCTTCTCAGGGCCTAAACTGAATAAAGTATTTTTGATTTTGATTTTGATTTTGTATATATTGTGTTTTCACGTCTATCGTATGGGCATACGCCAATTTTTGTATATAATAACATCTACGAATTATAGTTATTCAGTTGTACTGTTTTTATCTTAAGAAAACTATTTGTATCTACTGCAATTTTAATCTTTGTAACCGAGTATTGCTGAGTAATTTGAAATGAAAGCGTAAAATTTTCGTTCTTGTTATTTTAAAATGGAAAAGGACCATTCGCTTATATTTTAGAGATTAAAGTTTTCAGATGTTATTCTTTTATACTTCGCATGCGATTGTTGTTATCTGTTACTATTATCATTTCTTGTAATAAACAGTGTAAGTACAGAATGGATATTGTGCAAATATTATCTGTGTCAAATATAAATTTTCTTGATGATGGGTTAAACGGTATAGAAGTTGATTTACTGCAGCGCCTTGTGGTGGCTAGCGATATTGGAATATATAGCCTAAAAACCGTCTCTATAAAATCCACTCAAGCGTTGACGACTTATTAAAAGGAATTCGATCATTAATTCTACATAAAAATCGTGAATGTTCCACATCGCACGATGATAAATAACTTATGTACTAATATATTAATGTCGTCGTGGACAATTCGTAAACGTATCACGTAAAAGGCATTCGTTTTAAGGCAGTTCGCATCATCAACACGCCCACATGTCAATTAAATGACCCGCGCCTCGTCTAAAAGCGTTGCTTTATGGACTGTCCTTCGGTACGTCACGTCCGCACCCTTTGCTCTAATCAAGTTACCTACTACACGATATAACCTTGTTTACTTACAGTTATTTTTACCGCGAGGTTTTCAAAATAAGTGCTTGTTGTTGCAATTTACAATATATCAATCACCTCGCGAATCATTAAAGGCTAAGTTTCAGAAATTCAATATCTTAACACTGTCCTCTCAATACATTCTCCTGTATGCCCGCAAAAACTTAGAAAAGCTGGATATAGAAACGGACCGGCATGTTTTGAATACTAGGAACAATGAGAAACTGGTTATTCCATGGTTCACGCTCAGTAAGGCCAGTAATTTTTTTTTAGGTGATAGTGTTTATGTTTTAGAACAAAGTCTCAAAGCACATTACCGTTTTGCCGAATAGTAAGTTCAAACGACATGTGAAGTGGGTTTTGATGTCAAAAGGCTATTATAGGGTGGGTCGATATGTGAAAGGTCGTGATGTCTGGAAATAACACCCGTCTCAGTGCATTCTCTAAAAATGATTGTAAATATAATGCACTCTTATAAAATATATACGTTGAAAAGATAAACCGGATACTTCCAGAGTCTTATTTTTGACTGAATTATTTGTAGTTGTGACTTTCATAAGCGCCTCCTCAGAGTCTAAATTAAATATTAGGAAACTGCTTGATTCTATAAATTCTATGAATATTATTTCTGTAATTTTTAATTGAAAAGATTTTTCTAAGTAGTTCGTCTTGAGTTGGATCGATCAACAAGCATTTAGAAGCTTACTGCTTGAGTTCTCATGAAAAATATTTAACTAACTGAAGTCATTTATGTGCTTCTCGCGTCCATGTTTTGGTCAAGGTAAATTGTTAAGGAATTTTAGTTTTTCTTAATATATATTAACATTTCCTTAGTAAATGTTTATGACACAGATGTCAATTAATATCTCTGAGATATTTACACATTTTGAAGGTTATATATTTTTTAATATCCATCATTATAATAAGTATATATAACGCCAAATTAAAAATAAACCTAAACATAGTAATGTTTTAAAACGATAAAGATATTCGAAAAACTACAACGATATAATCTTTCTTTCGATCATGGCGATAGAAATTCACTCACCATCTAATTCTAAACTAAGTATAGTATACCCAGACGTACAGACCAACAACACGCAGACATAATACTGACGATTAATATGGTCATCGTCCGAAAATCAGTCATCAGAATCTTCGAAATTTTTGACTGAATAGCAGGGCTTTCTACCACTGCACCACGAGGCCTGTCACGCCCGTTCGAGTTGAGACCGTTGGTCATTTAGACCAGGGAAGATTTTTCAACGGAAAGCATTTGTCAGATTCATCGTTCCTTAAATAGCGTAAATATTATTTATTTCCAATAAAAATAAACGTTATAATATTGAAAATTATTAATGTCTCTGATTATTGTCGACACAGGACACTCCCGAGTCGCGTTATTCGAATGTTCGTTCGTTTTAACCCACGTGTCGCGTGTCCCGGTTCTCGACAACTGTGAAATTAGATCTTAAAGTGGTTGTATTTCATTTTGGTATAAAGGAGACTCCGTGTTACAGCTTTCAGATTGGAATTTCATTTTAGAACTATTTTTAATTCAACTCTGCTAATACCATCGATGGTTAAAAATATTTACAACAAAGTAGATAATGTTTTCGGAAATGTTATATATAGGTAAACGTATTTAAATAATGACGTAATATTTGTAAGTAGTCTATGCTTTTAGTTCTATGTTTTGTCTTTGGTACATTTGGGTATTTCTTTGAGTATATAAATATCTCTGTACTTTTATTTTTTTTTAATTCCTCGTTGATGTTTATACGATGTTATTAAGTTGGTGCAATCGATCACAGGGTTCGCGTAACGTGCTAATCATATGTTTGCAGTTAATTGTTTATTTCAAATCATAAATTAAAATTATTTTGAATTTACAAATAATACATATTAAAAATTGACTTTAAAATATTTTAATGCAATTCTTTTCTTAGTCTTGTTTTTTGTATATAAATACTCTCATTTTTATGAATATCGGGAGTTTATTATGGCGTTGTTCCATCCAAAGCAACAGAACAAGCCAAGTTTCCGCCATTTTGGCACCCTTGAGCATGTTGCCAAGCAGCCGAGTGCCATAAGTGCTCGCACCATTAGTCGGGTGAAGCTGTGGATGCCCATCAGTGAGTTCGAAGTAAAAAGTTTAAGGAATTCTGTTCTATAATATATGTCAACAACGTTAACATGCATATGTATTCGTAACTTATTTGTAATTAGTAATTTCTGAATTCTTAGTAAATAAAATTGACGTCTACAACATTTTTGTGTTGTTTTTGTTTTTCAGTGAACAAGAAGATAGCCGCTTTTGCTTCTATATGACTCAATTATGATTAATATTACAATTATGGTCATTAAAACTCTTTGTTCAATAGAAGCAAAAGCGACAAACTCCATTTTCACTGGAAAAATTGTAGGTATTTATTTTGAAGTTGTTATAAAGAAGAATATTATGTAAATCAAGATATGTTCCCTCAGGTTCGGTGGTTCGCACAACAGCGGGAGAAGCGTCGAGTGAAAAGAGATTATAACCCGTACGATAGAGCGGCTATATCGCAACGCGCGCGCCGACTACCAGGGCATCGCACAAGACATCGCGCTCTCTCCGGGACGCCTTACTTTCCTGATCCCCTATATAAGGAGCAGTGGTATTTGGTAAGTCAATGACACTAAGTGCACTAATCAAAACATTACGTAACCGCTTTTTTATCACCCTTTCACTCATACTCGTAGTTTAAAGTTCAGTGATGGGAAAAACAATAATAGTACAGTTTTCGCCAAATTTTTTTTGTCGTCGCGCAGAACACAACTCTGTAGGTATAAATACTTATTATATCATAAGCATTACAGCGTAACAACTTAAGGATAAATAAATTCCATTTTAGATTCCTATAATAATATTTGGATTTTGTTTTGTATTAAACCTTTAACTATTTTACACGCAAGCCCGAAGTTACGGCTATATTTAGAGCGTCCAAACAGATTAACAAAGATTGAAATAATTTTTGTTCAATACCATCACTCTTCGATCCCTGCCTTATACATTTAATGAATACATTTTTAGTTCACGGATTAGGAGCACGTAACTTCCAAAATATTAAATTAAAAAAAATATTGTTGCCCTCATATTTAACCTCTTAGTTAGTTATATACCATGTTTATGCATAAACAAAAATATAAATTGTATACAGCAGCATATATAAAGTGACAATACATTTGTGATCTGGAATCTGAAATCGGTACAATGACCTGAACTACAAATCTCTGATACCATTGCAATTTAAAAAAAAAGTTTTTATGTCATTGGTATTTAAGTAAAAATTAATTCCATTAGAACGGTGGTGCAAAGGATGGCTTGGACATGAACGTAGCGGCAGCATGGCAGAGAGGTTATACCGGTAAAGGGATCGTTGTTTCAATTCTCGACGACGGTATACAAACAAATCATCCTGATCTGGCTCAAAATTATGTGAGTACAGTTGTCTTAGATCTATACTATTAAGTGAAATACCTCTACGAAAAGTCAATAAAACTGACTGGTATTGTCTAAATATACTTACTCGCTGTGATAAGTTTTTATACGATAAACGTGTTGATTTTGTAAAGTCACTATAGATAAGCGACCCGTATGCAAAGGCACAAAGTTAACTGGGTTCCCATACTATTCACGGCTAGAAGTTCAAATTTTAAATACGCCTGAAAAGCAGTTCATATGTGTCAAGTGAACCGCACATTTGTCTATGTAAACTAAAGGTTTCGTTCTCGGTCCCTAACTTGCGAACTTTAAAATTAAATGTTAATACGCTTGAAGAGTTTCAGAGTTCTGTTCAATGTTGAATAAATATTTATTCTCCATTTCGAGTAATATATGTAATTTAATTACGTAATTTTGACGCGCAGCACGTATAAAAGATGAACTGAGTTTATTATTGTGATTGTTACAAAACAATGTAACACTTTCGTTGGAACTTTCTTAATCGCTGTGATAAATTTGTGACATTTTTTAAATAATGGATCTTTGTTTTATGTAAGAATATAAAGATAAAGATTTTATTATTCAGGATCCTTTAGCATCGACGGATATAAATGGCAACGATGAAGATCCGATGCCGCAGGACAATGGCGACAACAAACACGGTACAAGGTGCGCCGGTGAGGTGGCCGCCGTCGCTTACAACCAATATTGTGGTGTCGGTAAGATTAATTTACTTCAACTATTTTCAGAACAAGTGATAAAAATAATTTGAAAAGATTTTATTAATTAATTTTGACGTTTAAACTTTGAAGGTATTGCGTATAATGCGAGTATAGGCGGTGTAAGGATGTTGGATGGTATAGTGAATGATGCAGTCGAAGCGAGAGCTCTCGGTCTCAATCCTGATCACATTGATATCTACAGTGCCTCTTGGGGACCGGAGGATGATGGTAAAACTGTTGATGGACCGGGGCCGCTAGCAAGAAGGTGTGTATTAATTTTTTTTTTTTCATAAAAACACATATTTATGTAGGATTTAAAAATAGACGTTCCTTTGATTTTCTTAAGTGTATTATAAATTCGTTTTTGTTGAAATTAAAATTTGCAATTTTTTTATTTCAGAGCATTTATCTATGGAGTTACTAGTGGTCGACGCGGTAAAGGTTCCATTTTTGTATGGGCATCAGGAAATGGTGGAAGACATACTGATTCTTGTAACTGTGATGGTTACACCAATAGCATATTCACATTATCAATATCTAGTGCCACACAGGGGGGATATAAACCTTGGTACCTTGAAGAATGCTCATCTACTTTAGCTTCAACATACAGTTCTGGTACTCCAGGTCATGATAAAAGTGTAGCTACCGTTGATATGGACGGTAGATTAAGACCAGATCATATATGTACGGTGGAACATACAGGAACTTCTGCATCTGCTCCGTTAGCTGCGGGTATCTGTGCTTTGGCTTTAGAAGCGAACCCTGATCTAACTTGGAGGGATATGCAATATCTAGTAGTATTAACTTCGCGGCCTCAACCGCTGGAAAAGGAAAATGGATGGATTATCAATGGAGTCAAAAGAAAAGTGAGCCATAAATTTGGTTATGGACTCATGGATGCTACTGAAATGGTTAATTTAGCAGAACAATGGATTTCTGTCCCCCCTCAACACATCTGCAAATCACAAGAGATAAATGAAGATAAATCGATCGAATCAACATTCGGCTACACTTTATCTACACATATGGATGTCAATGGTTGTAGTGGTACAGTTAATGAAGTACGTTACCTTGAACACGTACAATGTAAGATATCTCTAAGATTTTTCCCACGGGGTAATTTACGTATAATTTTAAAATCTCCAATGGGAACAACATCGACCTTACTCTTTGAAAGGCCAAGAGATGTCGTCAGCTCAAATTTTGATGATTGGCCATTTTTAAGCGTTCACTTTTGGGGAGAACATGCTGAAGGTAGATGGACGTTGCAAATAGTTAACGCTGGCAACAGGCATGTGAACCAACCAGGAATATTAAAAAAATGGCAACTGATATTTTATGGTACTTCAGTTGACCCGATCAGACTTCGATCTAAAAGACCGTCGCCTTTAGCACCTCCGTTTGCATTCCCGACCGCCGCGGACGGTTACGATTCGATCGGTGATTCTTTTTACAACACTGACACGTTTGTCAACTATCAAAACTTTCCTAGTTTATTCGCCGCCGGGTCTGACCCGGAGAAGGCGGTAGCCCGTCTCGACGGACATAACGTCCCTTCACCGCATGGGGAAAATGTCCTCGCCGATAGTAACGATAAGCGTGTCATGCATGAATGTGATCCCGAATGCGATTCTCAAGGATGCTATGGAAAAGGACCCACTCAATGTATTGCATGTAAGCATTACCGCCTCGATGACGCTTGTGTATCTCGTTGCCCTCCGAGGAGTTTTGCAAACCAAGGTGGTGTGTGTTGGCCTTGCCACGAGTCATGTGAGACTTGCGTCGGTCCTGGCCAGGACTCGTGTTTAACATGTGCTCCAGCGTATTTACTTGTAGCCGATTTAGCTGTTTGTCTGCAACAGTGTCTTGACGGTTACTGGGAAGATACTGAATCGGCAACTTGCCATCCGTGTGCACCACATTGTGCAACGTGTTCTGAGAAAGCTGATACTTGCACGTCTTGTGAGCATCATTTAGTGCTTCATGAAGGAAGTTGTCTAGCGTCTTGTCCAGCATCTTACTATGAAACCGATGACTACATGTGTGCAAAGTGTCACAACTCCTGTAACACCTGTGAAGGCTCACAAGAAGACCAATGCGTGTCTTGCTATCCTTCAAACTATGCACTGGATGGACACTGTTTGTCAATATGTCCAACTGGGTATTACGCTGATAAGAAAAGGAAAGAATGTATGAAGTGAGTACTAATTGTTCGTAAATTATTTATATATATTTTGGGTATTTTAAATATTCTACAATTCCAGAGTATAACTGAAGTAATATTGTATTGAAATATGGTACTGTAATTTTATATTTTTGACTAATTTATTTATATGTGTTTTTATTTGAAACAGATGTTCCGCTGGATGCACCACTTGCACGAGCGCATTTTGTCTCACTTGCGAAACGAATTGGGAACTCAATAAAAAGGGCAAGTGCATGCCGGTGGGCGCTGACAAATGTGCTGCCGGCGAGTTTTCCGATGGCCAGAGATGTAAAAGATGCAACGACGTCTGCGAGACATGTTTCGGAGATGACGAGTCGCATTGCCTCACTTGTCGCTCACCTAACTTAATACAAGATTTTAGGTAAGTATTTGACTGTAAGTTACATTTACGATGATATTTTTTACCGCACAACCTGTTTTTTAATCTTAAGTACGCTAATCGTGGCTTTGGACTAATTGTTCTGTTTTGTAAGAAAAATGAGTTTGAAGAGATTAAATGGATAAGTAATGTGTAAATAATTATTAATCTCAATCAATCAATAATATTATTTAATTAATGTATTCTTCATTTTAATATTTTTTGTAATTGCTGTATTGAATGGTTTGCAATATATTTTACGATTTGGACAAATCATCATACACTTTAAAATTATCAAAATTATTATCCAATATTTCAGCAATTTTATTTTAAAGTGTTAATGCAACTTACAAATAAAAATGATAAACAATATACTAACGTGTACAACACGTTTCAGATGTGTATCCGAGTGCAGCAGTGGTTACTACGTAGAAGCGGGCCGATGTGTCCGCTGCATGCACGGGTGTACAGAGTGTGTATCGCGCCTGAATTGTACCGCATGTGCGGGCTCGTTGAGGTTGCAATCCGGAGGTTGCAGGACAGCTTGTGCTGATGGGTATGTTTTGCCACTTCAATACCATTCTGTATCACTTGCTTATTTACCACCATTAAATTACAAATCTGTAGCATTCATCGACCTTTTAAGAAAGTTGTCTTCTAAAGCTAGTCCCATTTCCAAGTTTAATTTGTTACCACAATTTTTGTCACTCGATTTAAAGTTTGATTGTGAATGAATAGTGAAATTATAAATGTAGTGGTCGTGGAGTGGATCAACTGGTAGAGGGTAAATTCGACGCCCGTAAGTTCGAAATCTGACACATATAAAAGAAGTCATCGTAAATCCGATACCTTTACTAATTTAAATTGGCCATACTATTCTCTATCCGTGAAGAAAAACATTATGAGCAACGTTGTACCTGAGAAATATTCTCGCAGTACCACCGTACATGGAAAAAATATAGAATTGTGGATTTATCGAAGTTGAAAATTGCAATACATCGTGGGCTGGAAAGATAATGATGCCAATACTTTCCTTCACGAAGAGGCCTATCATCTTGTAATGAGTCCTTTACAGGCTTATGTGACCATGATAATGATATAGAGAATGGTTTACAAAAGTGAAATAAGACGATCTCAGCCGGACATTTCGCTTATCCCGCAGACGTGCCCAATCAAATGCTGGGTACTGTTTCTTATAAATATTGTAATGTAATCGTTTCGATATTATTACATTGTACATACTGTTTTCTTAGATATTACGCAGACCGCGGAACGTGCTCTAAGTGTTACCTCTCGTGCCGCACGTGTATGGGACCGCGGAGAGACCAATGCGCCTCGTGCCCTCCCGGCTGGAGGCTCGCTGCTGGAGAGTGCCATCCGGAGTGTCCACAGGGTATCTTGATAACTATTTTGCTAGAAATAAGTGAAACACGGTATTTAGAAAATTTAATCAAATCTCTAAACTTATTTCAAAAATTATCCTTCGATATATAGGGAAATCATTTAATTAGTCGTCGAACATTCCGTTTGATGCTACCAAAATTTAATATAAGCCAACATTACCCCATAAACTATACGTTTATTCTTTGTAGTAGTATACGTTTAATTATTGATTAATTTAATTATGGTTCTTTGGCTTTAACTAAGAAATGTTTATATTTAGTGATTGTTTTGTTATCTTTTGCTATGCTTTTAATTTTAGTTTATAATTTAATGGTAATCTAATACTTCTATTGTTCTACGTACGTTCTATCTATAGTAGAGTTCAATGATTAACAAAATTAAAGTATTTGTTTGATGGTCCAGACGACAATTTGAAACGGCTAAATCGAATCGAGACTACATACGTTTACTATTATTACGTGTTGGTATGGATACGACCTGAAATTATAAAATTTGACAGATATAACTTAACACTGGTAAAAAATACAATATAATATAATTAAAAAATTAAAGATAACTGTCAATGAAATTTTGATGAAACTTGTTGTGCCCATGAGACTATATCATATAATAATTTTCATGAAAACGAATCATTAACTGGTGAACAATTAAATATAGATCCAAAATCCAGTGGTCCATTTGGTGTGGTCGTTGAGATCCCTTTATAGGCAATACTTGTTCTTTCACATTGTCAGTTTAAAATCAGCCGATATCACGGTCAAATTTAAAGAGCTATTTATTAATTCCGTTCAGGCTTCTACCAAAGCGAGGATGGGTGTCGTCACTGTCATCACTATTGCCGTGAATGCTCGGGCTCGGGGCCGTTGCATTGCACGTCGTGTCCGCCACGGTTCATGCTCGACGGCGGGCTGTGTATGGAGTGTCTCGGCTCGCAGTACTACGATACGAGCAATGGAACATGCCGCACTTGCGACGTGTCGTGTCGCACGTGCTCCGGCCCGGGTCAGTTCAGTTGTACCGGCTGCTCGATTCCTATGAAGCTTGAGAGGTGAGTATAACTGAGTGCCTCTTGAACATAATTCAATATGACTTTTGTCTGCTTGTTTACTTTGTATTATACTAGCTGTGCCTTTTACTCCGCACGCGTGTATAGTGTGTATCTAATAAATAGCCGAGTTATACCAAATGTATGGCGCGAAATTTTTTTTGAGTTCTGGTAATCTACCCGTACTAATTTTTCCTTATGATTGTTTAACGGTACACAAATTTAAACGCTTCAGCGCCATCTTGTGGTGACTTCATATCAAAATTTGTAAGACAGAAAGATCTTCTTGTGTCTACATGGTGATCGGTTAAATTGGTTTGGAGTTATCGATTTCCTATAAACTGATGCCCATTGTTATAAATGTAGATAATTATTTTTAACCCACGTTTGTCTACAATGAAACTAATAGAATATTAGAATTTCATCTGTTACAATTTGCTACTCTTGCGAATTACATGAGGGTGATTCAGCGAAGTGTATACTAATGATACTCTTGTTGGCGGTGATACTTCCGTAATGGAACCTAAATGGTTTGAAAATAATTGTTGTAATTAAGTAAGTAATTGTTGTAAAAGAATTAAAACTTTGATTGCAGTGTTGACAAATCGTAAATATAAGTTCTTATGATCGATGAGGTAGTGGTTTTAAATGTAATTAGTGAATGGTTAACCATAGGGTTATAACAAAATAATTTACGGCTGACCCTAGTTCGTATATTGATTAATATGCCAGAAATTTCTAAAAAAGAATAGTTCCAAAAGTTGAAAGTACTAAAACTTGTTGAAGCCTCGTTTGGGAGAATACTGAAGAACTTAAAAAAACCTAACTACCACTCGAAGGTATTTAAGACTTTCGTACAACTATCTCTAACACCGTTGCTTTAACACAAAAAAAGGGCTAAACTTTTTTAATATAAAAAGTGAAAGCCTCATGTCGGCGCTCGGCTTGGAATTTTCGTGATTATATGATAAAATTCCCTATCCTATCTAGATATTTTACGAGTTGAAGTATTTTGATAATAGGGATCGGGGGTTTTAGTTGAAAAGTTACGAGATTGGTAACGGATCGCAGTGTTATACATTTTGATTGAATTTTTATTGGTGACGGTAATATTTTGGATAAATAAATTCTATTCCGGATTAATACTCTAATAATCATTATTTCATTTGTTTTCACTTTCACTTTATAATTTTGATTTATCGAGATTAAAGCTTTTAGTTTGACGCATAAAGAAGTATAATTGGCTATAAAGCCTACAGAAAATTAGATTCTTCAGCAATACTGGCTATTGTAAACAGGAAATTTATGATGTTAAATGAATTAAGGAGTTAAAAATAAGCAATAAAGATAGATAAAAAATATGTAGTAGTTCCAAAGTTAATCTAACGATATTGTTAACAAGAAAGAGTTTTAGTTTTGGGTCCAAACATAATTCAATGAAAACAATAAATATACACTTTACAAGTGAATATATCCAATAATAGGTCGCCCCTATTCAGTTATATTTTGCAGTACATAGTACAAAAGGATATAGAGAGTATGCTTATATTGTAACAATTCCGTCGGGTATCTCACTTGTAAATGCGACTAACACACTTTATGGGACTAAATAATTTCTTTATTCATTAGAAAGAAACATTTGTCAACAGGTTAAACAACCAATGCGTACCGTGTTGCACAGATAGAGGTACTACCAACTCATCGCCAAGTACAGATTGCTGCAATTGCCATCCTGAAACCGGTAACTATAGTAATTGTATTATCTGTGGTGACTTTAAAGTTTTTATTGACCTTAAGGTTTACCTAATTCGTTCTATATGTTGATGATTGCTTGTAGTCAAATGTGCAAGAGACTGTAGATAGAAGTTTTAGGATTCAAACTCCCAAAGATAGCTACGATTTTTTTTTCAGTATTTGTAGAATACAGAAAAATGTAGAACGTGTTAGCAGAAAACTAATTAGTTGAACTATGCCGTATATTAAATGCAAGTGAAATTTGTTTTAGCATTAACAAGGAATGAAAACCTCATTGATGAATGTCTTTTAATCGATTATATAATAGATAGAAATTTTAGGATTAAACTTTCCAAATGCTTTAAATAAATACGAAAATTATACAAAATTCATAGAATATAGAAGAATGTAGAACGCGTTGACAGATTTATTGATTAATGAGGTATAGAACCAAGTGAAATTTAGTGTAGTATTAAAAACCTTTGCTGTTGAGATACGGAAGAAGTGCTACCAATTGGTATTAATTCGATATGAAATCATTAAATAAAAATATGAGAGCTGTGAGGTATGACAAAAATACTTTGTAATTTAAATATAAAAGTACTATTAATCTTTGAATAGTTGATGTAGAGAGAAATGATAATAATAATCCTTTAGGTGAATGCATCAACTCTTCGGTTGCGGGTAAGCGTCGTATAGCGGAATGGAGTGCGTTACAGACCGCACCGACCACGCGCGCAGTGCCGAGCGTTGCGGCCGTAACGCTCACGGTGTGCGTGGCAGCCGCCACGATTTTCTTTGTAGTGTTAATGGTGATGCAGGTATGTGTAAATCTATACACATAAGTTAAATTGAAGTGTCCATTTTTAATGTCAAAAATAATAGCATATTACTAAATTGATATGAAGGTGCTTATGATACTTATAAGACAAAAAAAATTTAATATTTTTTTGTCTGTCTCTCTGTTTACTCCTTCTAACCTCAAAATGAGTTGGATCGATTTTGATGTGACTTTCACTGACAGATAGCTGATGTTATAAGGAGTAACTTAGCCTACTTATATTTTTATGTATTTATTAGCCTACTTATATTTATGCGTCCCACGGACACGTTTACAGTGAACAAATTTTTTTTGCTCAATTTCCACGCTGTCGAAGTTCGCGTACAGCTGGTTAGTAAATAAAAATTTAAATTTAACTGTCAAATACGCAATTATGGATAAATTATGGGGTACTTAGTATTTGCTTGAAGTTCGAATTTTACCAGTTATCTACGTACACGCCATAATAAGAGACTTTTGGTGTAGTCCGGTGAAACTGTAGAGGCCTTGCCAAGTCAACATTGTAGTCAGTTCGAAAAAAAAAGAGACTCTTGGAGCAGCGCTATTGTTTTGACTTTAATTGTGTATTGCGTAATAAATATCTACAGTTTCTGTATTTTGACAAATTAAACAATTAACTTGAAACATCTTTGAGTTAAGTAAAGACTCTGTTGTCACGATAAAAAAGGTTATTCTTTAAAATTTGGACGCAAAACGTCAGTATGTAAAGCATCGTGTATCCAGCCTGGTGAGATAGCAAACAGAGTAAAATCCATCAAGAGGAGTAACAATTTATTTTTATTAATATAACAAATTATTTATATATATCAGACTAAAATAATGCTGCTTTTTGCCTACGTTATCGAAGTAAGCAATGAAGTGAGAGGATTATAGTAACTTAAAAGATTAAAGAGTGCATTCCAAGGTGTGATGCTGTGTGGCGAAAGATATCTTTCCATATCTTTTTCGGATAAATTATCTTCCTAGTTTTAAAATACATCTACTGAAATTTTTTTATTAGGATTAATTGTTCTTGTGCTTCTTTGTATTTATTAATTTACATAGTTAATGAAATAACGAAAGACTATCGATATATGTATTCGCAAATAAAATTTTAGGTATTAAAGAATGTTTAGAACATAATTTAATTAATTGCAATGCATTTATTCATATTCATATAAAATTTCCAATATCTATTAGTTTATAAAAAAATAGGGTGGACGTTACTTCGCATTTCCGCTAAGAATTATTTGGTCGCTTCACGTACTGCAACAGAAAGCGGTTGACATGACAGCGACGAAACAATTCTTAGCGGAAGTGCGAAGTGACATGCACCCTAATTTTTAACGATGGATTTCCGCAAAGTAACGCCTTCATCAATCATATATATTAGTTTATACTCAAAATATAGTTTATTTATTAAAGTGCATTTGTGTTTTGGTTTTCAATGGGATTATGTTAAGTATTAAATGCATAATTTGAAGTGGTTAGAGTATTCGAACGCCGTGCCGATCGACGTAAATTCGAATGCTTTCTAATGAGTTGGAGATTTAGGTAAATGAAAACATTCTGATTAAATCATAGCATGGTAGCAACATATGTTCATTATTTTAATTATTTTTTATGTATATTATTTATTGAACTGGTACGCTGTAAAGGACAATGAAATTCTTAAGACTGACTGAATAAAATATTATAAAATGTATTTCTCTGGGGTTAACTATAGAATATTCTCTGAGATTCGTATATATGTCGGATATTATTGAAAAAAAAAATGCCGTTTTCAGTGGCGTAGCCCAAGAGAGCAGCCGACGAGAACACGCGGCGCTGTATACTCGCCGCTTGCGTACACCGACGACGGTGAAGTGACCGTGTTGACGTCACGCACGGCGTTCCCCGCCTCCTGCGAGAAACTAACGAAGGAACGAACAAACGAAAAGGAACACGAACCGCTTTTGGAACATTCCACATAGCACGCGCACTGTGATCGTAGAAGTAAGTCGTAACTTCTAGTGTGCTGTTGTTGATTGTTACGTTTGTACAGTAACTCGATTGTCTAATTTGCATTATACACATGTAAAATTAAATAATGTCAGCATCTTTATAAATGAGACCAAACATATTATTTTTCTAGGTCAAGTAACTATAAAGAAATTATACATTATAAATAATCTACTCTATATATCTATCTAATTTTAACTATAAAAACATGACGAAATATTAACTATAAATGTGTATATTAAATATCTTAGCATTGTGCTAAAAATTATGGAATATTCACCAATGGAATACTTAAATATCATGCAAGGAAAAAGAACAAGGTTATAATAATAATTTTTGGCGACAGTCGTCCTAATATCAGTACTTTTAAATATATCATTAAAATGGTCCATTCTTTTCTAATTTTCCAAATATGTATTAAATTTATATCTGTTTAATAAATTGCAAATGGTACTGTAAACATTGACAATTCTATAATTGTTTCTATACAAAATGGTTGCCTATTATTTTCTATCATTTTGTAATATAATCTTGACATAAATTAATAAATGGTTCCCTAAAACCTATCAAATGCTACTTATCCTATAGGTCTACTTAAATAATAACATTTTTTTTTACTAATTACTGAATTACTTCATAACTAAACATACATCGGACCTTTTTTTGAAAACTACTTCTATTATATACATATATCAATGTAAGTAATGTGAGTAACATTTTCTTAATAACATTCTTAGTAACATTTTCTTAATTTACAAAAATAAATTTTATAGTAAAACCTATTTTAAAATCCTTTGTAAAGGACAATAATTAAATACAAAAAAAAAAAAATAGTTTATTTAAGAAATGATTTTATTGACTTATAATTTTATAAAGATGAATCATAACGTGCATTATTTAAAGTTGCAAATAATTTGAGAAATGATGTTGAGTTACTGTGTGTATATATAACTACATATTACGATGTGAATGATTATGTAATTCTACTAGATATTCCACACGCTATTAATTCTGTAGCGTTAGATACCTAAGCGTTTCTGGAAACCGCTAAACATAGAAGAAGAGTGATAATATAACAGAGTATATCAGATATATCCTTGTGAATATCGGTAAACGAGTAGAATTAATATATATTCATTAAATAATTCATAAAGGACCATTTAATATGTAAGATGGTGACCATATTTCAATATAATATATAGAGCCTTTGAAAGTTCACTGTTGAATTTTAAATTAAACAGAGGCGAATTATAATATAATTAAATTAAAAGACAGCTACTTAATATATGTACCGTTATCTGTAGATTTGAAATAAGTGTTAGATTTTTTAAAATATCTCATAAAGCCGCCATATCCGAATATCTCATAGCGTTACATTTTCACAATCGTGATGAAAAACAATTATAATATTGAATTTCTGATTAAAGAATCTATAAATATGTTAGCTGCGAGAATTTTAATAGTAAGATTAATCAGTCAATACGAGGGGAATCAATTAATACTGGTAGAAGTAATAAATGTCTACTATAGAGAAAATTCTTGTACAGTATTATTTTTTCCCACATGTTCCATGGAAATAAATATTCAGTTAATTATCAATAAAAAGATAATACAAATCTAATATATTTTACTTTATTCATAACTCGAGAAATACGAAAAATTATATTTGAGTATATTTTAAATTCTACATAAACTTATGTAAAATCTCATGTAAAAATGATTCGTTCTTGAAAAGTCGTTTACGTTGAGTAATTAATAAAACGGAATCAAAATCACCTATCAATATGGTCATATTTCAGTAAGACTCCGGTGTTTTAATGGAATATATTTATTCAATGTAATGAATCATGCACGTGTGTAATATATAAAGATAGTTATAAATTGTAAGTTTTGAACAAAAATGTTCGATCGACGACGAGAATTGCGCTCTTCGTTTAAATTGTGATACAGAGATCTTTAGTTCTGTTTTAGTAATCGACTATTGACTTTTAATAACCTACACGTATTTTGTTTTATTTGCTAATATTAACTGCATTATTTTACATTGTTTATTTACAAATTTAAAATATTACTCCTTGAATGTAAAAATTATTCTTCTTAAGAATATACTTAATTTAGGTAAATCTAAAATCCCATCACATTATGCAAATATATAGAATTAATGGAGTAAAATTTTAAGTATATATTAAAATTTGCATATATTGATTAGCAAAAGTCGATTACTATTTGTTTGATAAAAAAAATAGCAATAATCGATGTCACAAACTTTAATCAGAATACTCGATTTTGATCCATTTCATTCGGCTCTCTTATAAAACGACGTCACAATTCATGTATTTTACAATATTTTAAACATAATTTAGTAGATAGGTCCAATAGTTACCATACAATTTTACAATATTGTACAATTTTAGTTTGAACTCCTTCTACTTAATATCGATATTGTATCGATTTTTATTTAGGTAATTTTTTTTAGCTAATAGTATATTATAATTTTACATCATGCCTTGTCATAAATATACCTTTATTTCATAAGTAGTAAAGCTTTTTTTTTCATTTAGTTGTTAGATAATGTAATTAGTAAATGATAAATTCCACACGTTCGACCGGAATATTTTATAGTTAAGGTTTTATGATTTTAATAGCATTGTCACAGAGTCTTCAGTGATGATGAAGTATTTTAAACGACTCAAATAATAATTAAACTATATTCGATTAGTCAAATATTAATAAAATGTGATAATAACTGTAAAAGTGAGGTTAACTGACCGTCGCAATTAAAATCTGAAGTCAAAGATGTAGGGTTACCATTTACCATCACAAATGTATATTTATATAGATGGGGTTAGATTGTTGAATTTTAAATGAATACAATTAAAAATTACATGTCCTCGAATTTGGAATAATAAGGAATTTGAAGTTACGCCATATTTGTTCAATGATTCGTTAACTTGTTAAAATTAATACCATAGTGTTTTCACTTTCGATTTTTTTAATTACAACTGAATATATAAATGTAACACGAATATGTAATTTATTATTTAAAATAATATTGTTTAAATCGTTTTCTGAACTATGTTTATTTACATCTTGACATTTGATTTGTTTATTTGTGTTTTACAAAATAAAAATGCGTAATCAAAATTTGTAAACGTTTTATATTTGTGATATAAATATTGTTTCTATGAATTGCGGTTTTGTAATTTTGTTTTATTGGGAATAATTTTTAATTAATAATATATTTTTCTATGAAACGTTCTTATGTGCAATTAATATTTGTAATAAAATGAAAGTCTGTGTCAACATATATTTGTTTTATTATTGAGTTATCCATTCTTTTTTAATACACCGTATACAGATGCAGCCCTTTAGGTCTGACTTTTGGGAACGCAATTTTTACGTGGTTTTAACTAAGATACCCTGATGAAAATTCACTCTTAATGTGGAACAAGTGTTACAATTTCATTTTGTTAAGCAATGTAATCATCTGACATCTTGATGGTTGAATTCGTACGTCGGTTGGTGAGAGAATAACATCTATAGATTCCCTACCCTGTATACGCCCTTGGTACAATAGTTTCTTCAATAGCAGCTGTTATGAACTTTGAAACACAATAGCGAAACATATAGTTGGTCTGGATCTCGGATAACATTCCCAATTATCCAATTCTTTTGCCAAGAATAAAAATTATTGCAAAAACAACAACTATAGTCACAATATTATTCGACGACTATATAGTGGCCAATTCAGGTCAATAAGAAGCGTCACAATAATCGGCCCATTTATGTCGCTTTAACTGAAACCTTTATTATCTATTCCAGTACAAATATTAATAAGACAGCCTAAACTCCAGTAACACGAGTATTAAGTCCACGTAAGTTGGAAGGGCGCGTTCTGTTATTGAGCCACGCATACATTACAAGACCAATATCAAGGTATGGTATTTGCATAGTATTGTCCCCTGGTCGCCGCATTAACATTTAGACTACAACCGAATCCCCGAAACCGCATGGCAATAGGTACCTTGTTATTTTAATAGGACCTTGAGCTAGGTTATTGGACAAGGGATTGCTATTCTTGGTCGTTCGAATTAGGATAGCTTAATTTTAGTACGAAACCTTCTTGTTAAACTGTTCATAGATTAAATGAATTTATATTACTACTATATTGTTTTAAGGAAATGGAGAAATATATTTAATACTTCCATCGCTCGTCAGAGAAAAGACAAACTATTTATGTTAGACATTATCACTTTTCTGTTGCAATTTAATGTATCGCAATATGTGCTCAGAACATATATTTTTAATTTCATAATGAGTTTAATTTCCACACAATAATAGATTATTAATGTCACGACCTGCGCAAAACTGCACTCAAATAGTGAAGAAATATCCTGTAATAATCTAGAATGTTCTAGAGACTCGTATGGACACGTAGTGATAGATAGATAAGTCGGCGCGGGTGAAACACCGATATATGAGAGGCATAAAATAACCCTTCCTTTAAACGTCATCGGTCTCATAAATCTAATCTTAATTGAGTTCTAGAACGTTCCACCTTCAGTTTTTATTACATATGTAAGCGAGCCAAGGTGTGATTGGTGATAGATCTATTCTAGATATTGAGCGAATACATGGAGCGACAAAAGGCAGAAGTCTAAAAGATGACTGTAATTATAGAGTAACGTAAGTATCACCACAGAGTAATTGTATATAGACCGATTTATCTGTAATAGTGAGTTTGTACCACTTTCGTCTTTTATATTCTGTCTTTTATTTATATTTTCCTAAGAAAACAGCATTTGGTTACCTAATGTTGATTTTTTATCAAATCCTATGAGATAGATATGTGGCTATCAAAACGGTATATAAGGACTATGACGTAGAATTATTTTGTGTACTTGAACTAACTTAGTATAACCTTTTTGTAGTCTAAATATTGTGAAGTTCTGTACACTAGAAGTATATATCATTCCAAGAAAAAGCTTATAAAATATATATAGTTTTCTTTAAATAATAAAATAGGAGTAAAAATAAAAATACGAATTGAATATTAATATTGCATAAAAAGGGCGCAAAGCCACAGGTAAAACTAGTAAAAAATATAAGTTTTACAATGTATCTTTTCCGTAAGGTATCATCTATTTGAACATTAGAACTGTTCGCGTGCAGATCACCACTTTGGGATTACGTTCCTGTAAGAGAAACGTTTTATAAACTCGACTACAGTAAGTTAACGCGAGTCTATCCCGAGTGGGCACCAATCTTCACTACCACTACTATTAATTCTATCTAGTATTTATTTTCCTAATATTTTCTAAATCCGAACACAAAAATTAGTTGTAGCTTTTGACGATACTTTTGACTGATGAAGGCGTTACTTTGCGGAAATTCATTATAAGAGAGATAGAAAGAGTATAGAGTGTACGTAACTTTGCACTTCCGCCTGGAATTGATTGGCCGCTGCCACGTCTTACTTCAACAAAAAACATTTGATTTTATTTGCGCGATGTGTACCTGGAAGTGTTAAATCCGAAACTAGTAATAGAAAGAATTAGTAACTAAAACAACAAAACTCCAATTAAACGCGTCATTGATTGACACTGTATGTATGTATCTGTAAAACATAAAAGTTAAAATAAATTAAAATATGTTGCAAATTAACGTGCAACGTTACAATGGTTACAATTAATTACATAAAACATTGAATTCTATTGAAGCAATAAAATAATCTTCATATGAAGTCGCGGGTACAAACTAGTACTTCCATAAAATTGTTTTTTTTTTCTCTTTGCATACAATATATACTCTGATCGCGTAGTGCTTATAAAACTTATGGTTTCTTAAAACGGTAATAATTGTATAAAATAAAGCTATTGTGATAATATTAGTTATTTAAAATTTTAGATTAGGTACACGTGTATAAAAAAACAACAACACAAAAATGATAGAAATCTATCCAGTAGTTTTTGAGTGAGGCCCGGACAACGACAGACATGTATCATTTTATTGATATATCTAAAGATATTATATGTAGAAGATTTCTGTAAAAAAAAACGGTCCACACAAACGATGGTAGCTTTGGTATTAAAATACTAAATATTTTCTAGATTATACTCGTAGTAGAGGTATTGTGAGGAGCTTCTCTGAACACTTCGAACTTATAGAAACATTGCTTTAGTTGTAAACAATAGCAACTTCAGAAGAAACTGTATACAACGTGATTATATACTTTCCAACGTATTCATTTCATTTTCGTTTGTTTAGACATTAGAGTATACTAGAAATGTTTTTTAACCATTTTAAAGCCATAATAACACCAATCCCGGAGTTTTTGGTTGGATCTTAGTCTGTTATGTAATGAAGTTTATACTTTATTCATAATCTTATGTTAATAGTCCACGTCTAAATGTGGGCTTTATCTTAAACTACAAGAAATTACTTAGTGGTACGATGACAGTAATATATATCAACAAGAATTCACACTGTTACATTATTTTAGAACAAGTGTTGGTATAAAACCTTGTACATCATTATACAATGAACATTTTTATATATATGATAATATATTTCCTGACTTTATGACGTCAAAACTACTGAAGGTAGTAAGATACCTACCATAGGACTATGACCATTTTAGTAGGTTTTATTTTAGTAGATGACTTTACTTACTTTTGGGATTCCATTGATTCTTTACCATTTTTTTGATTAAATGTTTATTTGCTATTTAAATTTTTATTTTAACCATATTACAAATCTGCCACCAGACTATAAGTGTGTTTCGGCCGCCGCATTTGAGAGAGGACCCGTTCCTACTTGGCGCATTGATTACATTTATTATTTTTTAACATCGGGTGAGAGATTGTGATTAAATTCGAAATATGTAATGAATAAAAAGCATTTCAACGTTTTCACATGTTAGGAGAATAATTGAACTTTGTCTAAAAACTAACATCCAGGTCATAATTCTACTAAGCAAAAGTGAAGTTTAAGTCAATACGTGTAGTTTAAGTCTTTTGTTCAATTGCCGTTTCGCTTGAACTGCATTACATTCAATGAACAAACGTTTGTTCCGCCTTCGTTTTGTGTTACGTTTTACTCCTGTATCTACCATGTTATCTTCCATCGAACTACGTACTAGCTTTTCGGAACTTCGGAAAAGTTGTGGGATAGAACTAGTGACTGAGTCGTTTACGTATTCAATATTGAAATATTAAAAATAAATGTTACACAGTAAAATATATATAAGTTATCTTTTTTCCTGTTTTTAAAGTGGGGAATCATGCATAAAGTCCAAACTCAACGTCGTCTAGTGGAAATGAGGTATGCCAGATTCTTACTGATTAAAATCGTCTTCGACAAGAAGAATTCGGTTCCCGTATATTGGATAACATTCGTAACGACGCAGCCATGGCGCGCCGCCCAATGTGTCAGGGAATTAGCTGATGTCTCTCAAAATTATCATGGATGTTCTCGGTGGCGTATTTCGAGGCCCATGGTAACACAGTATATTAAATTCGTATTAGTATGTACTGAATTTTGGGCTATATTTATTGCTTAAAAAAAAAGGCATACTCGGAATGCCTCACAAAGTCATATAGTAAAATGTAACTTTAATCAAATCCAAAGAATAAAACCCATTAGCCATAAAATTATTTTAAGCAATGAATAATTTGAATTCTGGAAATTACGCATTGGTTAATAAACTAAATTATAATTAATATCAATACACAAATGTTAATTACGACGTCCTTCATAATACTGCCCTACTGAAAGGAACAAAAAAACCTCACCGGGGGTATGCTCGCAAAATTCGCCTTTTATTGGATCCATTTAAGGTATTCAACGTAGCAACATCCCGTGGGTCCTAAACCCTTACAGAAAAAACAAGTGAAGTCCCACCTTCCTACAACGAAATAATTAACCTCTACTACCTTTACCTAATGTATACAGAACCCAAACGAATGCCTCGAATCCGCCTCGGTGGTCATGAGACCGAAAGAAAAAAAACCTTAATTTATCTTTGGAAAGCGCCCGAAGGGACAAAAAAGGAAGGTACAATTTGGGTAGCGAGTTTTTTGGGACCTATCTATATGTTAATGAGACCGTCGATCAAATGTATGTTAAAACGGGTGATATTATTCTGATTTGGTAAGGCAAATCGTAAACTTCGGCGCGAATTGAAACTACGAGTTATGCGTTTCGTTTGTATTTGAAGATTTTGCGGGAACTGACGTATTTTTATAAGGCACCTATAAAAAGCTTAAAAAGTTTTTATTTATAGAATTAAATACTAATTTTCTATACGGATACATATAATATCAGTTTTAACATAGTTTTCAAATGTCGGGCCTAAGAAAATCGAGCCTATAAAAAGTCTATAAGTCGTGGTGATCCAGTGGAATATCGATCCGATGTGCACAGGTTCGAATACTGGCAACCACCAACAAATTTTTCGACATACGTGTACATTTACTAAATTAAATTGGTAACACTATCTGTTGACTGTGAAGGAAAACATCGTGAGGAAACCTGAACCTAAGAAATGTCCTTGTAGTAGCACCGTGTGGGGGAAAATATAGAACTGTGGATTTCTTAGGGTTCTAAATTGCCAATACGTCGGAGGCTGGCGTGGTGATTATGCTCATGGCCCCATATCTACCTTTAGGAAACAGGCCTGTAGTGGGTCTCTTACAGGCTGATGATGATGATGATAAACAGGCGCTGACTTTTTATAAGTGAATATATATGTGTTTGTTTTGTATCTCCCAATATTACTAAACTAATTTTTATCAGCTTGTTTTAAGCACATGAAAGTTAATTTTTAAGTTCGTATGAAATAAATGAATATGAGATAACATCTTAACGCAAGACTATTAAATTCCAAGCAAAGTATAGCTTATGTTATGGCAACGTAACAGCAGATAAACAAAAGTACTCAACGTATTTGTAAAACTGCCAATTACTCTCGTCGCACAAAAGTCAGTCATGTGCGGAGATGAAACCCGCTACCTTTCGACTCAGTATTTAGGCTAACTGTCCGAATAAACAAAAACATGTGGTGTTAATTTTAATTTCAACAAACTACATGAAATTATTTTTAAAAATCAATACAATCTACAATGCCGTGTGTGAATAGAAAAAAAAGGTTTAACATTTATCCTAACAATAAAATACCAAGTATAATAAATATATCGATAATTGCAAAGAAAAAAAGAATGTAATAAATTAATAAAATTGCGCTCAAAATTAGCCCTATACATCAAAGGGCCCAATTAATAACTGAAATCAGAATAGCAGGGACAAATGTATCGTAAATTAATTTGTGGAAAGCTGTCGATAAAATGTGCTGTTAGCGTCGGCTTTGACCTGGAGTTAGGGTTAGTTCGCTTGTTATACGTCGCAATAAATTAAAATTTGTTTTTTACATGAATAATTCTATTACAGATTATATTTATGATCACTTTTTTGTTCTTTTTTTGGTAGAACGGCTCAGCAAGAAGTTGAGCGCTTGACAACAGGTTTTAATTAAAAGGCGTGCAAGTTAAGCGTGCATTAAAAAATGCACTACCATGGCTCAGGAAAATTGTAGGACTCAAACAGTTTTCACACACATTGTGCATACCACTGAGATTATATCGCTTCCTCTGATTAACACGTGGTATATTCGTATCACATTACCAGCAAGCATTAAAATGCTTTAAATATAAAATTCAGAGACAAATTACTTAGTTAGGAAGTATTCTTTTAAAATACCTGGAAGTTTAAGGTCACTTATAGTGCAGGCAATCGTGATAGTGTCTATATCCAAAATTAAACCTATAAATATGGATACTCGAGAAAAATTTGAAATTGTTAAGTATTTACAATTACCCAAATTGTCAATAATAGCTAAACAACTAGATAGCCACCAAAAGTCTAATATACTGACAGTCGATTATGCTTAACTTTGAGAAGGAATGTAAATAGCTTCAGCCAGAATAACGGTGGAAAAATGGTCTCTAGGAATGCATAATTTCCATAATATAATGTAACCAGTTATAGTATACCCAGCCTTCGACGTACCTACTCCATGGAGTAGTTAAAACTGTCCGCGTAATAGCACCTGAAAAGAAAGCGTAAATTTCATTCCATTTTTCATTTTACTGAAATCATTTCTTTTGAATTTCAAATACTTTTGGACATTTTTAAGGAGACATCATCCTCAGCCCTTTGGTGTTAATAAGTTTGTATCATATAATCATTACAAATAGCACAAGTACAAAAGTGATTCAATTACTTTATATCGAATCGCATAAATATCTAGTACCAAGGCCATCACATATTATTCGACCAACTTTTGTCAGCCACCTTTTTTGGGTATGTATATCGTTTACATTATGTAAATAAATTCAATAACTCGGCTCCCTGGACACGGGACTGTCAAACGGAGACGCCCGCGGGGGATGATAATTCAATTTATGCGCGTATAGAGACGTGGCTTCTATAGTGGGGTTACAAGGATTAAAAAAAATCCCGATAATAATTTCATAGTTTTCTTAAGAGTATTTGTGACTATTTCGTGACTTGTACCTAGAGTTAGCTTGAACATTTTCATCTCTGATGTAATTATAATTTTTTTATGACAGTCAAGTTTTGCGATGACTTTCAGTTGTAATTTTCAAACTATTAGAACTTACTGATGTTTTTATTACAAATTCACAAAAATCTCTGAGGACAGGATTTCCAAGTCAATGAATAATTTGTGCAATGAAATTTATATCCAATGTTTTTAAAGAGTTATGTATTATCTGGTAACACCGTTTAAGTCCCACAGGGACAAAACTACTCGCGGTAAACAAAAGATACGGTAAAATATCACACCGTGTATAAATAATGTATGCCCTATTCCCCGGAAAGGATATTTCTTTTACAACTTTTTTGATGTCCGAATATTTCGGTAGAATGATTTTCCAAATTTTTGTTTTATGTATTTTATATGCTTTCACGCATATATCACGCAATTATGGTTGTAGTAAACATTATGTAAAGTGCTTATGATAAACCTAGGTTGATAATATTTATCGAATGGTCAATTGTAGTAAGCATTATGTGATGTGTTTATAAGTTAATCAAGTTTACTGAACAACTAATTATAATAATCATTATATGATGAGTTTGTAGATTGATTGTGCTTACTGAAAAACCAAATTGTAGTAAACACTATATGCTGTATTTGTACATTGATCATGTATAATGAGGAACCAATTGTAGTAAACGTTATATGATGTTTGTACGTTAATCAAGTTTACTGGAGAACCAATTGTAGTAAACGTTATGTGAATTGTTTCTAGGTTGATTCAAGTTTACTAAAGAACCAATTACAAATGGGATAGACTATCTCATATCTAACTGACTTGAAGTTGATCAAGTGAGCTGAAGAACAAATTGTAATAAACATTATATTATGTGTTTGTAGATTGATCGTGTTTACTGAAGAACCAATGGCAGTAAACATTATCTGAAGTTTTTTTAAGTTGATCAACTTTCTAAAGAACCAATTGCATATGGAGTAATAAACTACATAATATCAATAGACTTGAAGCCACTCCTCAGAGCGCTGATTTAAACCCTAAATAAGCCTGATATTTAGACTATAGAAAATAAATTCTAAACATTAATGACATGTTTGTGTATTTTTAGTGTTCAGCATTGATTTCAACATAATCTTCAAGTAGATTGCCATTAAGTATTGGGATAAGTTTAGTCAATTTTTGTTGTTGTTGTTGTTGTTATAAAAATATATGGCTTAAAGACTGTCGTGAACTGGCTGACTATAAATAAATGAGATAAATGAAGTATCCGTGGCAATAGTTAATTCTATAATATACATTTTATTACAGTAAATATTAAACTTTGTTAAGTTTATCGTGTAACGAACATAAAAATTTTCAACGGATCGGAAAACGATTTTTTTATTGTATTAAATATGTAAAAGTATATTTGGAACATATTTTTTGTGATTAATAAAGAATATGGAAACTTTATTTAAGAATTATTTCTTTGATATTGCGCAGTTACTTACTATATTTTTCAATTACATTATTAAGCTCGTGGGTAAATCAAATGCCAGTTGCAATAGAAGAAATTAATTTGTACTCGTACGATTAAAATCAAATAGACGCATTAACACACAATTACACTACAGGCGCGCTTTATATACATTTCAAGAAAGTAGGGTGAAAAACTCTGGAAAGCTGACGTTATTATTCGGACGATTCGACAATGTTCGAGACGGGCTGTTTTAGAATGCCCATTTTATTTCATTTCCATAGTCAAGCGAGTATACTTTGTTTACCTGTAACAAGTATAAAACAGGTGGAAAAAGCATTTTCTTTCAAATAAAATATAAATTCTAATATAAACTCTAAGCAATAAGTGCTTATCTATTATCTTTAAATACTAGAGGTTAAACACATTGTCACTTATATAGATAAATAAAGACATCATACACGACACCATTTTGGTAATTACGCTACGTGATTGTTCACCTCGCACCGGCGATACAACTGCGATAAGCTACACGAAATTCCATAATTAATAACACAACACGCGAAAACAATTTCCGATTGACCAGTCATTATGACTTCTACTACTAGGCTATTAACAATATCAACGCTGTAAACTCATACAACTGAAATTCAAACAAAGATCTCCTATTTATTATTGGATAAACAAAATTGCGAGTACTATGGTCGGTTCGTAATACATAGAAAATAATATATAGCTAAAGAAATTAAATTAAAATAAGAAACGAACAATCTTTATATTATTCTAAGATTTTTGGACCTAGTTATTTCTATAAGCTTTATTTAAAATATGTAAAAACCAAGTTAAATACTGAAAGCGTTTCAAAATTATCAGATTTTGACAACAGTTATTTTTCGTTTAATATTCGGAATATTTGTACAAATGGTAGGGGACATTGACATTAGAATACAGTGATACACATTTCACGAAGCCACGAAACAAAGTCGATACGTTAAATAAATTATCTACAATTATAGCGAACTACTTTACAAGGTACACTATATAGGTAGCGTGATCAGTTATTTGCCCGTTTTATAAATAATAAATTTCTGACTGCCGTAAATTATCATTTCTAGTATTTTTCCCCTATTTACATTTACCTGGAATGAAATAATAACGACAGGTAATAAAATAATAAGGGTGATAAAAGTAAAAAAAGTTGTTGTATTCAAATTCATACTTTTTTCAAAGTGAAACACTTTTTTACATGGGCTCATTTTTTTGTCCATCTATCGCATGTCGTTATTACAGCCGACCGCGGAGGAGGGGTAAAGTGAAACACGCCCGGCAGAGCAGCGAACGCCAATATGGCGCCGCGCACGGTTCATCAAAATGATTCAATGATTTAAATATACATTGTGCTCAGTTTTTAAAATGCGTCTATCATCTGAATTATTGTATTTATTATGTATTCCGTACTCTAATACGCTGATTGAAAAACGTGATTTTAATATTCTACAAACAACAACTAAAAATAATCAAAAGACGTCGTTGGTCGGCAGTTAACCACAATGATGGCAGATGGTTGAACCTGTCGTCGATTAACGCTGTGATATCATCTATCTGTAAAATATAAAAAAGTATGTGTCTATAAAATTATAAAAAACGAAAAGAAATAAAATATGTAAATAATATAAAAAAGAAGTTCACAATTAATTAAAAATATGTTGCAGAGTGACGTGTAATGAGTACAAGTGATTACACGTGTTTTGCTCCTTTATGGAGCATCTTCAGATCGATATTGACTTCTTCTGACGCAAGCGGGCGAGTCGAGGACGACGCTTTTTAATTATTTTTAGTGCTTTTACAACCGTTTTCTGTTGCAGTAAGAAGTAACAGCGTCCAAACAATTCTAAGCAAAAGTGCGAAGTAACGTCTACCCTAATTGTTAATGTTGGATGCCCGCTAAGTAACGCCTTCATTAATTAAATATAAGCATCTTATATAACTAATTAGTAAGTACAATAGAGTAGCATAAAATATTGGTATTAATATAATAAACATTAGAACCGAATTTGATGTCTCTGGTAAATTATGAAATTGATATAAAAAACTTAATTTACTCATAAAGTCGTATATGCGAAGCGTTAACTTCGTTTATGAGCCTTCATAAAGCCTTGAAGGTTTTTATAAGTACGTTGTAAAATGATATATATTTCTGTCTCCGTAATGTATGTGTGAAGTGAATTTTGTATGTCCGTCCGACTTGCTTACGAATTAGTTTTAATTTAAAAAAAAATGTAGGTGTCTTAATATTATATATATATATATATATATACTGTAGACTCAAGAAGCGTGAAGTACGATGAATAGAGATTTATAAATAAAGGCTTCGACTCGTCAATGATAAGGCAAAAAAAAAACAAATTATTTCCAAACTTTTTCATTAATCGATTACACTAAAGCTCGTAAATATCTAGTACATGAAAAATAAAAACAAAGACAATTAATTTTTATAAAGACAAATAATATTTTTTCAAAATAACACTGCTTGGTTGTGCAATTAAGTTCAATTTAAGTATTCTCCAAAGATGAACTCTTTAGAGTATTCTAATTCATTCACAATTTTACACACAGCCATTTCGATATGTTATCCCTTATGCTAGCTAAATAGCCGATAATATTATATAATACCTCTGAAACTGTAGAAGCCTTGCTAGGTCAACAGTGCAGTCAGTTCGAAAAAAAAAATTAAACACTACGCACAGAACTAATAATTATGCTCAAAAATGTCATGGGTGGGAATCGAACCTTTGACCTATTGGATTAATAACCTTCGACTGCGCCACAAAGCCTAAACATTCAATCCCACTCCGTCCTGTCATTGTATCATACTTAATATTATTCTCGCGAATGTCATCTCGAGTTACAACACCACTGCATGAAGTTTCCGACGAAATTGTGTTAAAAAGCCATTAGGAACATCTGGATTCTGTTCGCTTCTCGCAGCGCACTCGCCATTTGTTAACGACGTCTTACGTACCCTTGACGACTGATTGGAACTAAATACAACTCTTAAATTATGACGTCAAATCGAGGATTACTTTGTACACTGAACCTACAAACAGTCAAGCAGCGTACAGAGAGAATTTTCTGAAACAAAAATTATGTCAGGCTATATTTTTACAATCACGCTTCTTAAGAAAATCATACTTTACCTATGGAGTACTTATAGATATTAAAATGTTTAATGCATGTGCGAAAGATATGCAGTAATTGGGAAATATTAATATTAACTTTATAAGAGCGAATTAACTGCAAATTTTAATGGCGCATACTTCAAACGATCCTGTTCCGTTCCAGTTTTATAAATCGAGTGGGTGAGAAACTCGTGTAAATCAAATCAGTTATCGAATTATATTTTTATTATACTAGTTAACATATGCGAGTTCGTTCGCATTAAATTACAGTATAAAAATAAAAATCAAATACAATCAAGCAAGTGGATTTCATAGAATCCTATAAATCTCATAAAATCATATTCACACTCATTTTTATTTATGTACTAGCTGTTACCCGTTTCATCGACCGCGTAAAATTTAGCAATGTTCAAGGTAAAGGTGCGCGGGGCGCACATTTCTGGATACAGCTTCTATAGTTTATTAATTTTACGCGGTACCTTATTTTTTATAAATATAAGTAGTTTAAGTTACTCTTTATAAGATCAGTTATCTGTCAGTGAAAATCCCGTCAAAATCGATTCAACCGTTTCGCAGATTAGCCGGAAAAAACAAACAAACAGACATACAAACATTTTTACAAATTGATTTTTTGTTCCCGTCTATACTTTTATATCCATTTAGTAAAAGCCGTTATTTTGATATTACGAACAGACACTTCAATTTTATTTATATGTATAGATATACGAGTTTATTTCAATTTGCCTTGTAATTCTGCAATTAATTAATAAATTCTCTTCATCTGGTTTTGTCACCATTAAATCTCAAGTTTTTTGAAATGACACGACTTTGAGATATACGAAGTTTAACAAAGTTCATTAAAATCTCAAAGATTTCAGCGAGCGATATCTGTGAAACATGTCCAATTTCCTCTCGACATTAATATCACGACTGGCATACAGTTTAAGCTAAGCAGTATGTTAAATTGTATATTACTAAAATTTGCCCGCGGTTTCGCTCGCTTTAATGTAGATTTGAACAGTATATTTTTTTTCAATTAAACGTACCCCATGCCCTCTTCTATACTCCTGACAAAGTGTATACATAATTTCATTTTGGTACTCTTGAATAGTTAAGTCGTTAAAACGTAAAAAAAATAAACTAACAAACAAACATTGTATTTCAATTATAATATTATAAGGATTCTTTATAGTTTCATGGTTATGAATTATAATATGATACAAAAGAGCAAAGTACGATTTTGTTGGCCTCGCGCAAGCAAATCTGAATTGTTTTCTTTTATTGCACAAGTATTAAAAATAACTAATATAGACACAGTCAGTAATTCATCAAACATCTCGAATTGTCTTCTTGGCCCGCCTAGTAAAAAAGGTTAGTGGCCTTGGTCTATATTTACTACCATGCTATGATTTCACGCTGTTGTCCTTCAAGAGTTTTTGGCGCGGTTTTAGATTGCCTCCCGCTTTGTCAACGCTTGCTTGCTTGTCATGAATGTCAAGGCTTTCATTTTTTATCCATAAACCTGTGTTATTTGTCATCACATCTATGCATATAATAAGAATGTAAATTTAACGTGTCTGTACTTTTCACGTTCTTGTGAAAGACATTATCACAATGACTAAGAATATGTAAATAAATATATTCAAGTACTTTTTTAAAATGTTTGTTTCCATCTCTCTGTTTGTTTGTACACGCCTCACTGCTTAGGTACAACGTTTATGATAAAACGTCTGAATGAAGAACATAAAGCATACCGCTGAGTAATATTTAGTTTTTGTTTAATTAAAATAGGTTCACTCTATCATAACCTATTGTAATTTGAATGACGACGCGTGCTAAGTACGAGAAAAAAGTAGGTAAGCAAATGCATTTCAGTCTCATCCAAAAATCAGGTTATCTATATATTTGTATACATATAACAGTCATGTAAATTTAACGCGTCTGTACTTTTCAGAATTTTACGATAAATTTAGTTACAATACTAAATAAATAACGCGAACGAAGTCATGGGTATCATCAGCTATTTTACGAATTTTTATAAGCACTACGCGTTTAACGATCAGTGTGTTTTCTTATCGTGGAGAAGTGGGGCAAGCGGTGTGGTGCCTTTGTTTTTACCTTTATTCAGAAAATATATGGTTAAGATAACGAATGACGCAGACGAAGTCGGAAGTATCAGTTAGTTAAGTAATAATTATGGTACATGAGAAGTAGATTGGAAATAATAACATGGATTTTCAGATGTCACAAAAATTCCCTGGAAATCTCTAACAAGGATGTCTCATTTTATTAGAATAAAGAAGTCTGTACAGCATAAAGAATTTTGTAATAAATACCCACTTGGTAATTATATTACTTTCTTCAATACTGAAAATTAATATGTAAAGTAGGAAAAAATATGCTTTCCTACGTCGATACCTGTCTTGTTGCTGATTCACCTGGAACGTATTTAAATGGAGTTACTGTTCGATAAAATACACTACAATAGAGTTGACATGTAATTAAAGTAATGAATGTACCTTCTAATTACACATAACAATGAATTTTATTACAGAGCGCTGTTCGAATGCGTACAGACTGTATATTACGCGTTCATTGTGTAGTGTCCCGTTGCTTAATTGATGTCAGGACATTTTAATATCATTAGTGATCGGGCTAGAGGACGAAATTTTACCATCATTTACTAATTTATCAAGCTTTAATATTATAAAAAAACCAAGTATTTCCTAATTTTTTTCCTGACAGCACTATAAAGCTTGTCAACATTTGCTAAATAAAAAAAGTAATAAAGAAAATCGGTTGAGAAAAGAAGACGAAAATGTATTTAACCGTTGTCTCTGTCTATTTATATATAAAATAAGATGATAAACAATTCATGTTATTAAATAATATACTCGTATATACTGCTTTTGATCTGATAGACCATTTCATAATTTAACTAGTTAGCACGCACGATTATTACTTTTGAAAGTTTTCAATTACTGTGTTAACGTAGGCAGGTTAGTATAAACATATCCTGTATAAATTGTGACTGTTGAGTAAGAAGCCTAGTCGCTCTAACTGTACTTCGCTGTCATAGGCATTTAAAGTTAGGTCCTTAACAGTAATGCTTGGTTCTCGACGGCTGAGTACATAACCCACGGTTTCTTAGTTTCTCTTTAGCATTTTGACTTCTTATATTTTTGCATTTTTAATATTGTTAACAAAATTAAGAAGATTTCTAAATATTTTTTTATTATAAAATTATTGACTACACGATTTCACGTTAAACTAAGTTATTATTGAAAAAAATCACTCTAAGTTTACTAATAATACAAACTACAAAGTGTGAAATAAGCAAAATAAGCTCACTACACACAGCGAACTCTGCTCTCGTGTTCGATATTCGGTCGTACATCCATCATACCTCATTTGACTTGCACACGTGTCCGTGTGATGCGTTGAACACAGAAAAATTATGAATCATTACTCATTGCATCGATACTAGCCAACTTTAAAATGATGTATTAATTGTATATTTTTGAGGAATAAACTATAAGTAACATTGAAATAAGATGAGAGGACAGTGTCTATTTAATAAATGTGATTACAAATATAGTTGATAGCACCTTTTAAATCGGGAAACTATTCCACATGACGGTCTCGTTATTAAAACTATGTTATTAATCGTGCGGTCATACTCATGACTCAGTGTTTGTACTATTGACTTGTACTAAATTACTATAGATATCACATACTTATAATTGAATATCTTAAAAAGCGGTCGACAGCTATACACGGGTTTATACCCTTCGGATTCTTCAAACAGAGTATCTTCGCGCACATGAGCCCGCAACCATAGAACACCGCCGGATCTGTCGGTAAATTTCGGTTCCGCACATTCGCCGCAGCCCCTTCGACAGTGGAGCCCTTGAGCACGCTGCTAGTGCGATACAGTGACACTCCATTCTTTAGTTCATCGCACACGCCACATTCCACTCCAGAGGCGTCCAAAAACGGTGGGTACAAATGTTATTTTTTTCCTTATTTTTTGCTTAGCCTTATAATTTGTTTCAAACTGATGGGAGGCTTGATGGTATTTTTTCAGAATTTCAATTGTCATCGCTTTTCGAATGTAATATTGGTCAGTGACTTGTCTGGTTTTTTTACTGTATGTTTTTTAATATACGAATATGCTTATGTTCCTTAAATTCGTAATTCATAATAAGTCTGTTTATATTACCAAGTTATAAGACCCCCATAAGCACTAATGATTCCGATTCATGATACTGGTCATAATCGAAACATATTCGGTTCAAAAACGAACTGTTCGCATGTTATTCATTTGAATTAAACACAATTTAATTAATTCAGTTCTTCGAAGCCTAAGATTTTAAATGCAAGGTGGGTGCTTGTAAGAATCGGTACATCGCTAATTCGGATTAAATTTGATGGGATTATGAGGCTCGACGACTGATGGATTACGTCAGTAAATTTAAATACGGCGTAATTACGTTTGAAAAGCGATACCGGCTTTTGTTTTCGAAAGTTGAACGACTATTGTATTGTGATTCTAAGGGCAAAAGATCTTTGCGATAAACCTAACTAGCATCAACAGTCAAAGATTTTCCGGGCGCGATTGATTGTCTATTGGTAAGTTAACCCGAACTTCTTCATTAACATTTTCTATGTAGTGTAAATGTTTCTCATGCGTATCGCTTCTCACCCCGAAGTTTACAAAAGGTGTGCGTCATATCCAGTGCCGATTCGCGATCGTAGACAAAATTGCTAAGCGAGGAAATTACGGATTTTTTTGTTTTGTGTAATGAAGGCAGTTCTAAGATTGAACACTTTATATATTTACAATTAATATAAGTATAATTTAGATACGCGAACCCATTAGACATGGTTACTACATTAAGTTAAAATAAAATAATTGTAATCAGACATTGAAATCTCATAAGGATGTTACTAATTTTTACACAAACTTAGAAATCTTTATTTTTTGTATTTATGTTTTGCTTTGGAAAGACACCTATCACCTATCTATCTCAGACGCGTAGATAGATGGAATGATAAAACTTTTTTTTAAGAGAAAACGGTTGACAGAGTCTTTATATGATATTATATCGATTGTTAATTGTATGAAGGGAAATATTTTTTATTTCCATAAAAAAATATCTTTATTGCACGTTAAATTAAACTACAAAATAAATATTAAACAATACTTTATTGCACTTTTTATTTGTACACTGTCGTTATGCCCATGGATCTTACGCCATTTGCCATACATTTTATTTATATAAATGAATAAATATTATCGGAGCTAATTCAAATATAACAAAAATATATAGGAATTAGAATATATAAAGTATAAAATAAATATATGCTAGGAAATAATAAGCAATGTAAATTCTATTCCACCTTAAACTCAAAATCCAATTCCCGAAGCTGCCACGTGTATTCCGTGCCTTTGTAAGTAACCCACGTCCCCGGTCATCTGTAATTAAAGTCGACAACCAATTTATGTCTGGTAAGGTATTCAGTATGGCGTCTAACTCTGCTTGAGTATCTCCTACGTCAATGGACCCTCAAATTTATAAAAGAATAATAAAGTGTATTCTATATATAAATATATATATATATAAATAAGCGAAAATATAACAGTTCAGTACTTCTTTTTTTCTTTATATGTTAATAGATTTTCTTTTTATTTAGCTTTAGTGTTTATCAATACGAAAAAAATGTACCCCGTTTTTTTGTAATCCTCGAATTATCGAAGCCTTTATTTTATAAGTCTCTATTCGGCATAATTTACGGTTAAATCTATAAAATTACTACAGTCTTAGGCAAACATTAATATCAATGACATTTATAAACTGAATAACTTATAGTCGAACTGCACTGCTTTATTTAATTGAATGTTGCCAATTCAGAAATTGCTTAATTTTTAATTACAAATAATTACACACACAAATACATAGGTATATTTATATATGAATATCTTATTTCTATCTTCACAGATACAAAACACGTGTTGCACATTTATATATATATATTTAAATAACTACCTTGAATATAGTTATTACTTCTTACGAAAACTTTACAGACAATTAGCGACCAAAACTTCACGATGTCGCTTTTAGGTGTTGGTGAGCGCGCGCATCGTAAAAATTCCATCTCTCATCATTTTTTCCAAACGCTCCAAAAGAAGTATAACTTCAAAACCTTTAATAACACTTGGGCTTATATGTGCGCCTATGAGAGAAAACAAAATGAATATTAAAAAAAAATGCTCGGAAAATTAAAAAGAAATTTAGATCTGAACAACAGTGCCAAGGATCCAACTATAGTTAAATACAATACAGGTGACCCTATACGTACAAAAAGGTAGTCAAGCTGTTTAAGTGGTGAAGAATTATAAAGATATACGCGCACTAGAATTTAACATATAAAGACGCATTTAGTCACGTCAGTTAGCTACACGACGTTATTTAGTCACGAATTTTCAGAATGTTTAATCTGGTAACTCTATTTTTCGCTCATCCCGAGTATAATAATTAAAGTTAGCGGTTTATTTGTGCTCGCACAGGTATTCTGAAGCTGACTTTATCAGTCTCTGACAATAGCACAATAAGTGTATGTTTGTATGAAAACCGCTATATTAATTATTTTAACAACATTTTTATTGTTAATTAAGTGATATTAAAAGTCAAATATGTTGTTATTAAGTTTCATATGAGAAAATTTTCATTTCTTTAATATTCGTTCTTTTTATGTAATTAGTGGATTCTTCTGGAATTCTTTTGTTATGATAGCTGGAATGTAATTAAAATAGAGGTACGTTAGATTTCTTTTGTCTATCGTTATTCATCTATATAATATTATTATTAAAGTGAAAATGTTATCTTTACTATGCCTAACTAGTATTATAAATGCGAAAGTTAGTTTGTTTATTACGCGTTCACGTTTTAACTACTCATGAAATTTTGAACAGAAATTTGTGTATAAATACATATTACATTATATGTATAACATCGAGACAACTTAAGGACAAATTAATTCCAGTTTGAAATAATAACATTTTAATTTTGTTTTGTATTATTACGCGCAAGTCCGATACCGCTATATTCAAAGCGCAGAAAAAGACTGACTGACAGACTATTCTTGTAATGAATCACGAAAATTGGCTTATTAGTTTTTTCGTGAAAGAGTATCAAATATCCATTCATACTTGCAAACTTTGTTGTTTACAATATTACTAGTTTTTGCATTTTCGCTCGCATTATTGAAGATTTTCAAAAAGGGATAGAGCTCATGTTACTTGCTAATAATGAAGCCTTCTATGAGTAAAATAAATTTAAGAATTAGTTACGAATTTATTGAGTAAATCTATTATAAACAAAAAATTAAACATTTTCTCTTTATAATAATAAGTATAGATATTAATCTATATAGGATAAAAGTTATATGTAACCATTGCGTGGAAAATGTGAAATAACACAAGATGGCTGAACAACGTGACGTCATAGCGGTTACAGTCTAAAACTTTTATCATGCAATTCCCGCTACTCTCATTCATCTATGTTGCAATTTATTTTTTAGCGGGTTCACTTCGCTGACGGGGTTGCCAGCTCACTTGATTGACGGCCTATTCGTTATTCTATTTCTTTTTTGTAAGTGATGCATGATAAATGAAATTCTTACCGGGGGCATGCCATAGCAAATAACGGTGAATTTATAAAACATTAAGACTTTTATTTGTCACATATGAAGCGTAGAGTCATTGCTTTTATTTTTAATGTCGATGATATTTCATAAGTAATTGTACTATTACGTAACGTTTTTGAAATGATACACTTATCTATATTCGTTATCGTTCTCAAAATTATATTTTTACGCAGCTGCGTAGAAAAAGTGTGATGATTTTTGAGTGTATGTACGTATGTTCGTATATGTGTATGTATCTAGCTCGCTCTATTAGCTTAATTGTAATGAAGTGTACTGAAATCTTCTAATTTTGGAAGTAACATAGGTTAAATATTTTTTTACTATGGTATCAACAAATCATTTTTATAATTATCGTTATTTAAAAAGCACTCATTCATTAACACTTTGAATGATTTTCAGTGCTGTTTTTTTTTTTTTCAATACTACATATTCACTACTAAACGTATTACGTTTTATTAAAGTTGTTAGTAGTATTACTAAAGTAATTACACTTTCCAGATATTCGATTTGAATATTTGTATTCTTTCGGTTGTTCCCTTAATCGTAAAAGATTACAACTTGTATTACGCTATTTTTCTAGTTGGTTTGTGGGTGAATATCTTTGTTATAGATATAGATTAAGTCTGATTGAAACTCCAAACTTATATAAAGTACAAATATCTATAAAACTACGTTCAAGACTAATATGCATCGTCTAAAATTCGTATACATTTTCCTCGTGTATGAAGAAAATATAATTTTAGAAACTTTTGTCTTTCTGTAATGTTTCTTAACTGGCAACACTATTTTAAACTGTCATTCATTTTTACTCTAGTCGTATAGTACTAAAACCTAAAACAAAGGCACCAAATAAAATATAAGCGCAAGAGTACTTTGATTTAGGCCATCGGCATTTTTACGAGTGTTTTTATTGTTACTGTCGCTTTAGAATTGAATGAAATAATTTTGTAACAAACACGTAGGTATCTAAATCAATGTGGACATTTATTAGTGGTATACAGTTTTTTTATATGATTACAAGATCAATTGAATAATATATGTTACAATCCAGTTTGTAACTATACCTTTAGTGAATAAAAGATAATTAACAAATAGGCTCATTACACACAAAAAAAAAGTTAAGTACGGGCTCGATCTCGCTACCTCTTGACTCAATAGTAGGGCTTATAACGATTGCGCCACGAGGTATGCTTTCTTATTTATTTATTTTCAACAAAGATTTATTATTATAACTCAAGTAACTCTTATGAGACGCTATTTCAAAAAAATTAACATTGAACTGTATATCTGGTTTGTCACACTACACGGCGGTACTTTGTGAGCGTTTTCGAGTAGTGGTAATATAAATAGTAATATTTGTCAAGTATCCTAATTTATAAATAAAGTATAGACAACAATGATCACTTTAAAAAAACATTGTTATACTTGTATGACAAGTATGGTTACTAATTGTAACCATCTATGAATTATATATATACTAATAATAACTGAAACAGACTTATTAACTAACTAGGCAAGTATGTATATATAGAGTATATATTATGCGATAACTTGAAGAGATAGTTCAGCTACTAATTAATTCAGCGTAAGGAAATCGTTTGTTACGCTAAAGTTCGTAAGTTCCGATAATGCGAAGTACGTATACGTTAGTTTACAAAAGTATGTTAATATTAATTACAAGATCATACAAAGTCATTATTTACTTTATTTATTAACTTATGAATTATAATAGAACTTTTCTACCCGAACGGGAAAAAAGTGTTCGATTTGACATGGAATAATAACCCGTATATACCTAATATGTTTCTATAACGCGGAACTCGAAGTACAAAATTTTATTTTTTGAACAAACATTTTTTTAATGATTTGGCATTAAAAAAATCCATATAACCCTCAACTTTTATATGACAAAACAACGTTTACCAGGTCAGCTAGTAAATTATAATAAGCCTGGCAGCTCTATGTCATAGTGAGTCAGTTATGGCTAAATGGGAATAGCATCGTATTTTTATTAAAAAAAAACTAACGAGTAATTACTGATGGTAGTGGTTGTAATTCGACCATAAAAAGAGACATACACTTTTTCTTTGCGTGTTAATGATAGATTGAAATAAAATATAGGTAGAAAGAATATCGGTTGAGAAACAGTAGACGAAAAGGTACTGAAGAACTAATTTAACTTACAGTATTAAATATATATAGATGGTTTTTATCATTTATATATTAACCAATAGGTTTTGCTCGTATAAGTCGTGGTGGTAGGGTGGTTTGACCCGTGGGATATCAATCCGATGTTCGCAGGCGCGAACCCCGGCATGTACCCACGAATTTTAAGCAATTCGCGTACATTTACTATTTTAAATTGGTAACACTATCGGCTGACGGTCAAGGAAAATATCATGAGGAAATCTGAACTTGAGAAATGTTTTGGTTTGGTCTATAAAGATAGTACGTGGAGAGTAGTATGTGAGAAAATAAAAAACTGTGTAGTTCTCAGAGCTTGAAATCGCCAATACGTCGTCGGTTGGTGTGGTGATTATGTCCATACCTTCCTTCGGGAAGAGGGCTATGGCCCTGCAGCGGGTCTTTTACGGGCTGATGATGACTAGCTTTTGTGCACGGGTTCACTTGGGAATAGTTCTTTTTTTTGGGTACGTGCGTCACAAACGTGTATACGAAATGTCATGATAATCAGTTAAGTTGTTGAAGATTCAAAGTGTTAACAAACAAACATACTTTCGCATTTATAATTTTATTAAGGATTTTGAATTTTATTTAGTATATTTTTATGTGCAATTATGCAGGCGTATATAATGTAAATACCAAGGTAAAAATGTTATAAAATGTGATCATTTTATCAGAGTTAAAAAAGGAACAACTAACACGTGCTTCGGTTGTAAAATATGGCAATTATGTCCCACTGATTTGCGGCCAACTTGTACGAGGCGTAACGGCCGCAATAGTGGGACGCTTAGGTATGTACCATTCCGGGATCAACCGGTATATATCTACTAAACAGATTGATACAGATCTGTATCCAATTGGGTTACTACCATTATTCTCATGTGGATCCGTTACAGTGTCACTCTTTTGATTTGTCGCCTTTCAATTTATGTAGTGTCCTCGTAAGTCGAGACGATAACGATTACTGCCGATGGACTTTAAATCTTTCAGTGGTCGCTGTTATTTTTGGATTGTGTAGTACCATCAACAACGGGTACATTGCTGTGCCTCAATAAAAAAGTAACCAAACCCATATACCAATTAGACAAAAGAGTTGTTAATGCAAAATTCATTGTTTCCTAAATACTAAATTCCTTAATGGCTATAGTTGGATTTTTTTTTAAATTCAATTTCAACGATGTTATATTTTTGTTTAAAAGTTTGTCATAACCAATTAAACGTAAGGATCGTTAATGCAAAATTCAATGTTTACTATAACATTTTTCTTTTAGTTGGCATATTAAGTAAATTTGTTTTCTAAATTCCCTAATAGGTAAAGTTATAAAACCTCTTTTGAAATTCGGTTTCAACGTTATTATATTTTTCTTTAAAAGCTTGTCATACATTTTATAATGTGGTGTATTCAAAATTATGTTTTACAATGTTTAGTTTATTTTTAAGTGTATTATTATTGTATATTAAGTTTTTTTAATACCACAAAGGTTTTATTCTTTGATAATAATCTCAAATGGTGTTAAAATAATAACAATGTGGTCTAAGATCGTAACATACTAAACCTAGAGGGGGAGTGGTTCTCAAGTGTAGCTATCGAGATACACCTATAGGTTCTGAGCGACAGATTTTCAACTGTACTATATTTTCAACATTACTGTGTTTTCAACTGTACTATATTTTCAATATTACTGCGTTTCAACTGTACTATATTTTCAACATTACTGTATTTTCAACAATACTATATTTTCTACTATACTATATTTTCATCTTACTGATTTCTCAAGCCATTGCAAGATGCGAATCTATGTCGATTGAAGCTGTGTCCACTTTTTTTTTCGAACTGAATATTTGCTTTTGGCCTGATGGGCCTCCACAGCTTCACCGGACTAAATCCATACACACTACCGCTGAGTCACAATTGCTCCTAAAGATATTATCTCTTTGTTTAACTTCTCTGTGTAAAAGAATTAACGTAAATGAATGAAATAGAAGTAGAATGATAAGCAAAACGATAAAAAACGCGTGATGACACCATCAACTAAATAAAATGTAATATTGACAAACAGACATAGCGTAGCTAAACCCTTTGGGGTCTAGAAACGTGAAATTATGTGTTTAATTTTCAAAAGGTAAAATTGGTAAAAATGATATAAAAATCCGTGTAAAATAAATAATCTTATATTGCTCTGAAATTTTTACATTTTTTTACGATCGCTATTTTAATGACAATTATATTCTTTTTTTGAGACATCAACCGCCTATTTTATTATAATTAACCAATGCGGTTGATGCCTTAACATAAATCTCTTTACTAAATCTCCATATTTTAAACATTCTCGCCCACCAAGGACAAGGTTTACACTTGTCCTTAACTAAACATAACTAAATCTTGTTAAACAACTAAACAAAACAAAATTCCTTACATTAAAGATACGACAATTGTAGATCAAGCCTTAAAGATAAAAGTGATATTAGAAAACGACAACTTAATAGGGAGAAAACACTGTTTTGAAACTGATCGCTTAATGGTATTATTCTTACATTTTAAACTAACGACACGGGTAATTCCGTCAGAACCCGTATGCTTTTCAAAAATTTACATTTCAAAAATCTTACAACATTCTTTGCGATAATAGCCATCGACGTAGTGAATTAATAGATGAATTTTAATAGTTACCATCTAGTACAGATACAAGTGGTTCACCTATCAAAAAATGACCTGAGGTCAGCGGAATTACATCATCAGGATTATTACTGAGTTGTGAAATGGGAAGTGAATTTAAGCAAGCCTCAATTAGTGCCAAAAGGGTTGCCATTTCTTCAAAATCAACGTAGCATTACCACTTACTTTTCGCAAGTTATACTTAGCTGATTTTATACCTGCCTCCCATAAACCACCGAACTTTGGTGAATGAGGAAGAACAAAATGCCAACTTGTTGAATTATTTGCTTTCAGCGATATTCTTTACTATCGTAATTTATCTTCACGTAAGACAGCATGATGTGGCAAGTATACCGGAAGTGTCTTGTTTCGTTCTACATAAGTTACTACTTCCATATGACCCAACAAGAAATATTTGTTAATAACATCTGTATCTTCCCTTTTAAGTGCAGGATTGTTCTTTAATCTCTGATCTAGCTTTTCAAATCAGTTCATTGCAATAATTCTTGAACTGCCCTCCGCACTTTTCGGACTGCCTTTAAATCAAACATTAACTATATACCTACCTTCTTCATCTCTAACCGTAGTTTCTTTATAGATTGATTCAGACATCAAGTCTGATGATGTACATTTCATTATAGTATTCATTTGCTTTGGGTCCGTCTCTTGTTCCCAGAACTGTTTCAAATTAAATGATTCCTCTTCTATACTACTATGCATCACTGCAATATTTGTTGATCCATGGGCATAAGTACCTGATATTATCCATCCTAATGTAGTACATTGTGCAACCAAAGTACCACTTCTATTTCTCATAATACCATTTTTAATAATCTGTCCATAAACTTCTGCCCCTAACAATATATCTACTCGACTTGGTAGATAATATTTAGGATCTGCCATTTGTACATTCAACAAATGTTCCCAATCCAGAATATTTATCTTTTTTCTAGGAATAATGTCGGTTATTGTTTTTAAAACATATGCATGTACTACCATGAAAATATGTGGATTCACTCTAGAATATATCTCTAATTTCACCATGTAGTTACAAACCACCGTTTTGTTTCCGTTTAAACCTGAAATCTGACTCTGTACAGGTATTTTACGCAAACCTAAATATTGAACAGCTTCTTCTGTAATAAATGATGCTTGTGACCCTTGGTCAAGTAAAGCTCTCACGTTATGAAGCTCGCTGTTATGATTTTTAACATTAACTAAAGCGGTCGCTAACAGCACTTGATTCTTAATCGGCTTTGCCGAAAAACATGATACCATTGCTGGAGATTTATTATTAGAGAGTTCAGTTTTCTGGTTTTCAAAATTTGCATTGTTAATTGTTTCTTTTCTATGGTTTATATTATTCTCTGTTGCATAGTGAAGTAAAGTATGATGTTTACTTTTGCATATTTTACAAAACAAATTGCTTCTACAAAATTTGATTCTGTGCCCAGAGTTTAAGCACCGATAACATAAATGCTCCTGGGCTAAAAATTTACGACGTTCTAAATCGTCTTGTCTTCTAAATTCCTTACAACTTTCAATGTGATGATTCTGATTGCAATAAGAACAGTTGTCTTTTGATACATAAAAGGACTGCCGATTCAATGGTGTTATATTATTATGAACTTTGGGCTTAGCACTTGATCTAGGTTCTATAAATTCAAGTGCCTTATACTTTACCGTCAAAAAATCATTGAATTGTTCTAAATTAGGCAGTTCTTCGGATGAGATATCGCTTGACACTTTAAATTCCCACTGTTTTCTAGATTCGTGATCCAGTTTTAAAGTTAACAAATGAATGATAATTATATCCCAGTTAGATATATTAACACCAATGTTTTTTAAAGAATTAAGACACTCTGTGGCCGTGGTCAATAAATCTTTTATTTGCTGTGCCGACTCATGTGTAGCACATTTTTGACTGAGTAACCTATTTAAAATTTTATTCGCCAAATACCTTTTATTATCATACCGATTTTTCAAAAGTTCCCAACATCTCGAATAATTAGCGTCTTCAATCGAGATATGTCTTAACAATTGTTCCGCTTCTCCCGTTAAATAACTTTTTAGGTAATGTAATTTTTGTACATTACCCAATTTACTTCTATTATGAATAAGTGAAATAAAAAGATCCCTAAATGTAGGCCACTCTTCATATTTCCCTGAAAATTTAGGTATTATTATCTTTGGTAAATCAATAGCTTCACTCTGTATTTTAATATTACCTATATCACTATTATTAACTACTCCGCAAGACTTTATATAATTTTGAAAGTTTCCCTTCACTTCTAAATATAACTCCTCGGCCTTATCAAATAAATCGTATTCAAAATAATTCGTGGCCTTAAATTGTACTGTATCTAACTCCTTAACAATGCTACTATGATTTGTTATAAATTCTGACCATAGTCTTTCTAAATTTTCCAGTCTAGCTATAGAGTAATACAACGTCTTTTTATCTTTACTACACTTTCTAAAATTAATGTCAGCTTTAACAATGCGTTCATACAAATCATACTGAATTTTAATTGTATCTGTCATGACAAGAAATATATGAGTACAACCCTAGTTTTTTGTTGCGACGTAACCGCCGAGCACCCTCGCACACGGTTCCGCCTACCTCCACTGTTCGACAAAGTGGTCTTACTCCCGTAGTTCCGTGAAGTCACCGTCGGGTACCACCGTGCACGAATCCGTCTCAGGAATGATCACCCACGTCGCCTTTCTCTGATACCTTGACACTTCGTGACGTTACCGCCGAGAACCCTCGCACGCGGTTCCACACACCTCCGCTGTTCGACAAAGTGGTCTTGCTCCTGTAGTTCCGTGAAGTCACCGCCGAGTACCCTCGCACACGGTTCTGTCTCACGAATGAGCATCCACGTCGTCTTCCTCTGATATCTTGTCTCTTCGTGACGTTACCGCCGAGAACCCTCGCACACGGTTCCGCCTACCTTCGCTGTTCGAGAAAGTGGTCTCGCTCCTGTAGTTCCGTGAAGTCTCCGCCGAGTATCCTCGCACACGGATCCGTCTCACGAATGAGCATCCACGTCGTCTTCCTCTGATATCTTTTCTCTTCGTGACGTTACCGCCGAGTACCCTCGCACACGGTTCCGCACGTCGTCGATATGCTTCTTGATATCAGAGTCCGATGGTAGCACAGTTTTACTAGCCAATATTATAGTTGAGAAATAAGAGCTCCCCCTTGGATTTTAAGAAATATGAATCCCTTAAATATGGTTTATTTATATATCCGCTATCGAAGGACCAAATGTTTAATTTTCAAAAGGTAAAATTGGTAAAAATGATATAAAAATCCGTGTAAAATAAATAATCTTATATTGCTCTGAAATTTTTACATTTTTTTACGATCGCTATTTTAATGACAATTATATTCTTTTTTTGAGACATCAACCGCCTATTTTATTATAATTAACCAATGCGGTTGATGCCTTAACATAAATCTCTTTACTAAATCTCCATATTTTAAACAATGCATATGAGTTCCCAGTAAGAAGAGATATTTAAGAAACGAATATTTCGATGGCAAGAATACCGTTTCATATTCTAATAAATAAATCAATCAATTTACAAGTGAAATATTATTTTTTTCAATCAAATATTACTATAATATATTACTATCTCAGTTTCCAAATGTCATCTGTAGACCAAATGGTATTTTATTACAAACTAGCTAGTGCTCGTGACATTCTTCATGTAATTATGGTTTTACTGTTTCACGGGAACTATGTATATTATTTGATTTAATCGTGATTCGTGAGTTGTCTTTTTTAATTATAATTTTGCAATTATTCTTTAACCCCTATAACTATTTTATCGACTTAAGTTACCTTTGATATATTTTATCATTACTTCTTACCTTTATATATAGTTTATTTAATACTCTAAAAAGAGTATGAGTAACTTATGAATAAAATTTCGTCAAAATTGGCTCATTCGTTTAGATGAATTTCGGAACAAAGAAGAGATACCAATTGAAATTTTATTAGTATGTATATATAACAAAAGAACAGTGTTTTCTCCAGTAGTATGTATTAACTCGATAAAGAAAAAGAAAAGATTATGCGGGATTTCTATAGTATACAAACATAACTCGTCGCACCTACGCCACCCGGGGCCGGAGTGCCCGACGTGACTGGAATCACTGAACGGGCTATATTAAACAAGTAAATAATTTCACTGACAGTAAGGGATTTTCCGCGGAGGCTAAAAAAGCATGTGTTGTTAAGAAATCCGGTTGATGTGAGAATTCGCGCAGACTTTGTGCGACACTTGAAAATCGTTCGTACGTGATGCGAATTGATGTGCCGTGTCCTTAAGTGCTTATTTATGTGTTATGGGAATTTCAGGGTGTTTGAAAATTGCAAATGAATTTTAATCTATGATATTAATAGTTATATTGTTGGTTTTTTATGGTTAATCAAGTATTTTGGTGTGTTTAAATTAAAGGAATACAATATAGGAAATAAACGAAACAGTTTTGTATTGAATACCATTATCTTCTTATCCTTATCCCACCTAAGTAGAGTCGGCACTACATGTTTATGATGTATGATTTGGCTTTATTTTTACGATCGGCCGCATGCCTGACATCACTCTCCTTGGGATTATTTTGTAGTACCACTATGACCTTCAAACTTCGTATGGATGCCAAACGTGGATATTTAACTCTTCGATAACCGGCGGTAACAATTGAAACGACTCGTTTCTGTACGATGTATCTGTGAATTGTACCTCCACAGGCTCTAGTTCCTTCCAGGTTTGTCGTAGCCATAAGGATTTCTTCCTACAAATCTGATGTAGGAGTCTGATTCACTGCCGTCTTTTTTCCTTTTCTTGTTCCTTTTCTGCATTCTTATTAAAAAAAAGAATGTTATTATAAACCTAATTTGAATTTTCCTTTTAATTAAACATATTTTTTGTAAATCATATAAAATAATTTTGTATTGTCATTGATATCTCGTTATATATATTTGTATTGAATTAGTTACGGAAAATGCGAGAATACAGAGGATCCATGGTAGTCCAGTAAACTAACCCGGCGGCATATAACATGTACATAGATTTCGACGATTCTTTAATGTCTAATTTAATAAATGTATTACTTGTTACTTTACTCTTTACTAGCTCCCCGTCTTGGCTTCCCATGAATATACTAATACCAAATTTTCCGATTTATAGTATGACTATGTAACAAAATAAAATGATGACTAGACTAATGAAATTTCAATCTGTCAATATTTATGAAGATCTTCTTCTTTTTCTTCTTCTTCTCTACTGCCTTTTATATTACTCTTTGAGTTTTTATATGAATATGTTATAACCCAAATTTTATCAGAATTGTGTGCGATTTTTCAAACACTTCCGTGAATAAAAACCTACTCCTGACAATTACAAAACACATGAAGAATTAGACAAATAGATGCGCAGACATTACGAAGTGATGCGCTCATATAAGATTTGGTAATCGTTTTTCTTAATATAAATTACTAATTGTCAATTTTAATAAATGTATTTATTTATTTATTTATTTTGAACATTTTATGACCAATACACCACACATGAATTAACACTATATACGAACAATCTATAGACATATTAGTCTTTAAAAGCTGCCACAGCATGCGCTGTATGAAATATTAAATTAAAATTGATTAAAATAGTATAAAGGATGACTAAACTAAACATTATACATAAATAACATATTGGTTTATATAAGTTCTTAATATCCTTAAAACTACTTATATCTATTCTTAGTAAGTGATAACATAATTCGTTAACATATATTATATGTTAGTTATATTTTTTAAATTATTGGCACGTCATCTATAACGATAACTCTATAATAAGTTTTATGATGTTTATTAATAATATATATACAAATAAGCCGATATAAAGCAGTTAAGTACATTCTCCTTCTCTGGTTCCTCACTGTTTTCCTTTTTTTTTGTTCAGCAGGTACTGACAAGGTTCAGTGTTATTAATTTAGACACGATCGTTTATTTCGTTTTATGTGCGTGTTTTTTTTATTCAAATAAGTCATGTACAGCTTTAAAAATATTATATAAGTTATTTGGGGTCATTAAGTGCTAAAAGGGTAGCGGTTTCTTCTTGTAATTATTTATAACGTTTAAAATTAGTGTTAACTCTGTCATTTGCTTTGACAGCGTTGTGACAAAAGATTTTACTCTGAACTATGGTGCAGTAAATCTCAATTATGTGTCTAGGTTTTGGTGGTGAGAAAGATGCGGCTAGCTTGGGAGGTATTCGTAGGGCAGCGCGATTGTCTCGGTTATTAAAAGTAAGTGGGCTTCTTTACTAATGTCATGAATTCGAATACGTGTTTGTGCGTCTGTGAGGTGAAAGCCTAGTTCCTAGTTGCCTAGTTCTAACTGTTCAACTGATTATCATGACATTTTACAAACACATTATCAGGGGTACAGAAGATAAAATTGGGTACTTCTCATTCCGAAAATATAAGATGTGGGATAAATCAGATCTACATTAACGCGAATAAAACTGCGAGTATAAATTAGTTAACTATAATTGTTGGTAGATATCAGGCCATTTAGTTTTGTGTGGGATCTTTACAAATAACCTTTCGATATAAGTGTTCAACCTCATTAAAATATATATAATGAGTTAATATAAAATCCATAATGTGACGTTGTAAAAAATAGTTATAAAAAAAAGTAAATAGTAAATAAATAATTAGTTAGTTGTTATAGTGGTATTACAAAATAATCCCAAGTGGGGTTGATGTCAGACAGGCTGGTGATTAAGCCAAATCATACATCACAATATAATAAATATGTTATGTCGACCCTACTTAGATGGGATATGGTTACCCTTATATTCTTACGAATATGATGACGAATGTGACGTTATATACATACTAATGGTTGCCCAATGGTGAAAATTTGGGCATAATAAGGGGTATAAAGTTTTTTTCGTGACGTGTTAATTTATAAGTGTTATTATTTATACCTATTGATATTTTTTTTTATTGTAAAAACTCTATGCCCTGTTTCAGAGTGCAGGGCGTATGATGGCGTGTGATCACGCCATCATTGTGAATGCTAGCGGCGTCTACGTACATTTCAACTAGACGCACCAACGTAAGCACCCGTCACCACCTACTTGCACTGTGAAAAGGCCTACTAATATTGTATATATATATATATATAGATATAAGAAGCGTGACGTATGTCGAACGGAATCTTGTTTCGATTCGTCGATTGTGTGGGAAGGAATTAAATTATTAGAATTTTTTTTTCTCTTGATAACACTTAGAGCTCGACAGCATCTACTAAACAACAAAAAAAAAACAATAATTTCAGAAGCAGAAGACGAAGATGTACTTGACCGTTTTGTCTCTGTCTATTTATGTATAGATAACTAAAAATAATTTAATTAAATGAATACGGATTTCTGTGATATCTGATCTTTGATATTAATTTAAAATATTTCTCTAGTCGAGCTTTTGTCGTTATATTTCAGCAAATATTAATTTAATTACCACTGTTTCGAACACACGTTGTTTTGCGTTCCTTACATCAGTCAAATTATAAAGGCGCACGTTGACGCTCAACGCCTTTTTAATGTGTTGAGTGAAATTACACTTAGGGTTGTCACGTAGCATGTGATAAAAATCTATAGTTGCTTGCTTGTTTTCGTATTAAAATGTTTTACAAAAGAAGCGTATAAACTTTATGCGCTTTTAAATAAAACTTCTTTGAGTGTAATAGTTATCAATGAAGTACCTAATTTACTCAAAACGCAATTAAATAAGTTTTACTTCGAGTTTTAACAAAGTATGAGCAAAAGAACAGGATTTTTCTTTTACGCCACTATTATACCTATACCTTTTCATTACAACAGGTTACCAATTTCCAAAAGATAATATCAGATATAGCATTTTTATAATATATTGTAGTCTTGTTATACATGTACAATTAAAAAGAAAAGAATTAGTTTTTGTTTGTAATAGATACATTCAAAAAATACTTAACCGATGTTAAAAAGTAAAAGATCACTTATAGAAAGCTATATTATCAACGAGTAATATAAGCTGTATTTTTGTATGCTGCTATTAGCTTGTCCTAGACTCTGGATAATTAATTTGTGCAATGATAAATTGTCAGGGTTAATTAATTAACTAGTTACCCACTATCCTAAATAGACTGAATTAATTGAAATACAAAGAGTTTTTATATTTGTATTTCGTTAACTCGTAGTGAGTTAACCCGACTGTCTACACATATGTATTTTGTATAACTTCCAATATGTCTGTAGGCCTTTACGAAATTTCAAACATGTAGTTTTTGACAACCCTACTATAAAGGAAACTCTCAAGCCGTCGCGTCAGTTGAGGTTACCGTTTGATGTGTATTATGTTTCATAAAACATCATTAGGCGCAACGGCTCTCGATCCAGAGCAATTAACTGAACGTGTTTCCTCATTATACTGTTTGTAATGACTTCTAACTTTGATTATTAACTGTATACTACACAGTTTGCATGTAACTATAATGAAATAACCTAATGAATACACAGTACCTATTCTACTGTTCCTTGAAAAATTTATAATCTTGGGAATTTGATAAGTTCGTCATGAAATATGTAAGGTGTTATTCATAAATTACGGGGCGAAAGAGGGTTAACAAAGTGAGACCTATTTAAAATATTACAAACTCAATGAATATTGGTCTACGGCTTAAATTTGTATGTATAACTTTTTGGTATGTAGCTGTCGCGCGTAGTCCAAATGTACGTAGTCGCTGCTAGCATCACTGCGAATGGTAGCGGCGTCTACGTACATTTGAATTACACTCACCCGTACGAGCACCCGCTACCCGCTTGCGCTGTGAAATGGGCCTAAAACATACACCGAATTAATAGATGTTCAAAGTAATAGATAGTGGTAATTTAAAAAAAAATAGAAATGGTGCAATTGAATCCAAAAATAAGTAGCTTAGAACCATCTAGAGTTACGTTGAGTAGTTATTATGTGATGGCAATCTGTTCAGAGAATATATTATGGTATTCGTCACGTAATTTGTAGATGAACTCTACGATACGTATTAAAATCAAATTCATTTAAGGTCTTTAAGAGACGATTTGCAGGATAATTTTAGCTTTAATTTTTTTTTGTAACTCCTATAATAAACTTATAGCAAATATGGACTAGTATACTTAATCGCTGTTGTTATATTAAAAACTTAAAGTACGAAGCATGAATAAGAACTAAGTTTAGCATCAGAGTCACAGGCTATGCAACAGTGTTATTTAACGCGACGCATAATCATTTTCTGGAAAGTAAGCTCAACAACATGTTGATAACATTTCTCTATTTATTCATAATTGCCATTTGCCATTTTTTTAAATATGCACAACGAAGCGGTCTGGTATCAGCTAATAATAATTATCTATTATTATTTAGCATTTAATAATTATGTTTCATAGTAATAAATCACCAACATACAGTAAAATTAAGCTGTAGATAAATGACATCAACGTTCGTTGGTAGGTTACGAGCCTTTACGAAGGATGAAAATTTTTAAAGATTACACCCCCCGATTACAGTGTTCATATGCCCCAAGCCAGCAAAAGGGCTGGAATCAATAATATAAATCCACTCGGCGTTCTTCTGGAATATCCAGCTTTCCGTAGTCTCTCAGTTAACGTGATAACAGTTAAAAGGTATTAGAAGAACTTGTTTATTCCTTTTTTTTGGGCACACGCCGTGAATACACTCCTTTTAGCAGTTGGTGGTCAGACACCCACAAGTGGAATTATTTAAACGTTAACAGTTCGACCCGATCGTTCTGACACAAGATGCTAAGGGTATGCCCTATTGTATCGACGTTCGGTACCACTGTCCGTTTCGTCCGTTCAGCTTGTAAATTTACATAACTATCGCAGACTCTATCAAACTAGGAGCACCGAATACTGAACAGAAGCCTTTATTCTTGAGCCGTCAGGCGTATCGTATCAGTTTATGTATTGTTTTATATCTGCCATAATGATCCAACTTCGTAAATAGGTTTAAAACTTTGTTTGTGTTTATCTGTGTAGGAAACAACATCGCATAAGTCATGTATTTATTATTACAATAATCGTCTTCATAAGGATGAAGATAAAAGTCGATATTCAAAATCCAAATCCCGTCATGGTGTATGAAAGATTACGAGCGAACAAAATGCGGCAGTTATATGGTGTTTGGTGCAAGCCATAAGAGACGCGATCGAACGTATTTATCTTGTACTGTTCACATTTATTATGTGTTGGCAAATTTATCGCTCGCGTTAATATAGGTTTTATCTGTCCCTTAGAAATAGTATATTTTTTTCTGGATGAGTAACCCTATGTCCTTTTTTGTAATCCGGATAATGTGTGTGCAAAATTTTATAATGATCGGTTGAGTGGTTAAGGCGTGGAAGTTTTTAATATCAGTTAGTATACTTAAAGTAGACAGGACGGTAAAAACGCATGGGGTATCACCAAAAAGTAAACTAAATATAGAAGATAGCAAATTTTGCTTGTAGGAATTTTTTCTTTGTTCTTGGCATAGATGTTCTACAATACTCACCTAGTGAGGAATCGAATCAATTAATAATGTAAAAACAAACATTATTCTTGTACCTTACAGGTTTTAGCTTTAACCATCATCTCACTAAATGGCAATGTCCTTTAAGATGATAAACACGCTATACTTAGAAGGCCTAGCACTCAAGAACAGCTGCCGGAATACACGCCTAGGTGCTTGGGGACAGATTTTCAACTTGAACGTGGAAGCTATCCAAGCGATTTTAGGAAAAGCCCTCATCATCCGCTTGTAAGAAATCCACTGCAGGGTCATAGGCTTCTTTCCAGATCCTTCTGGTATGGGCATAATCAGCGCACCAGCTCACGATGTATTGGCAACTTCAAACTCGTAAGAAATCCACAGTTCTATATTTGTCCCCCATACGGTGGTACTACAAAAAAATTTCTCAGAGTTCAGGTTTCCTTACGATATTTTCCTTCACCGTCAGCAGATAGTATTACCAATTTAATTTAGTAAATCTACGCGAATTCCGATACATTCGTTGGGGCATGCCGGGATGCGAACCTGCGGACATCGGATTGATATTCCACCGGTCAAACCACTAGACAGACCACCACGACTTTTTCCCCTCACCATGTTATTGCGCCAATCGAGAGTGACCATGATAAGGATAAATTCTCTCTAATAAATCTCTTATCACTTAAACCTCATCCTCGTACCAGCCGGTTGTGAAGAAACTGCTCAATTCAGAGAACACATGTGCCTGTCAAACAGAATATGATGGATGATCACACATTCCCCCTCATATAATTTCCCACACTCCCACCTGAGTATCGGCTCTCGTCTGGAGAAATTGTCGCAAAGAAATGAGGGAATAAATTATTTGATCTTAAGACGTTGATACAAAATGTGATTTCTTAAAGTTTCATGTTATATATTCAAAGGAAGTACGCTGCTGATAAAATATGCCGGAGTGATCACGTATTTCGAACTCTTATATTATATGTAATTCGTAATTTAACTAGTAAAAAATTGTTTCTGGTATGTTCTTTTTGTTAAGAAATTTCGTCTGTGTAAGTATCTAAATATGTTCTAAAATAATGTTACATTACATTATCATAATTTAGTAAGTAAATGATGTATATATACACGTAGGTATTTTATATATTTATTAGGTATATAACCTTGAAAGTTGGCAGGCCTCACTATTTTTCTATGGAAAAGGTTTTTATGCTATGCTTACTGCTCTTTACTGTTCATCCCACGTCTCAGGCTAAGTAAGTCCAGTAACAGTTTTGTAGGTAATAGTGTTAGGGTTTATAACATCCAAAACCATATTACCGATTTGCCGGATAGTAAGTTGAAGCACCAAGTCGAGCGGGTTTAGTGTGTAAAGACTATTATAGTGTTTGCGCCTTATTATTATTATTTTTTAGCTGCTGGGTTTCCCCCTGGCCCGCTTCGCCCCTATTTAATATACCTGCATCCCCCAGACTCCTTTGGGGGATTCACATTAATACCAGGCTTACTGTGGACGTCCAGTCACCATGGGCCACTCGGCACCAGTGACTCCCGTCCTCAAACCATCCTCAGTGCCCGACCTCCGAGTAGCCGGATTACAGGAGACGCTACGCTCCCAGTCGTTATTATTACTTAGTATTAGATATTAGGTATATTATTTATTAGTATTTGTGAATTGACGTACTAATATCAAATCCCTAAGTCCACCCTAGGTTCCAACTACCTACATCACAATTGGTCGGTCCACGATTGATGTCTTCTATGTTTTCGTTATCGTTTCGTGAACCTATTCACGCGCCTACGCACATGGCAAAGAAGTGGAGAAGAACACCCAACAAGAACGTGGACCACGTGAGTACCCTTTTTACCTATATCCTACCCCTCTCTACACTAAAAACGAATATTTGTTATTATTATTAGTATATTTCTCGATGACGGGATTGTTTTCCAAAGCGGTGGTAGTTTTGACGTTCATAAGCGCCTTCTCAGAACCTAAATTGAACAAAGTATCTTTAATTTGATTTGACTTACTGATATTATAAATACGAACGTGAGTTTGCCTGTTACGCTTTCACGCCTTAATCACTTAGTCGATTATCATCAAATCTTTCATACACGTTGCTAGATATACAAAAAATTACACAAGCTACCTTTCACTACGAAAAAATGTACTTTCTGCTCCCGAAGGATAAATTAAATCTACGAAGCTGCGAGTAAAAGCTTGTTTACTATAAGTCACCGTTAAGTGCTGCTAGGTCATGTTTTATTGTCATAAAGTTTTAGCGGCCAAAACGCAAATATGGGCTGGGCAAGGTTATGGCCTCAGTATTTTGGGATTCTCATGGAGTTTTGTTCATTGACTACCTTGAAAAAGGTAAGAAGATCAATAGCAGAGGTCATATTAGCCAATTGATACGTTTGAAGAATGAAATCCGTGAAAAACGGTTCCAAATGGAGAAGAAAAACGTAAACCATGGCGAAATTGCATGAATTGAGCTTCGACAAGGAAGTCATCGCTGAAACGAACGCTTATTTCGAGGTCAAAGATAAATCGTTCTACAAATAAGGTATTGAAATGTTAGAGAAGCGTTGGACTGATTGTGTTGCTCTTGAAGGAGACTATGTTGATGTATAAAATCGAGTTTTGCCAAAAAATTGTGTTTGTCTTAGTTACTCCCGGGACTTATTGATCCAGGTATTATTTTCTAATTTAATGCGGACAAAGATGTGGACCGCGATTTCGCTTCAATTCAAATTTATATATAAACTACCCTAAACGCATAGTACTTTTAAAAATCGTATTCTCTTAAAACTCTAATAACTTTATATTAAACGAAGCTATCGTGATAATCTTTTTTTCAACAAGGACCATGTTACCTGAGAAATAAGTAAAAAAAAAATGTCATTGAAATCTATCCTGTGGTTTTGCGCAATGCGCGCACAAAGGCAGGCAACTGAATACGAATACTGATAATGATAGGCTCCTTTGAAATCCATATCCATAGAGAATTATAATTAACTAAATTTATAAAGAGATTCTAAATAACTTTCAAAGGTTTGATATAAATAATCGTATTTTAATTTAAATGAAATTCCGACTGGATATAAATTCGAATTTAAATTCTTAAAAAAGAGACACTTAAAACAAAAATGATGAGTACAGGCTTATTTTAAAACATAAACGAGTAAATCATACGGTATCGTTGAAAAGTACGCAGCATTTTTTTTTTTGTAAATGAATGCGCAGAATATGCGGTTTTATGGCAACGCTGAGATTTTCTTTACAGTCATTTTTTAAACAGAATTATGTTGTGAAACGCCAACTAATATATCTAGAAATATTATTAAACAAAATCACTATTCGTGTCTGTGTGTTGTTCCCTTAGCTCTTCAAAAGTACGCAACAGATTTTGTTACGATTTAAGAAAGTTTATTTTTTTTTTTTTTTTTTTTTTCGAACTGACCTACACTGCCGGCTTATTAGGCCTTCACAGTTCCACCGGACTACTAAGGGGAGCGCTTAGGGCACTCACCCGATTGTTTTTAGGCGAAAGATCTCAAGGGCACTCGGTGCACCTCGGCTTGAGCTGTCGCCGGATTCCCGAACTAACTAAGCTAGCTAAGCTATCTATCCATGCAATACTCATATATGAATTCGTGAAAAATGTATGTGTGACCATGCATGTTTCACGAATGTATATGTGTATTTGGTATCTGACTACTGTGTTATGTGACCTATTTCAGTCCGAAAAGGGCAAAAAAACAGCCCACCACTGAGTGCCTAAATGTGCAAGAGTGTGGGGTGATCGTGTAAGTGTAGAACATGTGTAAATCACTGTATTCGCGCGAGTAACATACTCGAGGGCTCCACACCGAGGGACTACCTAGGCTCGAGCTGTTACAAGAAAAATCGCGACGAGTGTGCGGGATCGAATCTTCACCCCCCGCTCACGGAGGCGTGAGCAGAGAGAGTCGCGGGCGTGGGCACAAACACGCATCTTTTGAGAGGGAATCGAGCTAAAAAATAAAGTACAACGGCACGGTGCCGATTTAACTAAATAATTACGTAACAAATCCTAATGTATCGGTCTATTATGTATGAACACGCGGGTTCGATCTGATATTTTGATTTACGCGAATTTATTTATGCGCGGCGCGGGTTAATTGCTGTACCGTGGTCGCGACGGCCGGGAAAGTGGAGATAGCGTTTAAGAGCCCGAGCTCAGACGTACTATTAACTAACGCGTTAAATGCGATTATCTCTTGTACATCGTGTACGAAAAGTAAGCGAGCTATCCAGTCTATACCGGAGGTCGATGCTGAAACCGCGATAGGTGGCGCAGGAGTGGACAGAGCCTTTGGGGGCTGGGGCTTGGCTTTAGGAGCCGAGGGAGCTGGCGGGGAAGGCCTTACGCGCCAGGAGAGCGCGCTCGGCGCAGGAGCGGATGCTGCCGGCGCACTGGAGGTGCCCGGCAGATCGGGGAAAGCCTTCTGGCTTTGTATGGGCGGAGGCGGAGGCCGATTCGTCCGAGTCGGCGGGCCGTGCGCCCTGGACCGGGTCGCACGACCGCCGCGACGGTGATAGGTCGAGCGAGGCGCACGGGGACACCCGCGATAGTTCGCGGTATGACCCGTTTGCCCGCAGAGGACGCAGCTCGGAGGCTCGACGGATTCGAGAGTGCGGGGGCACTCCTTAGTGGATTGATCCCCGAGACACTTGACACACCTGGGACGCAGGTGGCAGTGTCGGGCGGAATGACCGTACACCTGGCAGTTGTGACACTGCGAGGGTACCTGGGACTTGCGAGGAAGCTCGACGAAGACAGGGGACAGGCCGCAAACTGAGTTGAGGCTGAAAATAGCCTTGCCTTCCAAGGTGCGGTCCAGAGTGACCAACACCAGGTTGAAGGGGGCCTTCGTACGGGGGTGGTGCATGCGCTGCACGCTCCGGACTGGGAAGTCCTGACCGTTCAGGCAATCGCAGATGTCGTATTCGGTGAGTTCAGAGGGAACTCCCCGAATGACGACACGGAGGCGGCGCTCTTCCTCGAGCGCGTGGGTGAAGAAAGGGAGCTGACGCTCCCTGAAATATTTGGTGAGCTTGCGATGCTCATCGGGGGTCGAAACACGAATAGAAATGCCGGCAACAGTGTTGACGGCGGACTTGTAGACGATTTCCTTGGACTTAAGGTCTTCAGAAATCTCTACCCAACGGGCTTTGTCACGGAAGGTGACGGGAGGCGGTAGGCGTGGCTTCTTAGCCGCGACCGCGGATTCCGCAGCCGAGGCTTGAGCCGAATTCGCGGCAGAGGGCGTGGGAGAGGCTCGGGGCACCCGAGCGCCACCTATATTGGACTGCTTTGGGATTGGACGTCCCGCAGCAGAGTCGCTATCGGTCTGAATCGCGGCGCGTGGGCGTTTACCGCGGCGCGTGACGGTTGTGAAACCGTCGTCATCGGCGGGCGTGGTCGCGGGCGCAGGCACGGTCGCGGCCGTGGTTTCCGTCGCGGGCGCGGTCGCGGGGACAGTATCGTAGTCCATATCCGAGTCGTCATCGGAATCGAATTCCGAGAGCCTCGTGAACGGGTCGTCCGGGAGATTCGCGAAAGGGTTCGCGGAGAAACAACGCGGTATCTTACCGGGAGGGTTGCGCGCGTAGACTTTCCGGAGTCTGTTGTATTCCGAGACGAGTTGCGGGTCTTCCTTTTCGACGAACATGTGGAAGCGTAACAGTTCTTCGAGGTGGACGGTATCATCAACGGCCGGAAGGGCCGGATGGGCACGCGGGGTCGCGGGGGTAGACATGACTAACCTCCCTGCCTGAGGGGCAGGGGGGTGCGCCTCTTAGTAAAACCGAGGCCCTGTTTTTTCACGGGCCTCGGAATGCGCCACCCGCAGGGTCCCAGATCGTCGTGGGAGGCGAGTCCATCGCTGTCGGGTCGAGTATGAGGTATCTCGGCCTCCTCCTCGACAGTCGATGGAAGTTCGAGGGACACTTCCGGCAGCTGGCCCCCCGTTTAATGGGAGCGGCGGGCGCGTTAGCCCGTCTGCTTCCCAACTTGGGGGGGCCCAACTCCGCCTGCCGGAAGTTGTACCTGGGGGTCGTGCGGTCCATGGCCCTATACGGGGCACCCGCATGGGCGTGTGGCCTGACGGCCGTTGGCAGCGCCCAGCTGCGAAGACCGCAGCGCGCGATGGCCGTCAGGGCCATCCGCGGGTACCGCACGATCTCCTTCGAGGCGGCCTCCCTTCTAGCCGGATCCCCACCCTGGGACCTGGAAGCGAGAGCCCACGCGTCTCTGTATCAACGACGCGTGGAGGCGCTGGAGCGGGGCCGGAGACTCGCACCTCGGCAAATCGAGGTGCTCCGGTCCCAGCTCCACCAGGTCCTAGTCATCGAGGAATGGGAACGACGACTTGAGCGACCGAGCTCGGGCGTGGCTACCATAGGAGCCATTCGGCCGGTTTTGGCTGAATGGCTCACCAGGCGGCATGGCACCCTGAGCTTCCGGCTGACACAGGTGCTGTCGGGGCACGGCTGCTTCGGCAGCTACCTGTGTCGTATCGGCCGGGAGCCAACGCCAGGGTGCCATCATTGTGGCTGCGCAGAAGATCGTGCGCAGCACACTCTTGAGGAGTGTGCCGCCTGGAACGAGCCACGTCGCGAGCTCGTCGCGGCCATAGGCCCGGACCTCTCGCTCTCGACCGTCATCGTCAAGATGGTCGAGAGCGAGGCCGGGTGGATCTCCGTCGCCTCGTACTGCGAGCGAGTCATGCTCGCGAAGGAGGCGGCGGAGAGGGAGAGGGAGCAGACCACCAGGCTCCCCTCCCGCGGTCGACGAACACGGCGGCGACGGGTCGGCGACGACCTCATGCCGCCGTAAAAAGGGCCTGTGGGCGACGGGACGGGCGGGCACGTCCGTCGCCCTGAGCAGAGTTAAACTGCACAGGCCCGCGTGGTGGAGGCGCTTGTGCCGAGCGACTCCCACAGTTCGTCGGGGGGGGCTTAACACCCTCCCCCCCTGAGGGGTCTGCCATTTTGACCCCTCAGACCGCAGACGAGGCCCCTGTTGAGGGGCCGACACCTGTCGGGGAGCAGAAGTAATGCCATTGGCAGTTCCTGCTCCCCGGCCCAATAGGTGTGTGAGGCACCGTGGGGTTTTTAGTCCGTGGAACTCGGACATAACCCTCCCCCCGCTGCCCGACGGGGTGGGTATCCGTTACGGATTTTCCCCACGTAAAAAAAAAAAAAAAAAAAAAGGGGGGTGCGCCTAATTCAAATCTAACGGACAATCCGTGTCCGGGCCAAAGGGAGACGCGACGCGAAATCTTCTCTCTTCGTATCTGCACACGGCGCGGCGCGAAGAACGACGCTCTGCACGGCACACGACGCGCTGCACGAATCTCGAAGCGCAGCACGAAGCACGACGCGTAGCACGGCGAAACGACGCACTGCACAGTGTGTACGGCTTCGCACCGAAAAGTGCGGTTTAAGTGGTACACTAAAGGAGGTGCACCGTCGCTCTGAAAAGAGCGTGTTGATTGACAATAGCCGAGTAAACACACTAAAGTGCGGCTTCGCAGCAGATGTTTTCTTTCTTCGAATTTCACAAGCTCGAGTACAATAGCACCGGCGATGATTCACTCGGCAACAATGCGGGTCGGGCAGCGACGTAATCGTTGGAATGCCAACATCTGGTGCGCAGGTAGGCGAGCGCGGCGAGCCGGAAATGACCGGAGATAGCCGAGCGCGGCGAAACGAACGGACCGTCAGAGCTGCGAGCGAGCGCACGTGTGCACTCGACCGCTGCTCGAACGAGACTCCAAGAAAGTTTAATAAAACATAGAAAAGTATATATATGCATTCTATTGAAGCCCTAAAGAGTTTTTAGGCGCTTACATTTGGTAACGCTGGGTAAACTTTACCCACCACTATCTAAGACCCATAAACATAATGTATTACAGAATTGTACGCCTTAAAAATACCTACAAAAGTCCATCGATGATATATTGTATGTGTCGGGGCGAAGATGTAGAGAAACTGATATAGAAGTATGACATCATGGTTATGTTTTGCGATAATCTTACCAAGACCAATCGAACATTAATTATAAAACGTTAGCCGATACAGAAATGTAATACGGAGTATTGTTACGTATTATCCGTAGATATGAATAGTCAAACTGAGCGAGAATGTCCAGTGTCTTTTTTTTTCGAATTGACTACTTTGTTTGCTTGACAGATCTCTTCAGTTTCACTGGACTTTAAGGTGCCCAGTGTCTAGACGTCGGTCGCATTTTAAGGCATTCAGCCAAAGCAGACAACCAATAATAATTAAGACGCTTATGAACAGCTGATACCTCCAGCCAATAGTATTTCAGAATGGGGTAAATATTAGCCAATAGTAGGGATGCAGGTCAGTAGTAAAGTAAACTTCACAAACAGATTATTTTTAAAACATTTGAACCAATTATGTAGTAATACACATTATTATTCATATAACGGAACATTTAGTATGTGGGTTTGTTTAGAATGTTGTGTAATAACTAACTCTGTGCGTTCACACGGGCGTGTGTTGAGTATTTGGTTGCGTGCGTGTTTATTCTAACTTGATTAACAAACTGATTCCAACTTAGGTGATAAATATCAACGTCACTGAAATATTTATTGTTCCCTATAGTGCATCAACAAATGATGGAATTTTGAACATACGTATGCTTTATGCCAGAAATTGTAAACAAAGTGGAGGTTCTAACGCTTGTAAAAGGTAATCTAAAATTTCATTCGTTTAAATATCTAGGCTATATATAAATGAGTTACCGAGATCGTACAGAAATTTCATATAGAATATAACTCGGCGGTATTTTAATGGTAAATATGTTATAGAACTCATAAATTGTTTAATATACTCATTGGGCTTCTCTTTACTTCTAAAATTGAGAATGATGTCTATCACCTAAATATAACCTTTTTTTTATTAACGTGGGGAAATCCTTTATGGATACCGACCATCTCGGGGGAGAGAGTGGGTTATGTCCGACTTGCATGGATTAAAACCCCACGGTGTACCGGCCGCTGCTTTTGGTTGGGGTGACATGGGCCCGTGCTGAGACTATCACTATGTCGCCCCATCAGTCAGCCCGGCGAAAGGTGGCCGCCGGGCTCCGACTTTATAGGGAGGTAGTTTGGGTACACAACCAGCTACCTCCCCTCTTCAGCCGGGATCTGTGCAATGAGGATATGAGCCTCCCGGTCCACCCCCTCAGGATCCCGCTACGGATGTGGAAGGAGGCGGACAAAGCGCCGCAAGATGACTTCCTCGCAGAAGGAGGCCATCGCCATCCACGCTACTTCGCTGCCGGGCATGGTCCACGACCACGTTCGGCAGTCGATAAATTACCACCTACCGCCGCAGTCAGAGTGCAGCGCTGTTCTCCCCACGCAGCACACTCAGGCTTCAGGTTTCCGTAGTGGGGGGCATCCGGCCGCGGAGTTTTGCCCGCATCATGCGTATGGGAGCCCCTACGGGTCCCTCTCCAGCGACTGGAGCATCTCCTGCCATTCTACTCCTTCGCCCGACTGATGGCAACTTGGAGGACTTTCTTCTTGGTCCTATAGTTACCATACAGTCGGGCCTCCTCCTCTGGGTTCTGATGACTCCTCCAACGGCTTGCGCCCGAACAGCCGCCGGGCCGCAGAGCAGGCCGCTCGGATATCAGCGATTTCCGGCGAATCACCTAAATATAACCTACAGTAATCATTTCTAATAACAAATATAATCTGTCATCTACGGAATGAATTAAATTTGGAATGGAAGTTTGGCATTACTTCATAATATGACGGCTTACTGTTATTTTTTAAAATTATAATACATTTGTATAAAAATTGGAAACACAAATTTTCCAAATGCGAACGAATAAATTGTTAACGCAACTTGAAAAATACTGCATTTTTTATAAATGAAAATCTACTCGTGCTAGTTTCATGATTTTCAATACGTTAGTATTTCACCCTGTAATATTTCAGAGGTAATAATTCTGAATCATTTGGATTTGGATGACATTTGTTGATATATTCGTAATTTTATTTTTAACTTACGACTTAATCTTTTTTATAAAACGATATGATTTCTGTTTCTAGAGTTGCTTTCATGTTCATGAATGACATTGGTAAAATCAAATACCGTTAAAAAGATGCATACAAACTGCGTAAAGGGTATAACAGCTACAAAGGAATCCCAGATGAAAATTCCTAACGAAGGACGGTCCTCACAAAGGCTGAAAACATTTGCAAGATGCGTGGAGAAGTATACAATAAGAAAATATATGTGAAGGGATGACAGGCTCAGTTGATAGCATGTTCAGACACCGCGTTGATCGACGTAAGTTCGAATCCTTGTTACCGAGTGTAGTGTAGTAGTACAACTATTTCTAAGTTCGTCTGGCTAGTTACCACCCACATTTTAAAAGTCTGTCGCCACATACCTACCTGTTGGTGTATTCCAGAAGGTGCACTTGAGTACCAGTCTTTTCTAGATTTAGTATGTTTAGAGAGAAAGTCTTAGACCACATTGTAATTTAACATCAAATGAGACTGTGGTTAAACTCAAAAAAAACTAAAAGTATAAAAAAACAAATAAAGGCTATTGAAAAAGCTATGATGGCTTAATGGTAGTGTTTACGTTACAGTCGGGTCGCGGGTGAGCTACTATTGAAAGCATATAAAATACGGGTTGACTAATTGACTGTTCTGTGTAAACTAAACGAAAATTTTATTAAACGCTTAAACATATAGTATGTCATCACATGATAGACGTAGGTTCAAATCCTAAGAACTGAAGGCAGATAAATAAAAAAATCACGAATTATCTCTAATAACTGCCTGGTTAGCTAACACACTCTTGGTGGAAGTCTTTCACAAAGCAACTATAGAGTTGCTTCCAACAGCCGCAATTGAAAACTAGTCTTCCTGCAATCTTAGATTATTATCATTTAAACCTATATCATCATTTAGCGTTACATTAAAGTATGGTCCAAAAAACGTTTGATCTATTGTAATCTGTTACCTAAAAGATTGTGTGGTTTTATGAGACCATGATGGAAGTGAAACTTTTAAATTGAGCCATGACCTCACCACATTAGCCTTGGCTGCTTTGCCAAATGCCTTTCACTTTACCCCTACTCCGCGGCCGGCTGTAGTGTGACATGCGATAGATGAATCAAAAATATTGAGGTGATATAAAAAAAGTTTCACTGTAATAATGCAATATTTAGAGTTTCAAAAAAAGAATTTATAAAAATATGTTTTTTTTTATTCAAAATACCCAGCAATGGTTCATGTGTATACATTGAAAAGTGGCTTGTATTGGCGAGATGAATGGGCTGCGGTCGCGATTCAGCGATCGCTTTAGTATATTGCATTTGTTTATACCAACGCTTTCGGGTCTAATTATTTAGCCTGATAATTACATGTTTCATAACGCATTATTATTATAACATAAGGAATTTGGAGAAAATGTTGTTTGTGAACTAATTTCATTTGGATTAGGGACTGCATCGGTAAGAATGTTGCTAAACGTATACTACTATAAGAAATATTTATTCTCACAGAAAAAAGAACGTACAAAGAAGAGATTGTTGTTAAAAATGGAACGTGCCTTTGCGTATTGCCGTTGGTGATGCTCGATCAGAACGTTGCTGTTTTCCAACCAGATTTCATACTTTACCGACAATTACGAGAGTAGCTAAATAAATTTTACGCTCAAGCTCGCCAGTGTACAAATTACAAAGTGCAATAAAAGTATTCATTCATTCATTCACTCTATTACATTTGTTACATGAAATACAGTTGATTTCAAAATTGGATTTTTATTATCCCTAAAACATTAAGTTTATTAATGTTATCTATTATAAATGCACAGACATAATACAGTTAATCACATTTCCCCCCTTTGTTTCTCAAACGATTTTCTTTATTTTGTTTAGTAGATATTGAACTTTAGTGTTAAATTAAAAAGATTGGACGAAGTTCGATTTTCTTTCCTTCAATACAGAAACTTAGAAAAATAATAAATGAAAGTCGAATTTTGAATACATAGTAAAACTAGTTGCCACCCGCGACTTCGTCAGCCTTTATACCTTTATAAATGATGACACCGTTAATACATTTTTCGCGTAACTCCAACGTACTAACGCTGTGCATAACGTACGCCTTAAATACGATCTTAAACCTCGTAGATCTCTTAAATATTATTCAAAATTATGACAGGTGTGTACCACATACTATGAAAATGAGACTGTTACTCAGGGCGATTATTCTAAACAAAGCACAGTGGTGTACACAATTAATAATACAAACACGAAAAAAAAGAAAGGAGTATTTAACCAGCCTTGAGCCATCGCGAGTTCTCTAGGCAAACTAGCGGTTAGAGCGAGGACGCGGCGTCTAACAGTCGTACGCGCATGCGTAGAGCCGTTTTGCCATCTCCTTTGCGCAGGTGCGCGGGTAAACAGCCACGAGAAGCACGGTATGGCAAAATTGACGCAAGTTGGTTTGCTATAAATGACTTAATACTTGTCATTATATTTTGACTAATTTACACAATATTCCACTATTTGTTATTCTGATGTATGAGCTATGTAACTGTAAAGTTCCATCACAATCCGTTTTATAGTGTTGACGCGAAAACGTAAAGAACATCCATCCATCATCATAAACTGTCTCATTTATAATATTATTATGATTAGGATAATAGGAATAGGATTGTTTTGACCCTTTTTTAATACATTCATCAGATAAGGCGTGGTTTTCCTCATGTCGTTTAAATTTTCTTTATTTTTCAAGTACATATAATTTTAAATGGTATTTGTCGTTTTTATGTGGTAAGAGTTTTTCTGCTGCTCGCATCAGTGTGTCATTGAACAACATGAAATAAAATTTGACAATACCAAAAAAAACGTGGACTTTATGTCTCAGACAACTAACACCCCGATTATCATAGGTATCGATATACTTCGATGCATATATATGCTTCTGGTATGTTCTAGTTGCGTTACTGTTTTACAAAATTATCTTACTACTCACCCAGCACGCATTAACAAATGAAATCGTACTTTAAATGATATTCAAGTGGGCAAAATTATGACTACTACAGTAGATTAGACTTATTAACTCCGTAAAGAGGTTTTCCACTCTAAAAGTTTAGAGCGTGATAATTTAAAAAAAAAGGAATATCTTAAAGCAGAGCAAAGCGTCTGCCCCATTTCATTTGCATTTTAAAACAAGCTGTTTGTATTTTAAAATAAAGATATGTAAAGCAAATTCTTAAGAAAATTACTTTAGTTGAACTCCTTTATAGTTTCTGCAAACATCGTTTGAGAATATAATGAAATTGGAATATGAAAAAATACGATTTTAGCCTTTTTATGTAACTTCGAGAAATAAGCCTGAAAATGACGCATGACTCTGGAATATATGAAATAGTAAAAAACATATAAAAACTTTTAGCTCAACCCTCGTAAATCGGTAATTTTGTTCGTCCGTATAAAGACGTTTCTTATATTCGATTGGTCGACGCGTCCGAATGTACGAGCTTGGAGTAAAATCTGCAGTGGGTTTTTATATAGTTTGAAACACCTAAACTTTAGAATAGAATACTCATGTTTTGCCTATTTTGTCGCAACCATTTAATTTAAAAAAGAACAGTCGATTTTGAAAATAAATATGTATTACTTTTTTGAGATGTATGTATTGAAATATTAATAATTTTTATTTAATTATCCCGCTGTATGACATTGTTACGATCTGTACAAATAATACGCTATTTCCGAATAATGAAGAAATATTTGGAAAAACTTAGAATTCTCTACAGATATCCGAAATAAGCTTATAGTCATAGATAAAGCAGCGTAATGACCCATCGAGGCGTGGAACACGTATAATTACTTAAACTTATCGCCCTAAGTATTTTAAGCACATTCTAAAATTAACATAGTATGAAACTATAATTGTATTCTAGAACTTTCCATCTCTTGTTGTTAACAGATATGTGAATTATATAAGCGAACCACTGTGTAGCTGATACCAATTATAGATATTGCATGAGTGGCAAAGAGAAAAAGAAATGCAAAAGTATTACAATTACAGTGTAGTTTAAATAATGTGTGAAAAATACATGTGAAATTTAAACAGGAAGTGTCTATTATTATTGAATTAATCTATTATTGTAAGTGATTTTATAATATCAAAAGAATAGCATCGAAATGCTACCAACTTATCACCGGTTTCCAAGCTAGGCTAGAGCGGCAACATCGCCAAGCCCCTACGTACAGTGGAACATGCGAAATAAATCTCCTTTAGCGAGCATTCATCCCCTGCAAAATGACAGAATCGCCCGAGAACACTCCGCCTTTGATTTCCTATTTAAAATTCGATGAAAATATATCTGGCTTTGAGTCAGCTCTTCAAATGATACGACTATTAATTGATAGTGGGTACCAAACGCTTCTTGCTAATGAGTGTTTCTATTTTTTTTTTAATTTAAATTTGAATGTATACAAGAGTTCTTTTATTAATAAAATGTTGAAGTAATGCAGAGTCTATGCATTGAGGTATTTTAAAATGTTGTTTCCTTATTAGAGGTATATACGTACTTTTTACGTATTTTTTACAGAGTTTTTGTCATCTTTCTTTCAGGACGTCGTCTTATTTTTCGCTCTAAATTTGAAATGGAGGTGGGCAGTGCTTGTGGCTCTTTTTAACGATTATAGTTGGACGAATACCGTTGTACTGTAGAGCGGGCTTCACGGATATATACGCAGAGACATGTTAAAGGAAGGTAGAATTATGAATTAGAGTGATTCGTAAGCAGAAGCTTCAAGGATATTTTTCAGTAGTTTTTGCTTGAAAGAATAACAAACATCCGTCTTTCCTGATAGACTTTCTAATTTATAATCTTTCTAGGATGTGTAATTTAAACAAGATACTGAGTTTAGTCATGGTGATCTTGTGATTTAACCGGTGGAATATCAATCCGATGTTCACAGGTTCGAACCCCGTCATGTACCAACAAAATTTTCGGAATTCGAGTACATTTACTAATTTAAATCAGTAACACTAACGGCTGAAGGTGAAGGCAAATATCCGTGAGTAAACCTGAATCTGAGAATACGTTCCTTGTAGTACCACAGTATGAGGAAAAAAATGAAGCGTGGATTTCTCTGCGCTTAAAATCTCCAATACATCGTAGGCTGGCGTGGTGATTATACCCATACCTTTATATGGGAGGAGGCTTATGGTCCTACAGTGGGTTTCTGACAGGCTGATGATTTTAGTGACTAACTTTAATTTACGTTTGGGGCAACTAAATCCCTAACAGTTTGTAATAAATGTGAACTATTCACCAATACCAAAGTCAAGAAAGAGATATAATAAATATTAATTATTCCCTTAAAAATATCAGCGCATAAAAATAACGAGGTGTAATTAAAATTTGCGGAGAAAATAAGCACTTGAATTTCAAGCTTCCCTGCTCACACCAAATTGGATAATAACCGTGATAAAAACACCTAAATCGCAGCCTAGGAGTAATAAATCATCAAGTTTTAATTGGAACGTCAAATATCGAACGTACACTTCCCTAATTACGAGCGGGAATACCATTATCATATATGTGAACCATTCGTAATGGATCGATTTAATAGATTGTATTTGCAACTTGTGCCTGATGTAATAGACATAACATGGTAGGTATTTGATGATCAAACAGTTTACAATATGTTAAGATTTTAGGACATAGAAGATAATAATCAGGGAAGATGTAATGCATTTCTATCGTAAATATATTTTCTAACGTTATATGAAATTAGACTGAATCATTAACCTACAATAGTTACAAAAATAAAAAGACAAGGTGTGTGCATGTTTTTTCATTCCTTAGTAGCTCTTGCTCACAGCTTCGTAAATGTGGTCATGTCAATGTGGATTTGACCTACTTACTTCATCGGGGACAGTATTTTTTCTAAATAAAAGTTATTTTTTCTGGAATAAAACAAAAAAAATCAACAATACTTTTTTTGGACAAGCAACCCCGAACTCATCGAGAAGATTCGGCAAGAAACTTGATCAGGCTTATCTTTTCATCAAACATGATATAACAAATAACATATTTCTACGAACATACAAAGCTATAGACATTGATAGTTACATTCGTTTTTAGTGGATGCACAGAGAGGCGTGTCATTTCAGATATCAGTGTTCTGTACTCCTGATAAGGTGTATACAAAATCTCAAGACGATTATTTGAGTAAAGACGTGAAAGTGTAACAAGCAAACGTACAAAGCTTATTATCGCACTTATTATGTTAGAATTACGATGATTGTGGATATGTTATTTCCATACAAACTTAATTACAAAATACATCAAGGTATAAAATGAAAATAATAAAAAAACGGGTAAAACAAGGATTCTTCGGGAAAAATCGTCAAGAAGCAACACAGTAATCTGAAAGTAATTAATATTTAAGCATTGTATCGTTTCTAGAATAACTTTATCATATACAATGTGTTTCTTCTTAATTGAATATCTGTTTCAGAGAAAATACCTAGCGACTAGAATCGAATGAATTCCATATAGAACACGTAGACTTTTAGTTAATAGAATTTCTGTATGCACGTGCTTCTGGTTTGTTGCTCGTACTTATAACAATATATATATTAGGGCGATCCAATAAAAAAAATGCTTTTTTTTCCAATCAGGCTCAAAAGTTTCGTTTGGGCTGTAAGAAAATTACTGTGAATAAATAATATATTATCACAACAGCCTCATTTAATATAGAATTTATTAGTGTTAAGAAACTATGATTTGTAGAAGCGTTGTGTATTTTCTTGCTGCGGAAAAGTATCCGGTGGGGTGTTAATGATTTTTCTCTGTAAATAAAATATGTTGTTAAGATAATGGATAATGCAGACGAAGTCACTGGTATTAACTAGTAATCAATATAATAAAAGCTCCTAGTACTTTGTGTGATATTTTTTAATTCTCAAGGACGACAAGCGATTTGCGATTACGATTGTTTACATTGTTAACTACGGATTGTAACCAGACGATGCGATAAGTACAGCTCATGAATTATTTATTTGTAATATTTAAGAGTTGTATATTGTTTGAAAATTACGCTGTAGAGTCGTTTTCCGTCAATATCCATTTTTTGTTCAGCTATAAAAGTATCCGGACCACAGAAATTAGTCAGACTGGCTGAAAACAAAATAAAGTATGCTACACACAGACCTTAATAATGGGTAATTTGGAAGATAAAGTCCGCGCGGCTTGGACTGAACCACTGCGATTAAATAACTTTCCATTTAATACTCTAAAACTGGAGCATTAACTTTGTGGTATGTAAATGTTTAGGACTCATTTTAAGGTCACCGTATTTCTTAATATATAATAACATTTAGTAAAATAAATTATGATGGGTTTTACAAATGCATTATTACTAGTATTAGAAATATGAAATTTAAAAGAAGAGATTCGTTTGGCGCTTGTTTAATTTTCATGAGTGCCTTCTCAGGAGGACCTAAATAGAATAAAGTATTTCTGATTTTGTTTCATCATTCTTATGTGTATGAGTCGGTATATGAGAACAATGATGAAATAAAAAAACAAATAAAAGTATATTTGTTTCAATTTTACTAAAATTAGTACAAAAATACAGATTATACAGTACAAAGGAATAAGCGGATTAACTTTTTAGATACCGTAACGCCACAATCGGAACAATTACTTATCCTTGGGATGAATATTTTAAACGAACATTTGCGTTTTCCTGTCATTTTTATCATCATCATCATTTTTAATTTGTTCAAACCTCAATCTATCTCCATATATTTTCACAATTAATTTCAGATTTAATTAATTTGAAGTACATAATACATATTGCTGTTAATTATTTTTATTGGATGAGATTTTATATATAGAAGTCCTGGAGTTTTTTTTTATTTTATTTTGGCATATATGTATTCTGAATTAACACCATTTAATGAATTAATTAATAATGGCCGCAATTTGATATGAATTACTTCGCTCCCCTTTAACACGTTACGTTAGCATGTTATTATAAAGTCACATTGTCAGTCATGATTTAGGTGTAAGTAAGAAAGTCATGGTAATTTCAAAGTCCATTGAATACCTTGAGATTAATGATCACATGTTTTACAAAATTATTAAACGATTTGGTAGCTGGCTCCTTCTCCATCAACCCCAAAAGATCAAAGGGACATCTACAAAGTATTATATGCCCTAGTGTCTTCGTATTAAGTCTGAGACATTCATGAAGCAGATTTTTAAACTTTTGCACACATGTGTTATCGCAAGTGCAGGTGTTATTATCAATAATTTTAAAATGATTAAGGCTAATACTCGTATCCAGTCATTCTCCTCTCCTCAAGACCCGCTCATACCATGTTAATCTATTACTCCGCAACTTTTCTGTCACTGGAGCTATTTTTAAAATTCCTCTAATATACTTACTCTTAATCTCATCTATTCTAATTACAATACACATACAACTAATAGTCGCATCTTTGCCACATGCAGTCTTCTCTCATTCGTCTCTTTCGTAGCCCAGCACTCTGATGTATACAGCTTGACTGGTCTTATAATGGTTTTATAAAACTTCCCCTTGAGTTTCTAGGGCATTCGTGGGTTATATGCAACCCCAGACACTTTTCGCCGTTTTATCCGCAGGTAATTAACATAGAAAAACAATTCAACCGAGTTAAGAATCTTCTCTTTTTTTAATTCGGTTAAAAATTATCAACAACAATTTTAATGAATCATAAAATACGAGTATAAAATAAAATAACGAGACGAAAATACTCGTAATTACTGGGAAATAAACGCTCGCGGCAACAACTTATACTGAAAACGGTGAGTAAAATATATTTATGAATTACGTCAAGGTGTTATATTCTGGTAGCGATAACAAAAAACCGGAATTTATTTTAATCTCACCGCGTATAGATGTCAACGTTACGAGATAAAACCGGTTTTAAGCACCCTTAAATGAATAACATTTCCCGATACATATGTTCCGTAACAATGTGCCGGTTTTGACCATTGTTTTCGATTGCGGACGTATTAAAAGCGGTTCGTTGAAATATCTGACACGCTTCCGTGTCCCGGTCCAGATATGTACTCGAGTGTTTTTGCTTATCGTACTGCAATGAAAAGTGGTGAAAGCGCAACCAAAGTAAAATGATTCATTCACTAAGATCACTAACCAAGTAGGCTTTATTGTATTTATAAGTGTCATTCTAATGGGTTACTGCAGCGATAATGTTTAATATCTAACAATAAAATTATTCGTCGAATTTGAATATAAAATAATTCGAAAATTTACTTTTTACTATATGTATAATGTAAATAATTAACTAATTTATACCATTACAATTATATCTCGTTTTTGTTTTTTTTTTTTTGTTTTATCCCTATTCTTCTTAGAGGCTGTTAGTAGTCTAAAATCTATAAAGTTTAAGAGATTGTATTTTTGTTAATTTCAATACTCTATAATCTATGACTGATTGTTACATAAGCTAGTAAAATGAACAAAGTAAAAAGAGTAAACTCACACAGTAAATAAAATTGAAGAGGAAAAAGAAAAATGCAAATAGATAAACAGTAAAAAAGGTCTCGGATCAAGTCCGAGGAAAAGACACTCGAAATAAGTAAATAGTCTATAATCTCTAAAACTACCAGTCAGATATAGAAGGCTTATTTTGCATATTTTATTTACTTAGGAAGGTTATAAGCCATTTGATATCAGCTACAATGCTTAAGAGTGGAATATTTGCTATACAAAGTGTTATGATTGAAGGTACTGTAAGCAAGCAAGAAGTTAGTGGACCGCGGATGGACTGTACCACAGTATACAGAGTACAGAGGGTTGAGGCCACCCAAAAGTGAGCCTTGTCGAAAAGGGCCGATTGTGGATGTGTTGAGAGGTCAGTATTCTACGCTATAATCATATTTTATACAGTATTTGTTTAAGTCTACATAACTGCGTTGATAGCAATTTGGAATTTAAAAAAAACAAAGAGTATAATCGCAAAATATAGCGTCATAAACTATATTTTCTTGTAGGATGTGATCAGCAGAATTACTGATACCATTTATTTTGATGTTATATTTCTTTTGGCACTATAAAGAAAATGATGAGAGTGAATTTTTACGATGCACCCGCATACCGACACCTAAAAGCGACATCATGAAGTAGGTAATTGTCTATCAAGTTTTTGTAACAACTGATAACTATATTCAAAGTAGTTATTTCATATATATATGAAAGACACGTGTTTTATATCAGTGGAGATAAAAAATATATATATGTATAATCATAGATAAATATAAATGTATATTTGTGTGTGATTTTAATGATAATTAATTGTGAGTATTCGTGAAACAAAGTATTTTTTTAAGTTTGTCATTTTTTTAAGTTTTTATATATCTACATTATAAATTATATTATTACTTGATAAATAGTTTATTCTACTTTTTTTGGTATCTTACTTGATTCTGTGTACAGATATGTACGTGCGTACATAAGTACATATATATGTTTTTTATCCTTGTGGGTAACTGCTTATTTTTTATTCTTTAAACGCAGAGTAAGTCATAAGTAATTATAAAAAAAATACGCCGAATAATTCCATTGAAATTTCGAAACGCAATGGACTAACACAATTGTCAGAACATTATATTACCAACCCATAATAGATTTTAACGTTTTAAGTTAAGGTTAAAAGCTAGGAGTTTCAATAAATCCTTAAGGTACTTCTAAATACGTATCTGTATGGAGGGCGTTATTATCACGAAAATTACAATCAACCGGCTTTTGTCCATGAAGTTACTCGATGTGGTCATCAGGCCGGAAGCCGGCAGCTGATGTTCGCAGAACATATTGTGCATTATGTATTGTAAGCCACGATTTTAGAACTCATTCCCGATTGTTTGTAACTGTAAGGATAGAAATAGTATTAACAGTCCAGCGTAGAGAAATGTTTGTGAGGGAAACGCTGATGAACATATTAGTAAAAATACATTTTTAGTACAACTGCCTATAATTGAGAAGCTATTTCTTACTGCAATGAAAGACGTTTGATTTTATTTGCGCGATGTATACATGAAAAAGATAATTATGAAACTAGTAATAGAAATAGCCAGAGTAAATATAACACGTGAAAAAGATAATTATGAAACTAGTAGTAGAAATAGCCAGAGTAAATATAACACGTGAAAAAGATAATTATGAAACTAGTAACAGAAATAGCGAGAGTAGCTGAAACGCGTCTTTGGCTGACGGTTGATCCCGTCGTTGGCGGTTGGTTGAACCTGTCGTTGGTTGACACTGTTAGTATGTAGCTGTAATATATAAAAAATATAATTAGTTAAAAGTAATATGTTGCAGATTAACGTGTAAAGACGACAATCAATTACACGTGTTCCGTCACGGAGCATTTTTTCGTTCTTTTTATTTCTAATTAAGAGTTTAAGTTTTTCATGTAGATGTCGCGCAAATAAAATAAAACGTTTTCTCTTGCAGTGAGACGTGCCATCAGCTAATTGATTCTAGGCGGAAGTGCAAAATAACGTTCACTGTAATATTTAATTATGGGTTTCCGCAAAGTAACACCTTCATCAAAGTAGCGGTAATAATCTAAAATTTTTAATATAAAAGTATACCTTTTGATAAGAAAAAGAATGGGCAGATATTACAAGACACGCTACAAATAATAAAAAATAAAAAAATAACTATAAATGTAAAAGAAAAAAAAAGTAAAAGAAAAGTAAAGATATTATAAAAGTTAGCCTCAGTGTACATATAGATACCGGTCAAATCGTTTAGCAAAAGAATAACGTATTTTAAATTTTACATATAGATTACACCGGAATTTTATACATATTTAAAGATATATAAAGAGATAAACCAGACCGGTGGTCGGCAAATCACGACTTGTGAGCCACCTGCGTCTTTTTCAGTCCTTCTCTGTGGATCTCCCAAAATAATGTTTATTGCGTACACGGAATATTATTTATTAACGTACCCTCCTCTTATAAGTTGCTTTAGAAACGCAAGCCTACAGAAAAGGGCTATATATTTAGAAGGCAACGATAGCATGGATAGTAGCTCGCAAAAAAGATATACTTAGCCAAGGCAAGCTCGAGAGTGTAGTTTTAATTCTAATTATTTCCATAAAAATGTCTCTTCGTTCTTCAACTTCATTGTTGTGTTGTTTATATTTGGCTCTTACAGAAGACGAGTGTGCTGACCACTGGCATACATCCAGTGTCTATACCAACTCCCATATATTTATGCTTCTATATTTTCTGTTAATAGACAAGTTTAATTTTCTTTCTGTGAACGAAATCATGTGGCAAATAGTAAAAAGCCTTATGAACTTCTTTGGAGTACAAAACAGCCCATTGAAACAATTAACTGAATAAGAGAAAGAATCTCCAATCTGCAGAGTCTAGACCAACTCTCGCATCTTTATGAGAGACCAGCCTTTACTCGCTGTTTCGCTCACGTAAATGTAGGTTTAAATTATCCTTCCGAAATAGTACTGTGTGTATCGGGATTAAAAGTAACTTATGCCCTTTTTTGCCCTTCTGATAACGTACATATAAAATTTTATGATGATCAGTTAAGTGGTTAAGGTGTGTAAGCGTAACGAACAAACTCACATTCGCATTTATAATAGATGTTAGGATGGCGTTGTGAATTATTAGTGATAGCTGAAGAACTTATTGCGATGTGTCTAGAGTGCGCGGGTAATGTGTATGAAATGATGACACGTGTTGGTTGCTCGGATGTTAATTATTGACTGACTCACTGTATACTACATTATTTTAAGTATTCGTTTATTAGAATTTTTTTTAAATATGTGTTGAGAAATGAACAGAAAATGGAAGAATAATGTCTAGTATCAAATTCTAATACTTCGTTCATAGGCTTTACATAATTAATTTATATTATGTACATCAAACGCGAAGATAGAGTCTCAAATACTTATTTACTTATGTATGAAACATTAATAACTATGAATTACAACTTTGCCGGTACTCACAATGAGATTGCATTAAATATTTATAAGCCTTCAACATTTTAATATCAAAAGCTACTGAATAAAACCATACATAATACAATTTACACTTTTTCAGGGTTCTCTTTTGTAGTATTCAAACGTTTCACTACCCTCGATATATGGTTTTACTCGAGTTATTTTTTTATTAACCTTGATTAACTGCCAACGCATTTAAAAAAATAAAATAAAAAAGCCTTTTATTTCTTGCTTCACATACAAAAATTCAATAAGAAAGTGCTTACAAAATTTGTTTACATTTTAAATTTATTTACTAATTATAGAGATAAAAATTAATTATAAAAAGAACAATAGAAATGATATGGTTAAATATAATAGGAGCAAGAACCCTCTCAGTGAAAGGTAAAGGCCTCCTCCAGAGATGACCAGTATTCTTTATTTCTTGCCACTTGCAGCCATTGAGTGCCCGCTACTCTTGTTACATCATCTACCCATCGTTCATTGGGTCTTCCTCTTTTTCTCTGTCCTGGTGGACCTACCCAAGTTGTTGTTTTTGCGGCCCAGTGGTCATCGCTGAGCCTTGGTACATGTCCAGCCCATCGCCATTTTAATTTTTGTGAGTAGCGGAGAGCGTCAATGGCTTTCGTTTTCTTTGTTATAGTAGTATAGCGGATCTTTTGGATTTTCTTAATTTTTAGGATGCTTCTTTCTATACTCCTTTGGCAGGACGTAATTTTATTTTTTACTTTCCTGGTAAATTTCCAAGTTTGGCAGGCGTATGCTAATGTGGGGAGTAGGCAGGTATTCATGACTTTCGTTTTCAACAGTATGGTCATATCGCTTTTGAGTATTTCTTTGAGGCTCCAGAACTTTTTCCATGTGATGTTGACTCTTCTCTCTACTTCTAGTTCGTTATTTTGATGGTGGAATGAAACTTGTTTTCCCAGGTAGATGTATGCATCAACATATGTTAAAGATGAATTTTCAAGATATATAGGTATTTCGATATAGTTCGTCATGATATTAGTTTTTGTCAAATTGATTTCCAAGCCCACTTTACGACTTTCTTCATGTAGGTTGTTTATCATTACTTGTAGTTGATTTGTACTTTCTGATAGTAGGACTATGTCGTCGGCAAATCTTAAGTGACTCAAGTAACATCCATTTATATTTATGCCAACTTTTCCCCAGTTTAGCTTGCCAAATATGGACTCTAGCACCACTTTGAAGATATTAGGCGAGAGTGGGTCTTTTCTTATTTGTATTGATGGTCCTGTATTTTCCAGCTTCACTGTGCTAGTACTGTTGTCGTAGATATTTTTTAAGATTTTTATGTACTCTAATGGCACTTCTTGGGAGAGTAGTTTCCCAAATCGATGAGTGATATACAGAGAATCAAATGCTTTTTGGTAGTCGATGAAAGTAATGTACAGTGGTCTCCTGAACTCTTGGTATTTTTCTATCAGCATTTGTAGCGAGTGTATATGGTCCACTGTTGAAAAACCTCTTCTAAAGCCTGCCTGTTCAATAGGTTGGTATTTCGCGTAGATAAATGCAAAAAAAAACACTTCAAATGAAGTGGTAGTTTTAGAGATTAGCGTATTTAAACGAACAAATGATTTTTTGAGGTTTATAATATTAAGTATTTTATGAATAGTAGGTCCAATTTCTTTTGAATTGACATTAACCAAATTTGTACTTAAAGATATTTTAGGTTTAACAAATAGTATTTGCGTGCTCATCGTAAAGTATACCTTCAACTGATATCCGATAAAAAATTAATACATCGTATGTTGGAAGTCCTCTTTCTAGAACTATATTCTTACCCAAGAACAAGTCCTCGTGAATAGCTTCCAATAACAGTTATCATAATTTTAACCAGATCTTATGGGAATAAGCCTTAATCCAGTAGGTAGATATATAATAAATTATCTAGGAATTTCTATGTAGTAGGGAACTTTTTTGTGGGACAAATGGGGGGAAAAAGTTAGAGATAATCAACAAGAGATCTTTCCTCTTTATAAGCATTGACGCCAATCGTGCTATAAGCCGATAAACAATCGAGAAACTTTGGTTATTTAACAGCCGATATAACAAATTGTTTGAAACAAGCTACTCCCCGCGGAACTCTAGCTAAGAATTTTAGACGGTAGGTACGACATTAAGATACCTGAGTTATACCGGGTACCTTTGTCGGCAATTTGTCAAAACGATAAAGCTTTACGTGAGCGCTGTTATCTAAAACAGCATTCGTCTTGCTGAATAATTACAGGCAATTTTTTTTTTTAGAAATTGAAACTAAAAATTGTTTTAAAAAATGTCGAAAAACGTAAAAAGGTCTGGTATGTGAAGAATTCAAAGTCGTTAATTCTAGATGATGTTATTAAATGATATAATGAATTATATTAAATTAAATTTCAATAATAGAAGAATATTAATAATATTTTCTTCTTCTTCTTCTTTATTTTTTGGCTCCGTCACGGTTTGTGCACTAGCCAGCGTCAAGTAACAAAATTTTGCCAAGTAAGTGTCTTGTGATAATTATAATGTTCTAACAAGATGGTGGTTTCCTTGCTAGAATTTTCCATGGAGTTTTGGTGGCATCTCAGAATGCATGCTCCGTGGTATTATTTCCCATCCACTTCACTTGTGCATAATAACTGAACTATATTACGTAAAACACCACCAATATTACAAAATATAGAGTCTAATAACACAAGATTATGAATTAAATATAAAAACCACTACATGATAGACTAAGATCCCGCCAAAAACTCTTATAATATTTTATTATTAGAAGACATTATTCATCTTGAAAATAGACACCTACTATGTAACGAGCAAAGTTTCGTATAGGTTATGCAGTTAAAAAGAAAATCTCTTATGCAGAAAACAATTTATCGGCTAACAAAAACTCCCAGAAGATTAGTTTCGAAATAAAAACTGTATTCCGATTGCGGGGTGACTTCGTATTTACAAGAGGGAAGTAAGCTATGAATAAATTTACCGTGCTTCGTTACTACCAAGAATTGGCTGAAGTGAGTTGCTCGGAATGAGCTCTCGGCGTCTCTCCACGCAAATTATTTTATAGAACGTCGCTCAATAGATAAACAAAAATGGATTGAATTTTCCGTTGGTACTTTTACTCATTTCCATATTATAGGCCCACGGGCTATGGTTTTGTGGCAAACATTCGCGTGATGCCGCTCTATTGGATCATGATGCATTTTTTTAAAGCGAAGAGATTATAAAATCGCGTGTCTCTGGACATACGAGGCGCTGCAATTTTATTTGTTTTTAGATTGCTAGAACATAATCCTGTCTAGTGTTGGCAAAGTGGATTTCATGCACTACGTTAAATCACTTCAATAAACACAGTAAATTGATGAATCCACGAATGTTTTGTTCAATACGCAATAGTTTCAGTTATATAGATAGACTACAATTCAATTTTAATTAAATATTGCAGAAAGGCATTTAAAAATTAACCCCTCAAATTATTTACTAAAATACTGATGTTAAATATGGATTAAACTATTCAGTAAGATTATTATAACCCGGTGTCTTATCTAAAGCAATCAATTCTGAACGTTTTCTCCATTCACAAAACTCCGTTAAAATACTCTCGAGGGTAAACTCTCGAGGGTAATTCTATATTCAATTGTAGCACCTTCTTCATTGTAATATTTATACGGATATATTTTAATTTCCTTCATAATATCTTTGAATATTTAAACAATAGAAACTTGAAGATTGAGAGTATATCCAAAATTCGAGTGCGAGAATACCATTATCATACTTCGTAATCATAAGAAGTAAGTAATTAAATACATTTCGATAATTTTCAGAAATGTATGTCTGTTTGTTTGTGCACGGTGTGATGCGCATCCACAAGAAGCATGAAGTAAAAGGATAACATTGTATATAAAATATATTGTTGAGATAATAAACATAACAGATAAAGTCGCGGATAATAGCTAGTGTTTATATAAAAGTACACCAAAGGTATATATAGCTTGGTAGTAATGCACCAGACTTTTAAAATTTTCTTAGAGACACCAGATTTTAAAGTTTATTATGTTCCATTTATAGCTGGTGTCAGGTACTTCTCTCGTTTTATTGTAAGTAATAAACTGTGGGAGACTACAATAAAACTGTTGTTACGTTTTTCGTCCGATTTTTTTTTTGCGATGTCATTAGGAATAAAAGTTTTTTTTCTTTTTAAACTCTTTTTAGTGGTTTATACAAATAGTATGAATCGGTTATCTATCCAGGTCAATGTTGCAGGTATAGTTGGCATTATGTCAACGATGAATTAACCTGATGGGCTATTTATGTACAACAGTTATTATAATCTGTTGTCAATTATTCTGCTACTAGATAATTTGCTGTTTTGTATTGTATTATAATTTGTACCAACGAGAATAAAATAAATGAAATAGTTTTCAATAAACCAAAACAAATCATAAATATATCGTAATTATCTATATTTAATAATTTGATAGAATCTGGGTGACTAAGCTTCGTTCTGTTGTTTAATGTTATAATTAAGATTTTTTTCATGGAAACTACCTATTTATTTATTTATAGATATATTTTTATAGATCTATATATACAAGTAAAATCATACCCAATTACAAAATTTAATCCAAGCTTATTCCGAGATTCACAAAATAAATTAATATATACATACACAAGAATTGGCCGTTTAAAGTTATAAGATATATTGCATTAAATTATTATCTGTTATACCCTATAATTGATAAGTATTTTTAGTTATGGGACTAATCAAGTTTACGTTGTTAATACAGACAGTTCGACGAACTTCTCAATATTTTCTTAATTGACTTAACGCAAAGAGCTCTCTTTTACAGAGATTCTTCTTTGTTATTGACAGTTGTTCAAAGTTCTGAATTAGTTATAATTATTTAAGTTTGAACTATCTACAAATCCAACAGACCGTATCAAACTATCAGAGTAATTCCTTAAAGGGTAAGTGATCAGGGTGTCATGTAAACCTATTGATATGTAAGCCAATAATTATTACAGATTAATAACAGTTCGAGGAACATGTTACCAAACATTTGAATATTTGATACATGTTTGGGTATAGTTACATATTGTGTGATTTATCAGATTTACTGCAACAATATTTTATAGTAATTGATTGTAACAACTATGATTGATTCGCTGTGGGATTTTTTAAGTCACTTTCAAAAATATACGAAATTTTAACCAGTATATAGCGAAATAAATTCCACCTGTTTCCTGGATTTAGAATGTTGGAATGTAGGTAATACGGGTATTGCTTGGCCTCGTGTTACATCGTACGTGGTTATATTTGGAAGGTACCAAGAAAAGATGTCGACATAACACATCACCAAAATGTAAGTCTGCGTGCCTTTTATTTTCCGGCTAAACTGTATCTAAAAATTATTTGGTCACCACGATTTTCTTTTGTTGTTTTAGGAGAATAACATATTTTATCCGGGTTAAATATGGACTATTTTTTTACTATAATTTTGAGAGTACTACTGAAGTCTTTAATACACTTCAAGTTACTTTAATTTACTTCTGTAATTTTTTATCATTGCTGCTTAGCCCATATGGAATATATTGCTTGTATAATACTTTGAAAAATTCGCTATCTAGCAGTAAAAATCTTATCAAAGTCAATTAAGCTATTTTGAAAGTTAGCCTTGACAACAATCACTTAAATTTTATTTGTATGTATAAGATGTACAGATGTGTTATGTATTTGATTTGTTTAAAATCGTCAATTATGAGATTTTGATAAGTCATTTTCAATTTCGGCATGAATAATTCAATTGTTATATACTATGAGATTACGAAAGGTGAAGGAAATCACAATTTTTCTTTGTATGAATATAATTGAAATGGGTAATAATAAAACTTTTCTGTGCAAGGTTGATTTGGCCAATTGGAGTCTACCCAACAATTTTTGTGTAATGCGCACGCAACGACAGACTTTTATTGTTTTATATCGTTATATAGAATATAGTCGTAAGGGCTGTAAAATACGATGAATACAGACATAAGTAAAGCCATAGACTCATCGACGATATGAAGAGAAGATGATTCTAATTCTTTTTTATTTTAATAATAACACTAAACTTCGTCAGCAGCTTCTAAATAAAATGAAAATCGGTTGAGAGACAGAAAACAAACCGGTACTGAACTATTTTAATTCGTAAATAAGTTTATTTCAATATAGAAAATGAAAAGTATAAATATTGTTACTAATTTCAATGGTAATAATTACTGCGGCAATGATGACGTAACTCCGGGAAGTTTAAATTAGTGGAGTACGAAAAGGCTTTGCCCAACGAAATATCACATCACACATTCGCGCTTACAGCGGTTTTACAGTACAAGTTTATATTAATAGCAGCGCGCAAGCCTGGAAGCCTGGCTTTATGCGGGTACATTCTGGTAATTTTACTGTATTCATGCTAAATTACTTACATTTTGTGTCGCAATGTTTTGGTTTTAGCACTCACCCCAAATGTAATATATCTATAGTATATTACGAATATCTGTTTTAGATCGCACATCTCATGCAAGCTGTTGAACCAATCTGAACACTTGATTGTTTATTCTACGTTTAAACAGATATAAATGTTGTTCTGATATCTTCTGTAATTGGTACGCACCGAAATGGAAGTTACCATAAAACTGGCTTCGAACCTCAACGCGTGCGGTTCTGTTATGAAAAAGATAAGCAATTAGAGTTAAATTTAGTAAATCTTAATTTCAATGTAGTTATAAATACCATTGAAAAGCTATCAAATAGTTGACTATTATTGTTACACTTGTAATGCGAACTCGATACAAGTAAATACTCATCGACCGTGGGTAATCAGTAAGTACAATCAGGTCCTAAAAATAACCCGTCTCGAACTTTATCAATTCGTTCGAGTAATTATGTCCACATTCCAGAGTTTCCACTCTCCTATATTGAAACATACATAAAGCGCACCGCGGTGCGGCCGACAAGAGAAACATTGTTCAAGCCACCATGGCCGGGTGGTTAACTTCACTCCCGCATATCCGTCATGGCCCCCTCGGCAGATTCTCAACCTAGGTTCGACCTCGAGTATGCTGCTTGCGCGACACAATGATACTGTGATTACTAGTTTATCATACACGTCACTTTGTACCTAACACAGGGTCGACGCATAGGTTCTGTAGGAACCTTTTATTTATTTTTGGTTGGCTTATATTGACATATTCATAATACATGTACGCATTCGTGCAGTACATATGAACGTACGAATATGTAAATCACTAACGTATGTAAGTATGGTTAGCCTAGGTCACTTGGTTAGTTCGCTTCATGTTGTTGGACTCAAAGCAACACCCCAAGCCGAGTTTCGGCCACTTTGGCACCCTTAGGTTTGTTGCTATTCGCCTTTAGCGCTGGCCCTTAAAACCCAATGACGCTATGATGGCCTGTCAGATCAATAGCGATCAGTTAGTTCGAAAAAAAAGTTACGAAGAAAAACTAGAGAGAAAAAAAGCTTGCCTATGTCTATTTTATTTGATTTTTATCTCTACAAATACAAAATAAAATTCTTCTGACGCAAATATTATTTTATTCACCTATAGATGCAACAATATAAAGCAATGTCAATAAATAATCTATATACAGATAACAATTGTTGTTGTAAAGGCTAATAATAATTGCATGGTTTCGCGTTTGTCAGGTGTCAAATTAATGTCCTTCACTGTCATTTTATAGTGTGAATCATTAATGACAGACCAAGTTAAATCGGCTTACCGTAAAATATTCATGATTTCAAGTTAGTATAAGTACTTTTATCGACTAACGGCTATATATCAAACATTAATTTTACCTTTGCTATTTTGCGATAGCTGCTGTTATGAATAGTTGTTCATTATCCTGCTATTGGCTAATTCGCTCCCTTGTATAGAGCTGTAAATTGTAATAATAATTATCATTATCATCTTATCCTTATTCCACCTAAGTAGTGTCGCCATAACATGTTTCCTTTTCAACTCTCCCTTTTCATCTCAATATTCACACCTTTTACACACATATCATTTTTCACAGAATCCATTCATACATATTTTGGTCTTCCTCTACTGCTATATCCCTCCAACTTCATACTCAAAACTTTTCTAGATTTTGACAATGGTAATGTACGAAATATATAAAGATTTTTTCTACCATGACTCGGAAGCAACTTTGAGCAACGTGAACGAATAGTATTTATTTAATATGGATCGCAGTATTGAAATTATTAGGTGAAAGCCTTCTAATTAAATTATATCATAACATTTCTAGATTTCACCCGCGGTTTCGATCGCATTAATGTAGATTTAACAACAGTAATTTTATTCCAGGTGAAAGGTAGATAGATACCCTTGCCCTTTTCTGTAACGTAACGTTAGGCCCAGAATACGCATGCTTGTAAATAGCGTACCAAGTACTGGTAAACCGACATGCCGATTATTGGCATTCCGCAAAGTCGCGATAGTGGCATACTAGTTTCTAGAATAAAGCTTCTTCATGCTTGTGACGTGCTACAAATACCGGTACCTTGTTCTTACTAGTCACTGGCATGCTTTCGTGCGAGTAACAAGCATGTGTATTCTGGCCCTTATACCCAAAATTATATGATAATCGATTGAGTCGTTAAGGCGTATAAAATAAACTCACATTTATATCTATAATATTAGTTCTACTATAGTAACTACGTTTGTGTAATCAATTTTTCGACGCCTAAGGATGTTTCATTTAAACCCCCTGACATAATGTATGGAAACGACAAACTTCATTCTCGTATGTAAAAGCTAAGTAAAAGGCAAATAAGCAACGACAAACATAACGAATAGAGCGGTGAATAAACAAAATGTTAAAATTTGCACAGTTATGTTCACAGGGCCCGGCCCTTGCCGTGCAAATAGTAGGAAACTTCTCCTAAGTTTTATCAGTTTACCGAGCTTAAGGACGTTAGTGGTGTTAGCGCGGATTTATTGAAGGCTTTCAGACTGTCGTTATATAAAAGTTAACGTTCTTAGACAGTAGAAATACTATGAGTATTTTTTAAATAAGACCATGATTTGTAGCTGTAGCGTTTGTGTGGTAAGGACATAGTAATTATGTTCCGGAATCAGCTTGTGTATATTCAGCCGCTGAAGTACTCGTAGATCGGTATTATGATACTGAAGATTGCCGTAGTTGTTTTCAGATTTCACTATACAATTAAGTATAGTGTGATCAAATGGTCGAACTCCAATACAGAAAAAGCCCTAAATTAAGATCGAGTTATAGGAACCTTGGTTAGAATATAATTGCAAATTTATCGTCATCTTTGCTAATAATGATTTTTTTTAATCCTACCCTTAATACATAACAAAAAGTTAAGAAAGTAGTATTCGGATTTAGAAGTAAATTCTAAATTGAGGTCGAATTATTAGGACCCTTGGTGCAAATATAATTGCATATTTGGTACCATACTTACTAATAATTTTTTGTTTTTACTTTTTGTTTTCTTACCGATAGTAAAAACAAAAAATTAAGAAATACAAGCGTTGCTGTTAATCATACCCCTTAACAGTACATTTACAGTATAGTACAGTACAGTTAGGTGCAGCGCAGTCCCTTTGTTGTTACACAACAAAAAACACACTATCTAGTAAACACTATCAAGAAAAGTAAATATTTAATCTGTGACTTGTGAGATGTCGTTTGTTTTTAAATTGTAATTAATATTTCCTAATATCTAAAATAAGAACAATCCTAGTATATATAATAGTCTAGACATATATGATAATGATCTATTTGGTAGAAAAGTTTAATCAAAATAAGTTTAGCCGGATTAACAAACACAGATAATTAATTTTATACTACGTAATGATTTACAATGAAACTAAAACGATAACGGCTTAGTTGATAGCGTGTCGGCCCGCGTCGAGCAACGTAGCTTCGAATCCTTGCAACTGCCCCGGAGCTGTCGATGAACGAAAACATCGTGATGAAACCATGGCATGGTGGTAGGGCTTTTTCTAAATTCTCATGGCTAGCTATAACACTCAAGTTGAAAACCTATCGCCAAGCATCTGTTGGTGTGTTCAAGCAGCTGTACTTGAGCGTCAGTTTCTCTTTAGTTTTAGCATGTTTACCGTCTTAGACCACGCCGTGATTTAACATCAGATGAGACTGTAGTTAAACGGTATAACCTAGAGGTTATAAGAAAACCTTCAAGAGCACTTTAGTCCAACAAAATGTATCATTTGAGTTTTATAATTGTTTCTCATAATTTTTTTATTACATTTACATACTTATATGAATATTACGAAGATAATTTTGAGCACTTGTGTATTTAGATCAATATATCTAGTTAACTATTTGTTCAATAATTTTAGACTGAGTGGTACAGGCTTAATCTTAATGGAACGAAGGCCTCTCTGGGGAAGAAACTTAGTTATCTTGTACGTTCACCTTCACTAAAGTTAAAATAGATTCAAATTAATAGCAATTCAAACAGTATCTCGATTTAAGCATCCTAGCTATTAATTTTCATAAAATAATGAAGGTACGATTTTGTATAAATTTAAAGCAGCGTTACATTAATTCATCTATAATAGAAAATGTTAGAGTTATTTATAAAATTAGCTATTTCCAGTGGATTTTTATTAATGTGGTCTTCAGTTTAACATCTTTTTTTAAACTGAAACCTTTTTTGCATAGCCTTAATTTTTTTTTGTCCATCTATCGCATGTCGTATTAGTCCGACCACGAAGTAGAGGTAAAGTGAAAGGAGCTAGGCAGAGCAGCCAAGGCCAATATGGCGGTGCCCATATTTCAATTCAAAACGATTCAATAATATAAATAAATAATGTTTTCCAGAAAACTTTTGATTAAATGCCTACAATCCAAAAAAAAGTTTCACTTGCATCGTGGTTTCATAAAACCACACATTTTTTTTCGAACTGACTAACGCATTTACATGATAGGTCTTTATAATTTCATTGGACTTTTTTGGGCGAGTGTTTAAGGCACTCAGCTGTATGGCAACAAACTCAGAGGTACTCAAGTGGAAAATTCTCGGCTTTGATTACAACAACGCTACTGTTAAATCTAACGAAGACTTTAATGAATTATCGCTATATTATATGAATTGCAATCATTTATTGAAATGACACGCAGGCATTTATATTACACTAAGGACAAAGCATAAATTTTCATGCAAGTACTAATTTGTATGCAGTTTCGACGAACAAACTATGCGTCAACGAGTGATTATTATGTAGGCTTTTCTTACCATATTATTAGGTTCTTCCAGGGAGGCTGGACATTAATAGTAAAATTTATTAAGGCAACCATAAACTCTAATCTAGTCATTTGTATTATGAACTGTTAAAAAATATTCCACAAACTTACATACAATGTGGTTTGATAGCTTCTTGTAACAAAGTGTCAAGATTTCTTCTATCCTGACTCTGGGACTAGACCTCACAGGTTCGGGAATAAGCCTTTTATAACTTTAGACTATTCATTTATAGTACATAAATAATGAAGTGATTTCGATATTTACTCACTTTACTATCGGTTCTTGTTCAGTGATGATGTTGGCAGAGCGGCCATTATTCTCACGGTTGTGTACAGCAAAAACGACGCAGTCTCGTAATGGATTTCTCTTGTCCCTGAATATGAGATTAGATTTCGATTTTGGAAAGTCTCTGAGGAATTACCGATAGGATTTGTGTAGTAATTAATTATTTTGTCTCGAATCATTTTGATTTTAATAGACATTTTTGTTAATCAATAGAAATCGAGCCAAAATTTGTTTGTGTAAAAGTTACATAATTAGTGATGAAAGGATATTAATCTAAGTAAGTAAACAGTGTCGAATTATATCAAGTACAATCCAACCAGGGAGTTTGCGCGTTTAGGTTCTGTTGGTAACACCACACTACCTTAGCTTAAAGGACTTGTATCTAGTGTAATATTATTTTTTGCTTTTCCTACCGTAAGTTAAGGTCATTATTAAAAAAATACACTACAAGAGACTTTTGTTTACATAATCATGGAAACAGTCTTAACTACTCTAACCATCACACGATGTGTATTGTGGATAATGTTTATAAACTGACACTTTAATAAATCGATACTAATGAAAACGCAAATATGACTGTTATCTAGATACTTCATAAAAGATCACAATATCCATTCACCATAAGGCAATATATCTTATTCTTTCATTATTGTAAAAAATATACAAATGTCTCTCTCTCTCGCTCTCTAGTGCATAGAACCAGGAGTTCATGAACGGGAACATCATGTTCATGTTCAGTGGAACAGCATTTCTGCACCATAAAATGTTTAGGCAATATGTCTTGCTGTTGCAAGTTGGAAGTACGTTTATACTTAATTATACAGTTCGTTCTAAATGAGGCACATCTTTCTAGCATTACCACTATTATCAAAAAGAGACGACTGCGTTGGCTAGGGCAAGTGCATCGAATGGTACAAGCTCGCTTGCCAAGGCAAATTCTGCTTGGAGAGGTTGCACATGCAAAGTTTAGTAGGTGGTAGAGCTACGTTGAAGCTATTACTGGTTTCAGCATGAATGGGTCGGCTCGCCCGGGGTAGTACCACCCTCTCACAGAAAACCGACGTGAAGTAACAGTGCTTGCACTGTTGCGTTTCGTTCGGTCAGTGAGAGCGCCGGAGGCCCACATATTTAAAAGGCCGGCAACGCACTTGCGACTCCCCTGGTGTTGCTAGTGTCTATGGACGGCGGTGATCACTTACCATCAGGTGACCCACCTGTTCGTTTGCCACCCATAACATAAAAAAAAAAAAAGAAAAAAAAAGAGATTTGTTGGGTGTATTACGCTTCGCTTTAAGAATTGCGCTGAACGTGACATATTTACATTCAACATCTGAAGCCAATGAAAATTAAAATCAGAAATACATTTAGGTTGTAATCGATTTTAGTGGATGTACAGAGAGAGATGTCGATTTCAGATATCACCATCGTTTACATGGGAGGAGCTGGTTCAGCATCGTGCTTAACAGTGTCGTGTAATCCACGATAAGTCAATTAACGTACGGCGTCGATTTCGACTATTAAAGAAAAACGCATGAGGTGTTATGAGCAAGCCTTCCACCCATATTCACCTGGGGGTACGTATACTTGTCAAAAATGCGGTCGAAAGATCCTCTCCCTGATCAGTCTTGTCAGTTATCAACGGAAGTGCTGTCAGAGTGCTATTTAAATCATCTCTTAAAGATTTAAATGCTTATGAACATGTTGTTGTACTTAATTATAACTACAATATTATAAATGCGAAAGAAAGTTTGTGTTTTATTCGTGGTATATATCGAATCTACATTGACGCAAGCGAAAGAGCTATAGTTAGTAAGCACATTAATGATGTACTAAATATTCTGATTTCCATAATTAATTACAAAGGCAAATATACCGTTGTCTCCAACGATACATACGTCAACGTAACATTCCTGAACGTAAAATAAACTAGTGGCCAAAGTTATCATAATTCTCCGAGCGATAGTCATATTTTAAGCGGACGGGTCTCTGGTTGCGTGAATTATATCTACGCCATGCTTAGTTACTTATTCACCTTTCTACGGTATAACTATTTGGTGAGGAGTTAAATTTGCCGTGTAGTGTAGGTAAAAAGGTTTTTGATTGGGCATATAAAAATGAATTTTAATAAGATAATGTAACTTAACTTATTATTTGTAATAACAGCTTAGTGTTACAGAAATTATATAATCCGTCGAAAAACATAGGTTCAAGTATTATTGCATGGTTTAGTGTTTTCTATCTATGTGTTTCAGACTCGTCCCTCACAAAGAACGGTTATTTGTGCGAACTGCAAATAATGTTTGTGATTGTGGCTGTAATTTTATTCTTCTGCCTAACACTTTCTCGTTTTGGTGCCAGGGTCCGCTTTCCTATTTAACTTCTTTCACTTTGCCCGGTCTTTGGCATCCTTTTCTGTGAAATCGTTCTCCTTCATGTCCGCTATCACAACTGCTGCGAGATGCGAATGGGCCTGTACAGTGATGTTGAGGCATTATTGCATATTAATTTAATATTTGTAGTATCCTGACGATGGGGCTTTATCCTTAAAGTAGGAATCGTTTTTTGATTAAGAAGTTATATAGGAGAGATTTAAAGCGATAATTACTCAGTAGCTAGTGTGCACAGAAACAATATTGAACTTTATCTAAGTTTGTCTGCGTAACTAACAAGTTGAAAATCTATCGCCAACCACCTAAAGGTGGGTTCCGGCGGCTGTACTTGAGAGCTAGTTTGCACTGCAGTCTTAGCGTGCTTATCATCTTGAACCACATCGTCATTAAACATCAGAGAAGATTGTGGTCGAATGCTAAAATATATAAAGTAATAAAAAAGTCATATCCAGGATCTGCAAGAAGCGAGATGAGGTGATATAAATGCCAGAGTGTATACAACATTCACAACTTATTTTCTTTTTCTCTCGTATTGCTTCCACAACTGTTGATGTCGGATTTTATCCAGTATCAAAGGACGTAAGGTGAGAGGCGAACTAATCAACCACACTCTCTCTAGCGGTCTTACAAGTCTTCCCGTTTGCAAGGTTCTGGCGTGAACGTCTACTGAATGAACTCACTAAAGTATATGGTAGACAGGTATACTTGCCTCAATATAAAAAAAATGTCGCCGGCATTTACACCTGAATTTCCTTTTTATAGCGTAATATTCGTTACAGTTATTGTTAAGATTTTGCTGTTATGATTGCTTCCATCAAAAAATAAAAACAACACAGTTTTACTCCATAAAAAAATAAAAAGTTAAGTAGGCATGTGACTGGCACTTATATCGTACCACCTCTGTATTATGTAAAATTACAATTGTGTCATAATAACCGTGAAAAAAGAACAAAAATTCGTACAACAATTATACAAGATTACACGTGCTGACACGTCACGGGCCTTGTCAACGCTCGTAGTTAAAACCCGGCCAAATTGCTTACATAATTACAGCAGTTAAGTGGGGTATAACCGTTAATGAATCCGAAAACGGGTTAAAGTTTTAAATGCCGTCATGAATGCAAGCTGTTTCTCAGTTTTCACAATTTATTATTTTTTTTATTTCCCAATTTTTTAAAACTAATGAACCGACCTCTTCAATTTGGTTAAAAATAATTCGACTACTACTTATACAGATAATTTTTTTCAAAGAAACTGCATTTCCATTATATGTATATATATATACATACATACATATGTATATGTCGGGGCGAAGATAAAATGGCGTCCACGTAAGACTATTACGTCATCTATAGCGACGTCATGGTTATGATTTGATCGATCAATCCTCTAAAACAAATCGAAAAAAAATATGAGCGAGATTACCCAGTGTCTTTTTTTTCTTCGAACTGACTACACTGTTAGTCTGGCAAGGCCTCTACAGTTTCACCGGACTACACACTCGCAGAGTCTAGTCGACGGTCGCCTTTTAACAATTATGATGCATGAACCGCCGATACGTCCTACCAAGGGTGTTTCAGAACGGGGTAAATAGTAGCCAGTCATAAGTACGAGTCAATATTACGAGAGTAGGTCAATAGTAATCCTCTGTTGTATATAAATACCTATATATATAGAGTTCTATGTAAACCAATTTATATATAGCCGTATATAGGCTATACGTTACTCTATTATAACTATGTAGCTCTCCAAAGAGAACTATATAATTATAAGTAAGTTTCGTCATGTCTGTTCAGTACTTTTTTGCGTGAGAGAGCAACAAACATTCTTTCATCCTCACAAACTTTCACATTTATAATAATAATAGTATTGGTTTGGTGTTTGACCATAATATCAAAGTGACAATATGACCTAAACTGGTAACACGTTAAGTCTATGGTAACTGGGCCTTAAGTGCAGTTGCCTGCACCCTATAATGCATGAACACGTTGGTCTCAATAGCAAAGCGCAAAATGATTCCTAAATGAAACTTGGAATCCCTTTGTAATGAGATAGAATTTAGCCAGGGGACAACAAAGCTAGTTACCCGGGAATCAAACAGGATTCGATAGCATTTGATCCATGCCAGCGCGAGCCAAATCCCGGATATTCCCAGAATAGTATCTCTCTAGACAGAGCTGAAACACAATAAATTGGAAATCTTATAAAAAAAAACATTGCACCGTTTCGAATTTACTCGATGATGATGGACTTTTTAATAGAAATAATGACATCAAATGTTTATTATTTATAACTAGTTGGAGCCTGCAGTAAGAGAAAAAAAATTTTCCATTTTTTTTATTGATAATATCACATCCCGCAAATAGTTACTAAACTAAATAAATGTGTGGTTTTATGAAACCACGATGCAAGTGTAAGTTTTTTTAGGATCGTAGGCATTTAACTGTAAATTTTCGGAAAATTGTTCGATGTAAAAAACGGAGTACAATATTTATTTACATCATTTAATCATTTTGAACTGAGCCATGGGCGTTGCCATTTTTGCTTTGGCTGCTTTGCCATTCACTTTACCTCCACTCCGCGGCCAGCTGTAATGCGACATGCGATAGACGGACGAAAAATTTTGAAGTGATGTAAGAAAAGTTTCACTTTATAAACAAATAAAGAAAATCTGTTGAGAAACAGAGAAGGAAGATGCACTGTTTTGTCTCTTCCTATTTATACACAGAAGATGTATAGCCTAGTTGGTGCTAGTTCGTGTTCGTGAAAATGGTTTGAATCTTTCACGGGAATTAAGTACTTTATATTAATTAATTGTGCCCAAGTGTACTTTCCCTATGATTATTTTACCGATTTTTAGTTACCTACGTTAAGAGTTCTAACTTTTAGAAAAGCGAATGTAGTCTATATAAAATTCTGAAGAGTCCTTTATTTTTTAAATCAAAATCCCATTCCGATCAGTAATATCCTTTCTGAGATTAACTTGGCAAAACTACAGACACATTCATTTTTTTTTATATGTATAGATTTACCGTGACATCGGGAATAACGTTCTTTTAAATTGAACATGAAAGAAGAGCTATAAAAATTTATAAGTGCAAATAAAATATTTATTCGGTAATATTCGAACCGATATATGAAAGTTTATGCAAGAAGAAACGCGCTCTCTCCGCAAATGTAGTAAAATTTTCACGTTCCCATAAAATCCTTAAGACAGTATCGTGTCGTCAAAAGGATGATTTTCGAGAATAAAAGCCTTTCAGAGTTGGATCGTAAAGATGCTTTTACGTTAAAATAATATTGTCACTATGACATACTCTGCAATATGTAGATAAGGTTGAGTTTTGTCTAAGTACCGGATACTTTATTGTTTTAATATCATAATAGCAAAGCGCTGTGTTCTCTAAAGAAATGTATGTGTTTTAATTATGCAATTATGCAAGTATTTCAAATGAGAAGATAATCACGTCCACGCCAACTTCGATCATTACTCGTCCAAATTGTACAGCCAGTAGAAAAATAAATAAAATAAATAAACATTATCCGTATTAATAATCTGTAGTAATCCGTAATAATTAAATTAAAATAATTAACATACGACGAACACTTGCTTAAAAAATGTTGGTCACAAAATAGTGTCTTCCCTTGTTTAGATATAGACACTATTTAAATTTAAACAATATCTATCACTTGTCTAAGTTAAAGAACAGAATACCTAATCAGACATTAAATACGTTGTCGAATATCAATAATGACATATAGGAGTAGTATTTGTGAGTTACTTGTGAATATCCGATTTTTTATTTATTTATCTACATCTTACAAATTAGTTATACCCACGTAATCCATAATTGGCTACGAAACGTCTTTTGACAGCAAATAGAAATACAACGATAAAATAAGAACTGTCAAAATAGTGTCTGTCTCTGAACAAGTGCAAGACACTCTTTTGTAATCAAACTTTTTTAAATAAGTGTTCGACGCCTATTTAACTTTTATGCAATAACACAGTATATGTTTTCTGTTAGAATAAAAAATAATAATTTTAATTACTATACTAGAAATAATGAACGTAACTAATTTAATATTTTTTTTAGATCAACATGACAAAGACTCGTCTATGTTCACAGTACTACTAACGAGCTGCAGCCATTTTGTTACAGATATCCCGTCATGCGCCGCTTCTGAGAAATAACAACATTTTAATAAAAATATAAGGCTTCGCGTTATATGCTTTTATGGCCAACCACCTAAAGCAAATAGCAAAAATTGCACATGTTATCGATTGTCCAAAAGCGCTTTTTTACAAAATTTGCATGCGAAATACGAAGCAAGATGTCGGTTTGACAGTTATCTTCTTGTCTGAAACGCTTTAGTATACAACTGCAGTGTTTCTCTTTGTGTGTTGTATATCCAACGTTTTCATTTAATATGACTTGATTACGTAATAAGTTATCGTGAATTGTGTTACGGACGTGTCTGGTACCTCATTACATATATTTGCGACAGTATTTACTGACAGTAACGTTGGTTAATAACTTCATGCGTCACGCCTCGTGTAGTTATGAGTCGTGTGGCACATTTATTGTCTATTGAAGACTGTACATATCGTAAATATATACAACGTTTGTGTTTGCCTCTATAAAGAAATAATTAAAAGTAGTCTATATATACAATTGAAGTAGTCGTGGTGGTCGAATAGTTTAACCGGTGGAATGTCGATTCGATATCCGAACCTCTGTGTGTAACAACGATTTTTCCGTAATTCGCGTACATTTACTTATTTTAATTGGTAACACTGTCGGTTGGCGGTGTAGGAAAACATCGTGCGGAAACCTGAACCTGAGAAATGTTCTTGTAGTACCACCATATGTAAGCAGAATATAGAAATGTGGATTTGTCAATACCTCGTGGGCTGGCGTGGTGATTATGCCATATACTTTCCTTCGGGAAGAAACCTATTGCCTTGCGCTCGGTCTCTTACAGGCTGAGGTAATAACCATTTATTTAAAATCTATAAACGACTTTATAGGACATACATTATTTTAGTGTACGCAAAAATGGTATTTTAATAAGTATTCGTCTTCCTTTGTAGACGGAAATTAATTGACATTTGCTCTGTTAATATTCTTATACGTTTGGACTGGATTCCAAATTAAAACAATAGAGCATCATTAGCTCGTGACACTGAAACACGTTTTCATAAATTCATACATACGTACTAGTGGCAAAACTATATTCAATGATATACATAAAATTCCCATCTCTTAAATAATTATCACGTTAAGTGTATAATTTATAAGTTAGTTTATGTTTTATTTTCCTGTAGAATGCGGAGTCAAATAGATATGGGCACTGTTGGTAACAGACTTATTTGCGTAACTAATGTCGAGGGAGTATACATTATCTTTAATTAATAGTTGTAAAAATGTATATGACTAGCAACTGACAGCAGTTACTTTCACGTTAAATTACAATGTAAAAGTTAAAAACGATAAAATCCAGCCCAGCATCAGTTAGTAAAATGAACAGCATGCCATTCTAACCTTGTAGACTTGTAGTTCTTTAAGTGGGGTTCGCTAATGGGATTAACCTAAGCAATGTAGGGCAATAGGCCACTCTCTGCATAGACAACGTAATATCAATAAATGACAGTTTACTGCGGCATGGGCCGATTCGAAGGAATTTATTTACCGTCCTGGATAATTTAATGCGGTATTGTTCTGAATACGACAATCATTTACAAGTCAATTTACGTTAATTCGGAACGGAGTCGTAGTTTGGTTGAAATTATGTTATGACGGATATACAAATAGTATGGATTTATTGTGGTGTATTGATTTAATTACAACTTCTTCTTGTCTGTAGTGCACAGACTTTATACCGACTTTCGTATAATGAAAAATTAATTATTCCAATCTGATTGGTTTACTTTAAAATCCATCCATCAATAAATTCTTTATTGAGTCGCTCATTGTTACGAAGACATTCACCTTTATAATATCAACGTGAGTAAATATTTATAGTAAGTATTATAAATATAATTGTTTACGTCATAATTATGCTTATATTAAAACTAATACTGAAACTCATAATAGCAAATCAAAATATGTGGTTCCATCGGCCTAGGGATGATCGATGTTCATCGATGATGAATAACAATCGATATTTCACTGGAAAATATTGATGTTTTTTTTTCGATTACATCGACACATCTTTGTTATGAGAATAAAATATCGAAATATATAAAATATCTAGGCTCGCGTGATTCTTGTGTGTTTAATAAATAGAATATATAGATTAGACAGTTTTATTTGCTACCGAAAATATCGATGTTTTTGATATATCGATCGTACACCGATACTTTTAAATCGATGTTAATATCGATATTTTTCTAATACCGAACACCCCTACGTCGGCCTTAGTAGAAAATGATATTTAAGAAGCTATTAAGAGAAGAACCATATCCAATATCGTGAAACAAAGTTTTTATGTTTTTGTTTCATTTAGTCTCTTATACATTGTAAAAAATATACTTGAAGAATACTATAGTTGAGTTATTGCAACATTTACTACCGTATAGTTTGGTGGCTTATTGCGTTCGTAATGCTTGTTACGTATCGGCGCTTGGTAGGATATGGGGATTTGGTTCGATTCATGCACTTAAAGACTAAGTTTTTTATTTTTTCCTATTGCCCAATTACCAGTCAAGATTACAACAACAACATACACCTTACTTTACATTTATTTTTGCACTTTGCTTTGTCATTCGGAGATGACCATAATTGTTCAATTACACAGATTAAATATTAAGGATAAAGTGTAAGTAAAAAAAACAATTTCTGTTAGGCACATAGCTCTAGAGTACTCAGTGCCTGAATAATAAAAGCCCAGAGAAAAAAATGCCCACAGCAATATTGCCGCGGATTATATTGTAACAACAATAGGAGTAATTTCTGAATTCTGCCAGGGGTATAAATGTTTGAGATATAAACGCTACCTCTTAAGACTTGGTTAATAAACAAGAGTATATCCCCAGGCGGCAATACAACACAATGCCGGTTCGTATCGAAGTTTCCTGCATTTGTTGGCTTCTGCAATTGTCGCCGTGGCGGAACGAGGAACTGCCGGCCGTCACTTTAATATGCGACTAAATTGCTTTCTATATGTTTAGTCCCACTTTATTGTAATACTGGTATCGATTGAACGTAGATGCTAAATCTAGGGGAGCTGGTTTGAAAATATCTTGTTACCAATTTGCTTGGTTTCGATTAAAGTAATTGTTTTTATTCACTGTAATAAATATAGCATGTATGTATATAGCAATAACGATCATATATCAATAATGGACGAAGTTGTTATGTTATTTTACAACAATTATAAACTGTTGTCAATTATTCAGCTGTTGGGTAATTTGTTGCAATGGAAATTAATTTAAGGCGTTCGTGTTGATGGTTTCCGTTTGTATGATTTTTTACCAATGATATTACTGTATTTAATACTATTTATTACTAGAAGGCCCAGAGGATATTGTCCTACCCTGATAATAAAAATATATATTTACTTATGTGCATGAAATACTTAAGGTTTAATATTGTATCCGTCTAAATAGCCTTTTTTATACTTTATAGGTTAGCGTTTGACCACAATCTCATCTAATGTTAAATGATGATATGGTATAAGATGGTAGTCACGCTAAACCTAGAGGGAGACTGGCTCTCAAGTGCAGCTGCCGGAACACACCAACAGGTGCTTGGCGACAGATTTTTAACTTGAGGGTGTTAGGTACATTTCCTAGAGGAATATAAAAATCTGTCAACTTTAACGTTCGTGTGATTCTGGTAAGTGTGTTTCAATAACAATAAATACTTTAAATAAATAGAATAGACAGTTTTATTTGCTACCGAAAATAAAGCTTTGAAGCGATGATGGCTCAGTTGGTAGTGTGTTCGGACACAGCCCATAGCATGGTAGTAGGGATTTTTCTAAGCCCGTCTGGCTAGCATTCCAATTATCTCATTATATGTGACCATTTTTAGAAGATAGATGGGTATAGTCAGCTATCCTAAAAAGATAGGATAGGTATATACCATCCTAGACATTTTTGTAGATCTATAAAAGAGGAGTATCTCATTATGTATTGTTTTGTTATATCTCAAAGGGATTATTAGGCTGCGTTTTCGATGAAAGCTCCCAGGCGGCTTGACTTTTTCTTATTCTTTCAACAATTATCATTATATTTCAATCAATTCACAAAAAAAAACATTGACAAATTATATGGCTAAGAGCGCATTACCATCCTTTAAGTAGTTTTTGAGTTTATCGCGAACATCCAGACAGACAGACAGACGTCGCGGACGACTTTGTTTTATAATGTGTAGTGATTACTGTATGTATTATTTATCAACTAAATTGCAAAAAAACCACTAAGAATTCAAAGGACAACCCCTCCAACGATCCTATTATGATATACGCGAAGGGATCTTAAAATAGTTTGAACGTTGGTAAACCAGGATTTGCATGTCTCCCTATGTGTTTACGCATATTTGCCCGCTAATATCTCTGCACTAACCACTGAGGTGATGCATCTAATATGCGGAAACTGGGGTGCATGCGAAATGAACGGTACCTACTTATATATCAGTTTGAAATTTATCTCGGTAGTTTAGTAGTTTAATTTTAAATAGTTGAAAATGTTATTTAAATCTTATATATATTTGTATATAATTTATTTTGTACATTTGTCACTTTCTTTATATTTTAAATTTTATTGTGTACTAGCTGATACCGGCGACTTCGTCTGCGTTAGTAGTCCGGTGAATCTGTAGAGGCCAAAGTGTCAACAGGGTATGTCAGTTCGAAAAAAAAAAACGTCGTCTGCGTTGTCAATTACCTAGTTATGGTATACTGTATAGGCCACGAAACTATAGTCATACTCGTCTAAACTAAGATAAGGAATTACTAAGTCTGCATACCAGTGTAGTCATCCGGACTGTACAAACAATCGATAAAGTATTTAGTTTTTATAACTTAGTCTTGTAACAAATCTCCTTTTTACAGGACAAAATAAATTATGCCTTTTAAAAAACTGCATTGGATATACCGAGTTTTGACTATCTTCATAGCAAAAATATACTTTGTTTATAAATTAATCTGTAAGTAATTTTATTCGTTTCCTTTTCTCTCCTACGCACACCGTTTACTAAATTCTGTACGATAAGAAAATGTAGCGATTTGAACGGGCTAGCCTACTATCCTATATTTAGGATAGTAGTCTAGCCGTCCGTCCGCATCGCGCGTACGCGTACGCGAACGCGTAGCGCTTACAAAATCAAAGTCTCTTAAAACATTAGTAAGACCATATTAAATGAATATATCAAGATATTTTCTCTTTAGATAAAGATTGTCTACGAAGTAACACTAAAAATAAATATCGAATCATATCCAGTAGTTTTTGCGTGAAATAACAGACATCTGTTAATTCATTTACCTATATAGATTTGTATATAATGTATGTAACTTTTATTGTAATGTATAAATGAAATTGTATTGTATTAAATATATGTAGAAATATGTATAGCTAGAATAAGATAAACGGGCGACGTAGTTTTAACATTTGGGGCATTTAACGTGAAGCGGACGACAAAAAAAAGTTGAGGTTCTGAAATTCGTTCATAGTCAGCCTAATTGAACTTCTGGTAAGTATGAATGTGAATGCACAATTTTTTTTTCCTATCATGTATATTTGTCAAGTTATGGGTTTCTAATGAACTGTCCTATTTGAAATTTGGATTTTTGCGAAGAAGTTTTTCGAATTGAAAAACCTATAATATAAAAATGAATCGCTGAATGTGTTGCTAAGCGCAAATGTCGAGAGCAGCTGAACCGATTTCGCTAATTCTTTTTTTTTAATATTCCTTGAAATACGAGGATGGTTCTTACGGAGAGAAAAATTAAAAAAAGTGCCTTAAAAACTCTAAAAACAACACTTTTCTGTACTCCCATACAAACGATTCGTAATAATACTTAAAAGCCAATTTGAATTTTAATTCCATAACCATAAAGTTTAAGTTTTAGTGGAGAGGCTCCGGGAAGGCAAAACAATTGAGTGACGTTAGTATCGCATAAATATTAATGCCAATATTTATACGATGGTATCATTTAACATTGTATATCGTCCCAAACAGCAGAATAAGTATTAAAAAAAAATTAAAGAATCAACTGTTAAGCGGTACGAAGTTCGCCGGGTCTGCTAGTTTATAATAAAATATTAAACGCAGCGTTTTATATAGAAAATTATCTGCTCTTTTTAAAAAGAAAATGAGACTTGGGAAATATATATTTTTAATTTACATAATCGGAAGTAACATTATCAAAACGAAATTTTAGTACATTGTCTGTTTGTTTTTTAATTGTCTATTACATCAAAACGTATTTTAAAATACAAATATCCGCTTCACGTGAAATGCCCGATTTGACAGATTTTGGTATATTTAAGCTAAGCGTGATTAAGCTGAACGTCGTTTCACCGATGATCATTAAATTTGTTACACTAATGTGCTACTTCATAGAGGTTTTGTGATGTTCAGCTACTACAACTCAGTACTAAGTGGCGCTAGTCTATATTTGATTTATATTAAGTTTTTGCTTGTAAAATTAACGCGGACATTTCCTAGTTTTATAGAGAAAACTATATTGTGACTTAATATTACATAAGATTGTTGTCAAAACTTTATATATATATATATATATGTTTTAACACGTAAGCGGATACTATGAGTGTTTAGTGATGTAATAATATATTGTATATATTATAATTGTAATTTTATTTTAATTATAATTTTGACTTAATTCGTATCCCATAAAATACGCTCAATACATCACTGGTTATATTAACACACATTATAACAACACCCACAGACTGTTAATTTGGGTTGTTATTCGTACATTTTATAACTAGTTAAAGGGTAGACTAATTAATGGCTCGAATATATTTAATAATGCCAAATGACGCTTGTTTTGAAGGTCACGCTATTTACATTTTCCAAGTTTCCAATAGTAGTTTTAAAACTGTGTTTATAAATAGACGTCTGAAAACATGTGTACGATTTATATTTTCTCGGGAAAAGTATGCTTAAACTATAATAGTTCTCGAATAATTATAATAGATACATCGGTAATGTTGAATAAATAGTTATAAAAGTATGACGTCGTGTTACTATTTTAATTAAGCATTAAATCAAAGCCAACAAAGCCTTTAACTTAATAGTATATATAATAATATGCTACAGAATATAGATACGAATTACCTTGGATAGATGTGAGCGGTCCAACGATCTGCACGAGAAATCCCTCTCCTTTTAAACTACGCTTTTTATAGTTTTCCTTATTAGAGGATAGAGCTTAAAATTGAAATACTTTTTGATGATATAAAAGACCTTTTGCCATATTACTTATATACATTATATTTAGTAATTATACTGTGCTATTACTTATATAGATATGGGTAAATGATCGGGTTCAGCGAATCGACGGAGATAATTTCATTTCACAGTTGACAAGATTTCAATGGTTACGCTGCACAATACAAAACAATGAAATGGGCACTGCGAGTAATATATAGTTTATTTTTCGAATAGATTTAATCGGTTTAATTTGTCTATCCTTTTTTATTTTACATTTATGTTAAATAAATGTTCCGAACTGATATGCTGTTGAAGTGCATGACTTCGTGTAACCCATAAAAAATCAGGACTAGTCTTAACTGAGAATAACTACAATAGTGTACTATTAAATTATTTCATCATTATCTTACAGTAGTCCGGTGAATCTGTAGAGGCCTTGCCAGGTCAACAGTGTAGATAGTTGAAAAAAAAATCATCATCTTACCATTATCCCAGTAACGTGAGATACGCGCAACATATTCACAGCTTCTATATATCATCCATAACTTCTTCGATCTTCTTCTACTCCTATATCCGTCCACCTTCATAATTAAAACTCTTACAGTTATTTCAATTCCATCAATATACTAGATCCCTCTTCCTTCTACCTTCTAACTATTCCTTCCACCTATACTAGGCTAACATATTACATCTAACTTCTCTGCTATTGGTGCAATCTTTATTCTTCCTCAGATATCCATTATCCATACCTCGTCCATTCTAGTTACAACACACATCCATTTTCACATTCGCATCTTTGCCATACGCAGTCTTTGTTCATTCGACTTTTTTGTACTGATACAATTAGAATTATACAACATTTTAGGTTTTATAATTATTTTATATGATTTTCTCCTAAAATTTCAAGGGCATCCGTAGACTAGATTGTATGCTTTATCATGTTTGTCACGTTCCAGTAGAAATTATTTTCATAACTGCATGATAAATTCCAATCCAGTTTCGGTGTTCCTTCAATCACACATTTTTTCACAAACTGAACAAATTTTTACCGTCTTTAACACATCGAACAAAGAATATTCAGGATGTTTAAAATGCTAATGGTCATTTGGAGAAGCTAAGTGGGAAATACAAGTAGACAAGATAATATATATAAATACAATAGTTATAAAGCAGGTACCTAAATCAAATTGTAGAAAACGGCTTTATATATAAGTATTTTAATCATTTTTATGGTTTTCAATTAAGTTTACCAACTTTATGGGAATTTACTGAGGTTCCAGAACCTCGAGAGGTGGTCAAACTAATTTCATACAACAGATCTAAACTTAATGATGGAGTTAACGTAACCGCATGTAAATGAGAACGGCATACGAACGTCCATACCTACGTGTACCGCGCTCTACGGACCTGGGACCGACTCGAGTCCTCAGAATAACGTAATTATTTTGTTAAGTAAAGCGACCACGTACCGGACCCTTCGTTTTAATATAAGTACTGAGCGGGGTTCTAACAAGATCACTTTCATCGCAAATTTAAATTAGAGATTCGTAGGTGTACTATTTGGTTAATATTGTGATACCTATCTAAATGTTTGGTTTATTTTAATATATAAAGGTCAAGGGTGGATCAATATATGAACGATGGTGAGGTCTGAACAAACCATCCAACAGGCATCCGCCAAAAACGAATATATCTAACTTTGTGTATAAAAATGTGTATGACTAGCTGTTGCAGCATGCGTTTTTTTTATAATTGTAAATTACTTCTTATAAGATCAACATCTGTTAGTGAAAGTTCCGTGAAAAATGATTCAAACGTTTTGGAGATAGTATTGCAAACGAAACCATGGTTAAAACTAGTCCAAAATAAAAAAGCTTTAATTACTTTTAAAACGTTAGCTAGTCTAAAATAAAGTAGCTTATGTCACCCGCTGTAATTTTAACTATCCGTCAGCAAAATTTCTGCCAAAATCGGTCTAGCCGTTTTGGAGATTACCCGGAACAAACAGACAGACAGACAAAGATTTTAAAAATTGTGTCTTTGTTATCAGTATCGTGTATACTTTCATATCCAATCAGTAAAAAATTGTTATTTTGATATTACATACAGACACTTCATTTTTATTATATGTATAGATGAGAAAATAAACTAGATCGAGTTTCTTACCGGTTCTTCTCGATGACTTGGTTGTTTGTACGAACCGGTAGTAGTTTTGACGTTCATAAGCATCTTCTAAAGGCCTCAATTGAATAGAGAATTTTGGATTTGATTTTAAATATTATATAAACCTTTTGAAATAATTATATACACCTTAAATTTTTATTTTCTAACTGACTGCACTGTTGGCTTGTCAGTGCCGCTACAGTTTCACCGGACTACATACGCGATATATCTTTTGGTATTCAGTAGTTAATTTTCTGGTATTCTAGTTCAGTAGTAATCTCAATAACAAATTCTGTAGTCAAATTTTTATGTCTCACTTTGTCTATTGCAACTATATATAGTCAACTACCTTGTCTTATGTCGTTGTTCAAGGAATGTATTTGGTACTATTACTGTAAGTGTTTATGAGAGGTCCAAACTCAACATTACGATTCTAATACATAATATAAGTCAAGTGTATATATGTTATAAACTAGCAGGCCCAGCGGACGTTGTCCTGCCTTGATAATAAAAATATATACTTATGTGCATGAAATGCTTAAGGTAACTAATGTATTCAATTTGATAGGGATTAATACTATATCCCTTCTAAATAGCCTTCCAATTACCTCAATATACGTGACCATGTTTTAGAAGATAGATGGGTATAATAAGCTATCCTTAAAAGATACGTATATGCAATTGCAGACTTTTTTTGTAGATCTATAAAGAGGAATATCTTATTATGCATTGTTTTGTTATATCTCAAAAGAATTAGGCAGCTTTTTCGATGTGAGCTCCTTAGCGGTTTGACTTTTTCTAACAATTATCGTTATATTTCAACCAATTTACATAAAACCTTGATAAATTATATACCTAAACCTTCCTCATGTATTACTCTGGCGAAGACTGCATTACAATCCGTCCAGTAGTTTTTGAGTTTATCGCGAACAGACAGAATGACGCGGCGGCCGTGTTTGTTTTATAATATGTAGTGATTAGTATATGGTGAGGTGGTAGGATATTAGTTCTTCGTCGGGGTCAGCCTACTAATGCAAAATCTAATTTGAAGGTTTATATATCGAAGAAGCGGACACCTTGAATAATTATAAGGTAAAGTGGAAAAAGGCAGTTTATTATTGTAAATCTTTTTCTAAATTAGCATAGAAGGTGTTTTTATTTAGAGAAATTTAGAACTCATATTTTGGAAACTTCTTCGGTGTAGGGACTCCGGAGCTGAAATGATTCCCTAAATTAGATCTAAATTCAGTTACATCCAGATACTTGACAGGACAGAAGGTGAACGTAGCTTTTCATATACGGCCACTCGTTATAGTTCGCTGTCACATATCATTATAATATCTAATAAGTATTCGGATAAATTTTGGAAGAAAGCAAACAGTTCGTCTTGTTTCATATAAGTATCACCCGTATCGCAAACCGGAGCTGTTAAATTGTCAGTTTAAAAATAAAACGATATATTAGGAACGAATTTTTACGCATTCACTTTGCTGACACATTATAAAATATTAATAGTACAATTTGTCCTCCAGAATGAGTATTTTTAAAAGGGATTACACTTTTACAACTGTTATTTAAACAATAGAGCGATTCTTACATACAGTTGAAAAAATAAACGACATATTTATTTATTATTAATATTTTAGCCGTTGGTAAATTAGTGTGGCGGTAAAACGTGAACAGTGATTAATAACAGAACGGTGGACCATTTAATGTTACAGTGCAGTAAAAAAACATTAAGCAGTGTAATAAATATACGAACAGTAAAATGGTTGAATGTGTATTACGATAAATAGTTTTATCATCCAGTAAAATTCGATCGATACTTCAATAGAAACATTTGACACAATGGTGACGTGCTAGATTTGGTTAGACTGGAAATGGCGCGAATTAGCCACCGCGTCGCGTCACAGTGACAGCGGAGTGCCATGTTGATAGACGTAATTTACAAATTTAAAAATTCATTATTGTTAAATATCTTTAAAATGAAATATTATACATTACGGTTTCTTGGTGTTGCCATAGTAATAAGTGTAAATTAAAGATACACATGGGTACATAAAATGCGATTTCTTACTTATATAGTGTTTAAAACAATTTTTGTTATTAACTATATGAATATTGTTCGTACTCATTTAATCAGTAGCAGCCTGTTAATGAACATAGATCTTGTTTTCTCTTACTGACCAAAAGTAATAGAACTTTCAACTGGCGTTTTATACAAAATCGTGAAATACCTATCGTAAAATAGTTAATCCTTAACGCAACTATAATTAACCTAGATGGAAGCAGATAGTAAAAGATATTAAGCAGAATTGTATAGAAGTGAGTTATGATAACTTACGTAAGACTAAGTTAGAATAAACTTTATTTTTATACTATTACATTTAAAAAAAAACGTAAACAATGGACGAAACTTGGTTGTCATGAGTAAATTGGATTCTTTTCGTGGATACCGAAAACATAAAAGAGGAAACATAATTAAAGCGTTTTTCCTGATGTTTCATCTTTTATGGGAGAAATATTTTAATTAAAACTCGGTTTACTTTTTTTTTTAATTGTGTTAATTAGCTTATATAAGTTACAAAATGTTTTAATAAACAAATACTTAGAAATATGAACAGAGTCGGCGGGAATTGGTAAAATCCCAATTATTTTACCTAGCCAATTTTCCTTGCAATAGAGCTTGCATTCATTTCAATTTTGTAGACAATTTTAAGACTTAAAGGATAATCAAAACGAAAAATATTTTATAAAATTTACGTTCTCAGAAGGCGCTAATGAACGGCAAAACTCTACTACCTGTTATTAGAACTATGTCATTGTTGTCCATTCTTTTTTTTTCGAACTGACTACACAGTTGATCCTGGCAAGGCCTCTACAGTTTCACCGGACTACGGCTTGTTGTCCATTCAATAGCAGCCCTATGCCATTTCAACCTACTTGACATAGTACTAGAAAGTCTATTAGACCTTATAGTAGACTAAACATAAAATATTCACTTTTTACGTTGGTCTAAATCAGAGGTTCCCAGACTTTTTTTCGCAAAGACCACTTTCAAAATTTTGCTTGTTCCGGTGGACATCCTGCAGATACATTTCTACCATATTCCCAGGTACCAAGTCTCAGCACGTTGTATTGAATATACAAGTATTTATAAGTAATATTCGTTTAGCTTCTTAAAATATTATCTACCTATATAGATAGGTAAAGTCAAGCTACCATTTTAGTTCTTCACTATCGAAAAAAGATAAATTTTCGTGGACCCCCCGATATTATGTTTGATATGAACCCCTTAATTTTTCTCACGCCAACGTAGATTCCCGTCGAGTCACCTGTGGATCCCTGGGGGTCCACCGGACCACTTTGGGAATTATGGGTCTAAATAAAAGAGAAATCATTAATTACGTTAGAATAAAAACCACATCATTATTTATAAATACGAGAATACTGAACAGGGTGTTCTTTCGAAACTCGTTAACATATTTAAAAGTATATGTGGTTTTTATCATTAGGTATTCTTTGAAACCGCTCCGTTCTCATTTGGCGAAATATACCGGGACGTTTATTACACGAGACGTAAATTAATGAGTAACCTTTTGGAATTACATATTGGAAAGAAATAACTTGTATTTGAAATATAAATAAAAATGTATCAGAAGATAATTTCTCATAGGTCTATTTAATTTCAAATGAGACAGCTTATAATAAAGGCAACTAAACAGGCTGATGTATTTAAATCATATATACTCATGTAGATATTTAATACCAAAACACAGAACTGTGGAAAGATAACATAGATGGTTGAAAACTTTGACGTGGAGAGGGACGCTGTGGCCACAACCGAGGCGGCAAAAGACCTTCAGGAGAAATTGGTGCAAGCGCACGGCAAACAACCCAAAAAGCAGATCCACGATAGCGTCTCACATGCTATAGTGGTAATATCCAGACACAATAACATCTGTGTCTACAACATCGACGAAGCCATTGCTGGCTTCATCTATCGGGCAGTAAGCATTCCGGGGCGAGACATTGTGGATTACAAACTAAAACTGGCTATAAAAACAAAAATGAAATCGCCATAATAAAGGCTATACATAATTTCAGTAACAATCCAGAATGACAAAAAAAAAGAAAAAAAATATATATTTAAATTTGCTGTAACTAGGTTAGTTAAAATATATATTTCATATATATCTTGTCCTGCTCACTTGAATATGTATTCAAGCTGCACTAGGTTTTAAAATGATTTATTTGTATTCAACACTATTTCAGAATTAAGGTGCGGACCAAAGGTCTATAGAACAAAAAAAAAACACAGAACTGATTATGCACTTCACACAGAAGTCATATGCGGAAATCGAATCCACAACCTCACTGATTAACGGTAGGGGCTTCCTATCACTGTACTACCAAGCTTAAAAGAAAAACGAATGTATATACATCGAAGAAATATAATAGCGTATTTTTCATACAAACATAATTTTAATAACTATATTTTAGAATACTGTTGTATTGTAATTTTATATATTATCAGGTAAATGCTTACGAATTAAATGTATTTTCTCTAAAGATAGTTGAATGATGAGGTTTGAAAATCGAATTAAAAGTTAAAAATAGATATAGTACAAATCTAATTGCTTTTCCCTACTTTTTAACCACCAATCCAGTTTATGGGATGTTAATATTGCTTTAGAAAAAATAAGACTACAAATTTTTTCTACCATTAATGTCATTATGAAGTGATTATTTATTACAAAACGTCTTGTGATGGCTTCAGTGTTCTCCAACACGACAGGTGGCACTCTTGTTAGAACTTTCGAAGGGGTTCTTGTGACATCTCAGATTTAATGATCCATTGTTATTTCCCATCCACTTTACTTGTGTACAATAAACAAATAATATTTCGCATGATGTCATGAATATTATATTGTATATGGCCAAATAATGCAAGATTATGAATAAAGTAAGCCACTATATGACATAGGAAGATCCCGTCAAAACATCCTCATTGCTTCTTGTTGCTGTTGTTAAAGGAGTTGAAGAGAAAATACCGTTGTAAATCAAATTATTTTTATTTTCTTATTAGTTACAAAAAACAATACATATAACAGTGACGAAAAATTAAATCACTTATATAAGTATAGATGGTTTAATATGCTTATTTACGTAGAGTATTATAACATTATAATAAAACAATCGCTTCATTTGATACTTTACAATATTTTCAAATTTAGGACTCGCCTTATTCTTCCTGTGGTAAGTATAACGAATTATGTATCAAATAATTCATTCTATTATTAATAGTAACTAAGCTTCCTTATTTGCAATATTAAACTACAACCAAACAGAAACCGTTTCCATTAATAGTTATTTCTTGAACGTCTATCACCAAATTCAACTTTGTAAGTTCAAAACTAGGCCATAACTCAATGAGTTTAAAATCGAGATTCAAAAGATACTTCCAATTGTATGATGATAATTATTTACTTTCTGCAATTCAGAATCAAAGGACTTATTGTCTGAACGTGATTTAATAACACGACGTCAAAATTATGTATGTATTTTTTCCGTTACGTTATTGACAGTTAGATTTAGTTATAGCCTCATTGTATCACATCGATTGTCGATTCGATTATGGATACTATTGCAAATTAATTTACACCTGATATTTCGATTAGAATTACCAAATCTGTTTATTTTAAAGAGATTAACTATGTAATGTAAAATATACTTAATATGAAATCAATTTTACAAATCGATTGCAATCATTTTGTTTATGAAATCATTTAAAATAAAAGTTTTGGCACTCCACGTAGTACCGCTAGTATATACTTGGCATATTTAGATTTTTTATTTCATTATGTTTATTTTCTATTTATTTCACATGTGCTACGCAACGCCATTATGAGGTTGCTCGCAGTCGTAAAGTATGACATTTCTTACGTGTAAACTTTACTATCAAAAATTTCCGAATTTGATATCTATGTCTATAAATGTCAAATAGAAAATAATGAAGAAAAAAAAACACTTATTCCACATAAATAAGGAATGTCCACATATTTTTTAATTTTGCATATACGCTTCTTAATCGATACTCGACATATACCATATTCAATTAATAACATCAAAATACCTTTTAAACTTAATTCTTAAAATTATAAATAATATTTTTAATACTCTTGAGCACTTTTAGGTCTAGAATTAGTTAAATCGGATATTAATAATAACACGTCAGTATCTCGATGGTAAATTATAAGGGAATAGATAAATTCTACGATAAATTACCACAATCTTAACGAAATAGCTATAAAATCGAATATGTGGATTGCCTTGATATCCCGACTCCATCTCTCTTGCCTATTCTAATTATTTAAAATATCATTCCAATTATTGAGTTGCCTGACGATTTGAATATAAACTTTTTGGACCCATATTTCTTTCTGCGTTTATTTTTATCAAACAAATATCCAATTTTCTCTGCACAGTCTCGAATAAAATGAAATTATGGAAACGCGCTGTTATCACGGGTTAATCATTTACCGAGGTCAAAAAATATGATTACTTTTTGTTCCGAGAAATTTTCTTATGCATTTTTAATGAGCTGCAATAATTCGTATTTAAATGTCAAACGTTAATTAGCAATGACTTTTGCCATAGTCAAAAGACTATATCTATTCCCACACTTATTAGTATTCGATTAGCTTACATATCTAAGTTCTAATTACTCTATAATAAGAAGTTCTATTTACAGTTTTGAATAATAACAAATGTCTTATTTATTAATAGGAATTGTTAACATCATATTATTCAGCCTTTAAACCTAACGTCAATGGAAAACAAACTCTAATGCGTATAAATAAAGCTAGAAAACGATTTATAGATGATTGGTGAGATGATTTACTGCTCACTGGAGCATCTGTTTCAAGCGTAGACTTTGTGCGGCTTGGAAAGTATTATGCATTAGCATCGCTACAGTCATTGGGCCGACTCCACCTGGTACTGGCGTAATTGCACCCGCTACTTTACTCACCTCTGATAGAAAAAAAAAAAATATCTCAATGTTTTTTTCTTGCAAAATTATTTATCAAAAGTTCAATTTAAAATTGGGATAATAATTGTGACCTGATTTTAACTGTTAACTATATTTAAATGATGGCTCAATGGTTAACGTGTTTGGACACCACGTCCTTTCAATCCTTGCGAACCATCACCGTCAGCCTGTAAGAGACGCACTACGGTGCCATAGACCTCTTCCCGAAGGACGGTATGGGCATAATCACCACGCAAGTCTACAAAGTATTGGTAATATTAAACTCTGAGAAATCCACAGTCCTATATTTTCCCACATACTGTGGTACTAAAATAAAATTTCTCAGGTTCAGCTTTCCTCACGATGTTTTCCTTCACCGTTACATGCCAGATTGGCACATGCCGGAATTTGAACCTGTGGACATCGGATTGATATTCCACCAGTCGACCATCACGACTTGGTAAAGGAAAACATCGCGAACAACATTAGGTCACCAGGTACCGCCCTTAAGTTGAATCTGTCACCGAGCACTTATAAGTCTATTCAAGCAGCCGCAATTGCGAGCCTATAAAGCCCTTCAAGATTTACAGTGTTTATCATTTTACATCACATCTTCATTTAACATCAGGTAAGATTGTAATCAAAAGCTATAACCTACAAATGATTTAAAAAAAAATTGCCGTGCACACGACTACGTACGAGTGTTTGTAAAATATAGGTGAGAAAAGTTATCCATGAAAAAACATTACATTTGCTAACTTTCTTCGTGATCGATTAAAGAGATTGGGAGTTATCAATCTCACTTATATTTTTCTTATCACATTTTTTTTTACATAATGATTACTTGAGTAATTAAAATGTAGAAGCTTCCATCAACAATGCTACTATTGTTGATCGAAGCGTGAAAGCATAACAAATAATCATACTCAAATTCACATTTATAAGCAAAGATAAAGTAGATTATAATTACAACTACATCGTTGCCGTTTCAAAGAATTTCTCGAAAAATGCAAAAAATTTAATATATGAAAAATGCAGAAACGAAAATCTTACCATCAAAATCGACGTCACCAACGAGCCTTGACTTGCCATTTTCATCCGTCACCTTGGTTATACCGACATCGATCACAGTGGCACCCGGCCTTACCATGTCTGCTTTGATCAACTTCGGTAAACCTTTCCGAAGAGAAAATTTCTATTTAATTACACATTTGGACATGGTAATCGTGCTTGACTGCACTGCGTTTATTACCATAGCAAAACCTCAATAGCGACACGTATAGGCGTACTGTGTTCCGAGATTCGTATGTCTATCTAGTATAGAAACGTGATGGTAGTATCTCTACCCGACTGGTATCATCGTACAAATGCTGATAAACAAGTCACAGTGACTGTCTTTTTATTTGTCGCGTCCCCGAATCAGCCAGTACCGGTAGCGACTGAAGATGAATTGTACACTACGGTCACCGTCGTTATTGGATTGTAGAATGCTAATAATCGAGTACATCATCATCATCTTACCCTTATCCCACCTAAGAAGGGTCGGCACAATATGTTTTTCTTTCCACTTTCCCCTGTAGAATGTCGTATAAGTATTCACATCTTTTATACACATATCATTTTTCACACAATCCATCGTCACCTTTTCCGTCTTCCTCTACCCCTATATCAGTCTCCATTAAAACTCCAAAAGTTTCTTGTTACATGACATTAATCTGCTTTCATTGTCCGTACCATGCTAGCGTATTGCTTCTTTGTAAAATTCAAGTACAGCGAGTTGAACTCGCATAAAGATAAAAAAATTATACATAAGGTCAAATATTAAGGAGCTATAATTTAAATATAATTGCAAATTTACCACATAATATTTGACACCATAAGGAGAAGGGACGCATCTTACCAAAAACACAAATTTAAGAAAAATCGAAAATTCTGTAGCTTGCGGTTATAAAGAAATACTGAGCATAATTCATTTTTATATTAAGTGTAATTTGAACGTAACAGAAGCTCATAGGCGTACAAAACTCTATTAGATGCACCATTTTTTTCTGATTCAGAATATATATAAAGCTAACTAACTAAATCTTCCGTTTACATGACGAGCGTGTAATGAAATAAATTGACAACTGAACGTCAATCTGTCAATTCTGAAAACATTTTTAGAGATCTACGTACTATTGTTTGTGTCAGTCACTCACTTTTTTATATGGAGATTTATTAACCCGATTTTTATTTAAATAAATAACTTCAACAAATAACTTCAACATTGCAAAAAAAGCATTTCAGTCCATTTTTCTTCGGACGGCAGTATAGTAATTAATAAAAAAAGTAAGAAGTACTGTTGTAAATTTACCTGTAGCGGTAATAATAATATCGGCGTTACGACAATAGAACTCAAGTTTCTCTTTAGGTGTATAACGATGACAAATTGTTACAGTTGCGTCCATTCCCAAGCCGCTGTCGTGTCGCTTATCGCTGTGCAACATCATTGCGATTGGCATTCCGACGTTCTTCGACCGGCCGATTACGACAGCGTTGCGGCCGAACGTTTCGATTTTAAATCTAAAATTGTTGTTTTACTAATGAACTGGCTTCGCCTGCATTAATTTATATTTGATCTATATTTCGGGAAGTTCCAAAATGTACTCTATGTCCTTTTCTATTCGCCAAGTGTATGCAAAATGTCATTATGATCGGCTTAGTAGTTAAAGCGCGAATTCGTAATAAACAAACTCACATTCATAACACATTTAGAACATTAGTCAGGATACTTTATTAGACTTTTTAATTCCTACATTGGCAAGATTAATCACTGTTTTCTAATTAACCAGCTGTATTGTGACGATAAAATAAGTTGCAAGTACTACATTTATAAAAAAAATACAATAAAAATTATATTAGTATTAAAAATAAGCTTAGCACTCAAGTATAGCCAAAATACAAATATAAAAATGGTATCCTGATTAATAGTTGATAGATACATTTTATATTATATCAAAGGCTCATTGTATTCCGAAATAAAATTAAAAATATGGGGCCTAAATTTTAAGGTTAAGGTTACCCAGGAGAAGTTATGATGTTTAATGTAACACATATAAAAAAATCGGAAAAACTGTTGCTATTGTTAGGTATTTACTAGCATATAGAAGACCATATATCATGCTAGTTTTTCCCAAGAGCCTAAGCATTAACGTTAAAATTTAACAAAGCTAACTTAAACTCAGAAAATAAGTTTAGGGTTTGAGTAGTCATGAAAAATTTACAACTGAAAAAATCAAATAAGAGACAACCCTCAATCAATCTAGATAAAATATTTTAAATGAAACAATAATACTAGAACACCAACCAGCCAGTTTAAAATAACGTTGATTAAAACAGCAAAATAGTAAAGGTAAAAAAGTTAACAACTCTTACCTTTTTAACATTTCCACAACAGCTAGAGCGGTCGCTGGAACTATCGTCGGCATATCCACAACTAGTCTTCCAATATTGAGAATATGAAATCCATCAATATCTTTTTCAGGAGCAATGGCATTGCACACTCTTCTCTCGTTCATAGTATCTGGTACTGGTAACTGTACCAAAATACCATCAATATTGCTGTCAGCATTAAGCTCTTCAATTTCAGCAATCAACTGTTCTTCAGTAATGTTGGCATCATGGAGTATTGTATCAGCATCAATACCAACATACTGTGCGGCTTGAACCTTGTTTCTGACATATGTATGACTTGCTGGATCATCACCAACTATGATGCATCGGAGAGAAGGGGGACTATTACCCTGACTCACCCAATTTGCAACTTTGAGTTTTATCTCATTTTTTATTTCAGCAGCTAAGGCTTTGCCATCGAGGATCTGTGCCATTATACTGTATAAGAAAGATTTAGAATAAATGTTAAAATCAAACTCACATGATACCTACAAATACAGGAAAGTTCTATGCTAAAAATAAATTAGATTTATCACATCACAAATTTCCTTCTTGTGATAATTGTAAACATTTATAGAAGAAAATGTGCCGATTCCAAACGAAATACATAATAGTTAATTTAAAGCTATAACACATAAGCACACAGTTAATTCTTTTTATTTTACCTGGCAGAGCCCAAGGAATCAATGTACGCGTGACTTCTCATTTTGGATCTCAGAACTGTACTGACTAGTCGAAGACAAATTATTTGCCTCATTGATTACTGTTGACGTACATAGGTTATTAGGTCACAATGGGCATATACTTATTAGAGATAATTATATTACGTTGATGCTATTAAAAAAAATACAGAAAAATATGTGTTTGTGATAATGATGTCCGCAATTTCATCACACATTTTAAGTGATCAGTCATATGTTGTGTAGGAATTAGTGTCAATATATTTTTCAATCTAGCTTATAACGGTACTGGTTCATAAAGGTTGTGAATTTAATAGACAGTATTTTCATTGTAAAGGAAACAATGTGAACAAGTTTGAAGTAAGGTTATATTTATACAAAATAATTGATATAAAAGTTAATTTAATTTTATATTCTTATAAATAATTACACGTATTAAATTATAACCACAGACAGTAATACAAAGCTAGTCTTATCACAGTTTCTCACTCCAAACATCTGGATAAAACCAGTAAGTAGCTGATTCTAAATGGTACCTATCTGCATAAGGTTGTGGAGTTCAATACATATCAAAACATAAATGTGCAATGAAGCGGTTTAAAACTGGTTCCCAGCTATTATTCCAATTAAAGACAATAATATGGAAGTAAAACCGCTTATATCTAGTGACGCTATCACCGTATGTTGTTTTGGACTGTTACAATTTAATGATGTCTGGAAAGTCTAGTGTGGTTTTTAAATTATATTGGCAATGTTTCAGGTCATAATTTTAATTGGAAGCTAGTTGAACAATTTTATAGTACTGATACTGTTTATGTGGAATATTTATCTTTTATACTTCACAGGTATTAGCTTTTATGAAAACCACACATGATGGCTAAATATTAACTTAAGATGTTAATATGGGAAGTCTGGATTTATGAAAGAAGTAAATGGAGTTTGGCTATCAAGTGTACCTGCCAGAAGATATCTATTAGTGCTTGGTGAGAAATTTTCAACTTAACACAGATGATTCGATAGGTGGGAATCAGGAAAAATCACTATGCTATGGTTACTGCACCACATTTTTGTTTATCAACAGCTCTTGCTCATTGCAGAATTAGAATCTATTCTGGTCATTGTTGTGGCAGAACATATTATTATAGAATAAAAAATATATATATTAATAATAATTTATATTATATATTTAAGTATGATATTATGAATAGACCTCATTCTTGTTGAATACTAGACATTCTATATAAAAACCAAGTTCATTATTATAAATTTGACTTTATTAAGCTTTTCCAACACCTTGGAATCCATGAATGTGCATAAATTATTCAATCATATCAATGAATTTTAGTAATCATGAAAAACAATAAAAATATATTAGCTTAAGAGTGTGAAATAAAGTAAAATATGTTTAAGTAATTGGAAAGGAATACCTAAATAACATAACATTTCTATATTTGCATTCACTTTTAAAATTCTAACTATGTGACTCACAAAGTATTTCCATAATTTTATTAAAGTATATTATTATAAAACTTTCTTTAATGTTCTTTTCATTTTGGAAAAAAAAGTTTACCTATAAATATTTTAAAATAAAAATCTATTTTAAATTTTATTGGGTGCAATAAACCCTTTATTGATTAATTAGTATTATTTTTAAAACTTTTAGTGTATATAACTTGCAATAAAAGGAATCTCATAAGTTCTATATTACCAGCAAGAGAGAAAAACCGAAAATTGTAAGCGCTTAGCACTCAAATTGCTTTGATGCATTTTACTAATATGAATAGGATTTCCTGCGATTCTCGTGGTTACAATATTTTAAAACTATAATACTCTGGGAGTTAAGTTAGTTGGTATAAGTCAAATGTTAAAATATAATTAACATCTGGTTATATAAAGTTATTCTCACCTCAAAAAAGTATTGAAAGTAATAACAAAAAAGTGCAACCTCAAAACAAAACAAATATAACAAAAAAATAAGTTAATGATATCACTTTTAAGGTTTATAGTAATTTAAAATATTACTTTTTTGTTTTTACCGCAAATTACTAACAAAAGTGTTATTACAAGTATCTATCTGTGTAACTTCACGTGTCAACCACGTTTGACTTTGACATTTAGCAAATATCCATCCAACAAAGTCAAATGTCTACAACGACAACAGTGTGTTCCTGAACGAAAATGATTAAAATTTAAATTTTGAATACAACATATTATACATTATCCTACCTGTATTGTAAACAATCTATAAAACTGCTTTTTTTAATATACAGTCATAATTTTTAATATAAATATGGTCGGCAAATTAGATGAGGTGTTAGTTCTCGAACATAACCGAAAAGAAGTCCTATCTCTTGATGTTAATTTATTTTATCTATTTTTTCTTTCATGTTAGCATGATTGATCGGTCATATTTGACTGTCACTCGTCAAATAATTTCACATAGATAACGGTCGTTAATTATCTTTTCTCTATTCCGGTACGAGACTACAATTACATTTTAGTCACATTAGTTTACGCACTGGTTACAATATTTTCATTTCAGTAATCTTACAAAGTACATAATTCTCGCCAAGTACACTACAGGACAACATACAATGGTAAAAAACAGATTTTGTTTAATTTAAAAATTTCAAAACGAACTGAACGTATCGGCATGTACTATGATGACCTATCGACACGAAATTTTTCTTAGATGGTTCTAGGCTACTAATTTTTATATTTCATTGACCCTTTACCATTTATTAATGCCTATTAAAGCGGGTCGGAATCAGCTAGTGGATTTATAAATTATGAAATATACTTACTCATATACTAATGCTTTGAAATAAATTAATAAGTAAAAAAAAATCTGCTTAAAAAATAAGGGTTGTGGGCATTTTCTGTTATTTGCGGTTAATATTTTAAATTTGCGTCTTGAAATAATTCGTGGTGTTTACTTAATTAAATTACTATATTTCTATTTGGAAGCGATGACAGCTCCATGAAATCAGTGCTTTGTAGCCGCGTCGAACAACCAGAAGACTATACTTAATAAGACTAAACTTTCATAATAATGCTACTGTAGTGTGATAACTAGTACGGATATTTTATTGTTCGTTTACATAAAGTGTTTTGGAAAAAAAATTAACATTAGTCGGTTCTCTAGATTCGAGAATCTATCGAAGCTTAGTGTGGTGTGTGCTTGAACGTGACTAGGTTATAATAATAAGCGATATGAATTTTATTAGAATTAATAGGTATAGTGATAAAATCCCATTTTTTTTTCTTATTATGTATGTATTAAATTTTTCTTAGTTTGACACTCATGTTTCATTGTTTTCAATGTTGATTTTCAAAACGCATCATGGGTGCCATTCAATATGTATGACGCCTAACTTACCGCTTGTTGCTTTTATCGTGTACAATTTTTATTTCACTTTAAAATTAAGTTTATTAAATTTATGGTTGTTATTCACATGCCAATCAATAAATTATTTTTACTATACTTTTTGATGATTGACAAGTCATGAGCCATGGTACGTCGTTGACATAGACATTCACATTTTGTTTTTTCTCGGTAATGCTCGGTTCTCATCAGGTGGCCAACCCGTCGACGGGCCCTGATACTGCGATACGTGCCGTGTCACCTGCCTGCCCTATTATTTACTTAGTTCTTGGTTTGCGTATTTTACGTCATACATATTCTGTAACAATTGATTTGCTCCTAAGGATCGTAGTTTTACTTAGATTGCTTATAATCTCACTCAATAAATAGGCTACAAATCAAAGAAATAAATATTTTTTTCAACTTTTATATCTGTATATAAATTAAATATTACAATATAACATATAGTTGTCCGCGCGGCTCCGCTCGCGTTTTTTGTACAGTAATTATTATTTTCGTCTAGGAACTTTATTCAGATTACTTTTTATTGTATTTTATGTAATTAATTGTATTTTATATAAAATATTCTTAATAATCTTTAATGTTTACTAATTATGACAAGACATACTCTTACCGTTTACAGAATCTAATCAAAATTAGTGGGATTGAAGCACATTTTCATCTGTTAACATTGTTATTAATATTTGTACATGTTATCAACATTAGAATTATGTAGGTACTTATATTTCCCGTCTACCTACAATAATTAATAAAAAATCGTTAAAGAATCTCTATTTAATACACATTTTTAAAAAAGGGTTTTGATAATTATAGTACCCTATTAATTGAGGTACGTTATAAGTTGGGCAGTATACAAATTTCTGTAAAAATTGGTTCAGCTAGTTTTAGTAAAATCTGTGCTAAAGACATTTTTTTATATACATATTTAAAAAGGTTTTAATAATATAGCACCCTATTAATTGAGGTACGTTATAAGTTGGACAGTATACACATTTCTGTAAAAATTGTTTAAGTTATTTTTAGTTAAATCTGTGCTAAAGATATGTTTTTAACATACACATTTTAAAAAGGTTTTGATAATCATAGTACCCTATTAATTGCGGTACGTTATAAGTTGGACAGTATACAAATTTCTGTAAAAATTGGTTAAGCCATTTTTAGTTAAATCTGTGCTAAATACATTTTTATAATATACATATTTAAAAAAGGTTTTGCTAATTATAGTACCCTATTAATTGATGTACGTTATAAGTTGTACAGTATACAAATTTCTGTAAAAATTGGTTAAGCCATTTTTAGTTAAATCTGCACTTATATACAGACATTATTTTTAAAGTCATATTCGTGTTCGGTAGCCTTTACAATTGTAGAGGTATCACAATATTTCTGAAGATATTAAATGTACAGGCAACACTATAGATTTCTATATATAGATATCATATTATATTACATAATGCATAGATAGAGATCACGAACTTTTCAAGATTATGTCTGCCTATAGACGATATGTGTTAGCGACGTGTTTGAATCTACGAGACAAACGTAGTGGGTGCGGCCGTGACGTAGCCAGGGTCATTGTGATAACTGAGTCAATGTTTTGTTCATAGATTGCTCAATTTTATTTACTTTGTTGCGATCTCGATGCAATAAAAACATATTATTTCACAGAAAGTAAATGAAGATGATAATATAATATAGGATATGTATGTACCTAAGTAATTTTACACGCATTTTTTTACATATTGAATTTGGAATAGATATCACTACATATTATAAAACAAAATCATCCGCCGCGTCTGTCTGTCTGTGTGTATGGCCGCGATAAGCTCGAAAACTACGGAGAGGGTTCACGGCGAGTGTGTGGGAACGAAATTCATCGTCAGATCATGGCGTCATGATCTGTGGTTGTACGGCGTGGACGTGCACACGCTTTGTTTTAAGAATCAGAAGAGTACTGATGGTTGGCTGCAGTCATTTTATCGGGAGGATCGGAGAAGATATTTCGTAAACGTCTATCGCGGGACCTTACGTATGGGCCTGTAATTCACGGCGAATACCAATAACTGGTTGAGGTGATTCGTGGCGTTTTTCGAAATTATTGGTCGTGAGGGACATTATGTACACCCCCATCGACGGAGGCTCCAAATCCTTATGGAGATCACTCTTTCAGACGTACCATGATGCACCGACTGGCTTCCTTTATAAGTGACTTTGTAAAACTTGCATCTAATCAAAAGTGGAGTTCTGACATACGAACGAAAACTTCACAATTATTTGTCAGAATAGAGCAGGCGGACGACTTACAATGCGCAAGCTTAGGTCTGAGGGGCATTTTGCAAGAGCTCGAAGACGGGCAACCAGTGGATGCAAGCGACCCATAACCATGCCGGTATTGTTCAGCACTCTATCGACGTGTGGTATGAATGTGAGTATATCGAGGGTGCCACCCAGGTATTTCACTTGGGAGATGCAAGGAATAGAAACTCCGTATAGATGGAGCGGCTTAAGTTCATAACGGTTTGTAAAGGGATAAGAAAGTATCGGGGAATTCTTATCATGGGTGATTTCAGAGATGATCGGTTGAGTATTTAAGGCGTGGAAATGTAAAAAACAAACTTAGTTTCGCAATGATAATATTAGTTAAGATAATAGGACTTGAAGCCGCCTGCGGCTTCGCCTGTGTTTACATCCTTAAAAATGGTAAAAATAATGTGTACCTTGGTGTAAAGGTAACGATTTATGCAATGTACACGGAGATAGCTGTCATGTAGCTAGAATATTGTTAAATGTACTTGACACCTATTGTTATATTTTGGTCAATTTAAACAATCATAATCCTAGCTAACATTAAAAATGCGAATGTCAGTTTTGAAGTGAAACTTCTTATGGGAAGGTTTTGAAATTCTGAACCGCAGCCATTTTGTACAACGAAAAGTGGTGGGGATAAACACTGTGTCGGGTGGAATGTTGAAAACACCGGTTCTCGTCCAATTAACGAAGGTAAGTAATGTCGGGCGCGGTCTGTTTTTGGATGAGTGACCGCTTGGGAAAACGGCGTAACGTTGGCTTTTTGGTGTATTTTTGAATTTAAAGGTTTTCCTGCAACACAAAAGTTTCACTCCTATCGTGTGTTTTAACAGCACACCATGTTTTTTTATTTGTTTGTTTATTACGTTTTGACGCCTTAACTACTCAACATATCAGTATATAAGTTTAAATATACCTTGTCAGGGATACAAAAAACAACATACGGTTAACTTACAAAACACTGAAAAAAGCTGTTCACGAGAGACGGGTTAAATCTACATTAAAGAATTGCGAAGCTGCGGACAACAGTTAGTCACTTTAGATGTTATAGCTTATATGTTATTCTGATGTGTAAGTTATATTACTGTAACTATTTCGTCGAAATCCATTAAGTTGTTTTTCTGTGAGCAACAAAAATCCATCCATCCCAAAAACCAGCTCCGTTACAATGTTAGGATATAATTTGATACAATATTTCTTATGTAATATAAGGAAGTATTAAATATAGTGATTTTTATTACATTAGTTTTATCGGAATAGATAAAAAACTATATATTCTTGGCAACAAAAAAAAGTTTACATTGACGTGTTTCCAAAACAAAGTATCTACTACTTCCTTATATTAGATATATAATGACATTATTTCTATACAGCTTGGGTATTATAATGTCATATAATAATGTACCATATAGTGGAATTTTAAACGTGATTTTTGGGTGAATTCTGTTTAATTTTTGTTTTGTGTAATGTTATTCGTACTTTATATCTTTATCTAGAGACAGATTATCTTAAACATATCTGAGGTTTATCCAGTTCACAGACAACTTATATAGAAATAAAACAACATGCTCTTGACTACATATTACGTAATAGAAAAGGGTTAGCATATCGCTTCTTAAATAAAAAAAAGTTTAACTCAAATAATGAATTAACTACGTTTGTTTTTTAATGCTTCTTTAAACGTCTTTGTGTTACAAATCTAGATATTTTCCACAACGACCAAATAGTAATTTAATTACATTACATATCCCTAGTTTTAGAGCTGACTTTTTATATCTTATAATTCATTTTTAAACTTGATATTTTGAGTAACTTCTTTTTTTGATTAAAGATTGCGAAACAGGAATTTGTGAGTTTTTTTTAAATTAAAGGTGCGAAATTTGATTTTTTGTGTTACTTCATGTTTCATTAAAGGTGCAATAATATCTCCTATCTCAAAATTACTCAATCGATTATCTTGAAAATTGGCATGCACATTCTCAGTGGAACAGAAAAGGACATAGAGTATCTATAATCTGAGTAGTAAAGGCGTGAAAGTGTAACCCACGAACAAGCTCACATTCGCATCATCATATTACTAGCTTTTGTCCGCGACTTCGCTCACGTTAATGTAGATTTTGCATACACCTCGGTAATAGTCCTTTTTTCTGAGTGAAAAGTGACTTCAATCTATTTTAAATCCAGTCGTAGCAATGTTTCTTTGCAACATTGCTCTATTATTTAGTACCAGCTTTTGCTTGCTCGCGCGTGAATCCACTGGCACAATTAGTGATTAACAGTGATTTTACGTGTTTTATGATGGATATCGACATTATCAAGAAAGAATATTGTATATATGTGTCCTCGTTATCAACAATTTCATTATTTTACCACACTGCATTATTTTTACATTTTTATGTTGCGGTTGTGACATAGTGTGACAATGGGTTTAGAATTATAAAATGTTAATGAATGTTCGGATTCATACCTGCTGGTGGGTATGCATTACCGAGCGACACATCACAAAATTAAATCGTTTGATCTCGATGGTTCGAAGTCGTTTACTGTGCGATTTCCGCGTACGTCGGTTCTCTGGAATGAACTTCCAGCGGCAACGTTACCGGATCAATATAACCTACAAACCTTCAAGAAACGAGACTACTCTTTCCCCAAAGGAACTTTAATGCCCCTCGTATCGTTGATGTCCACGGGAGGCAGTGATTACTCACCATCAGGTAACTAGTCTGTTCGATTGCATCCAATCGCGTAAACAATAAAGAATTACCATATACTTTATGGGTAGTGTTTCTACATAACGTTCAGTGTCAGTGAAGAAAGAGTACATGTGACTGGCGTCGCTGTCTGTGTCGTATTTATTAGTGTGTTCATCAAATTTTGCCATTTACATATACATATCTGACAGACAACGCTACTGTGTGCACTAAAAGAATTAATGAGAGAAACCAAAAAGCGGTACTCCGAAAAGGTCAAGCGTTTTACGAATGCACGATACGCATGGGTTAATCGAATTACGAACACTACATGCGACACGCAAACTACATGCTGTCTGGTGAAACTGTAGACACCTTTTTTTTTCGAACTGGCTACACTGTTGACCTGGCAAAGCCTCTACAGTTTCACCGGACTACAGTGTAGACACCTTGCCAGGTCAGCAGTGTAGTCAGTTCGAAATAAAAAAGCGTCAACTACAAAGCACAACGAAACAATTACTGCCCGTCGCTGTTCATTATTGTTTTTACTTTTATTTTATTGTGATAATTCCTAGTGTCTACTATTCTAATATTACTTATATTTTTACCGACTGTAATCCAGAATCCTGTACACGTGTTCTGTTTTTGTCTCATTTAAATATACCTGATCAATTCAATAAACAGAAGATTCGTAAACAAGCTGCCAAATCGTTTACTAGCCTACAAAATCGGAGCCAAATCTTTTATTTTAATGATTAATGTAAAAAAATATATTTTACGGTGGATCATCAAATCATTGTTATGCAACGTAGTGATAGTGATGACAATGCGCCTGGTGATAAACCACAGTAGGATCCATAAGTAACAATGATCAACGGGCTACACTGGCTACTCCTGAAACTTATTAAACAAAAAAAAAAACGTGTAGGTTATGGAACCCTGTCAAGAACGTAGTGATTTACGCTTCTTCTTCAACTGTTAATGTAATTCGATATGAAGATTTTGTTTGTTTATATTTGTATATTTTCGTAACGTGAAGAAAAAGTCGCATAATGAGGGCGTAATGTTTTTTCATTATGTCACGATTTTTACCTAGTAACTCGTACCGCAAACGGCGTTAAGTAATTTCGTTCCAAAAAGAGTTATTATGGGAGATATATCACAATATGCATCACGATCGTGGTGAGACAGTACAGATATCTAGTACTCCGTTTAGTTACTGTATATATATACACCGGCTGAAACTATGCCGATGGCATTATGGCGAAAGTTTCATTAGGTGTATTAGGTCGCTATACGATCGAAAATAGAGTAAATATATTATATTCATTGGGTTAAATAAACGAAGCTGAAATTGTGTAAAAAACTAATATAAAGCAGATATAAATTATTTTACAGAATATATTATATTTCGGTAAAAATGTGGAGGTAACCGTTACCTGGGACGAGTATTAAATAATTTCGAAGTTATTTTATTTAACACAAACGGGCATAAAAAGCAACGGTAAATTACAAGCCTACTACACAATATTATACAAACTTTGGTCTAACGAAATTTAATTACATTTTTTCACAGAGCTCGGATGTTTTTCGCACAACTTCAATCTGGCAAGTTTCGGAGCCGACTTTCCGATGAAGAAAATAACTCTCCATAACCGCTCAGTTGGCTAATATTCAATTAAAACTTTTTAATTTCACTGCGAAGCCCTCAGCTGTAATTTACGTTTACGCTTCAAAAGATAAAATATTATAAACAGTATTAAGAATTCATTTGGTTATTTTTATTGGTCGCTTTGATGAGATTTCCTTATAGTCCAAATATTTTTTGAAATGCGTATCTAATAACGATTTAGTCTTTATTGGCTTAATCCTAAGTCCTAAATAATATTATAAACGCGTTGTTGAGTTTGTTTGTCTGTTAGGTTTTCATTCTTTTACTACCAAACTATCATTATGAAATTTTTCATTAACATTGTCAGGAGTATAAAAAAGGACATAGGGTGCAATTTATCCAGAAAAAAATTATAATAATATTATAATGAGGTAAAGTTTGTTTGTGTGCAGGAGCTCTACGGAACTACACATCTGATTTTCAAAATTTTTTCATTGGTGAAAAGTTATGTTTAAACTGAGTGATATGCATTTATTATATTGCAATCAAAGCGTATGAAGTCGCGGATGGTTACTAGTATTTCACAAAAAAAAAAGTTTGTCTAGTTTGATGTTATTTTTATTTTATACTACATTTTGCCTATGATGTTGAATTTGAGGTATCTTTCGGAAATTGTATTTTTCCGGTTGAAATGTACGCTCTGTCCTTTTCTGTACACCTCACAATGAGTTTGCTAAAAGTGTAACAAAGAAATAAGAAAATCATTCGCATTTCCAATATTATACAAACAAAAGATTTGATATGTACGAGTATAACGGATAACCTCAAAAAATACTTAACCGATCTTAAAAAATCATTCCAACTACAGAAAGATAAATTAGCAGCGAGATAAATGGGCTGTATTTTATTTTCATAATCTATTTTTAACGCGAGAAAATGTTAATTGATAATAAAATTCGTAAACGATAAAAGTTTGGTTTTATAATATTAATTTCGACACCATATTTTCTTGTACAAAGATGTAAACGTTAGCTGTGGAATCTTTAAACTTCCTTTATTTTTCATTACTCGCAACCCAGTTCTTTTCAAACACTATTATTGCTATTTTCACGTAGTAAATTTGCTTGTTCTACTTTATGCGATTTACTTCTTATCAAAATATATTCCAGATTTTTAATAAGGTTATAAAAGGAATTTCCTTCCACGAATGCTTCGGTTGTTGAACGAGCATCCTACTGAGGTTTTTCTGGAGGATTACAGCATGGGTTTATTTAAGAACAGCATATTAAAGTGCCGACAAGGGTTGCAAGCGTCTATAGGCTGCGGTGACTGCATACTATCAGGCCTCCCGCATGCTTGTTTGCCACCATCGTGGTATAAAAAAAAATTATTGCTAAAATTGAAGTATCTTGTGATAATTTTAATATTCTAAAAAGATGGTGGTTCCCTCGTTAGAACTTTCCATGGAGTTTTTGTGACATTTCAGAATTCATGCTTCGTGGTATTATTTCCAATCTACTTAACTTGTGTTTAATAAACAAACTGTATTTCGTAAAACACCAGCAATAACACAAAATATAAAGTCAAATAATACAAGATTATGAATAAAATGTAAAATCCACTACATGACATACTAAGATCCCGCCAAAAACTCCATCTTAAGGCCTGTCATCAAAGTGTCTGCGTAAATTCAGTGGATCTTAATAGTATGTAGTTCTTGTTATCCGAGCCACAAAGCCTTTCGAAGGTCAGGCATCTAACCGGGTCTTACGACGCGATTAACGTATATGTAGAGGTCTGCTGTAAACGTTTTGTGGTATGCGATCCTTTGAAATAGATGTGAAGTAATGCGGAGCTATCTCTATTTCTTACGTGACAACCTTATAAATAGTGTAATTTCATCAGTTAATAATCCTGTAAATATCATATCATAAAAGAGAAAAACAAATCAACCGTATTTTGTTTCTGAAAATTTACTGCAATTAAGAAAAAGAGGAAAAATAAGATTATTTATTTGTCTCGCATTTGAGATCGTTTTTTTATCTTTCTTATCCCAATATAGTTCTATAACTCTATAACCGAAGCAAAATTGTAACTGAATTAAATTGGGATGGCCGATAAGTTAAAATCTTCTCCTTTCCACTTCAGAACCACACGGGCGGGTACGCGGCTCCACAGATTCACAGTAGAAACCTTCTCGGCAAGAACGAAGAAGTTCGAAAATTCTTATCTTTGTCGTGCTGTGAAGATGTGGAATCGCCTCCCGACTAGTGTGTTCCCTCCCTCTTATGATATGGGGTCCTTCAAACGAGGCGTGAGGAGGCACTTTTGCAGGTCGGCATGATGACGACGACTGCCGTTGGTATTTAACACCGACAGTCGCCGTTGTTTTTGGACTGTACCGTACTTACCATCAGGTATCGTACAGTCATTTTGCCGAACTTATATAAAAAAAAAAAAAAAAAATCTGATTTCTGTATTTATCGCCATTTTCTTATAGAATGACAACAAAATAACGACACTGTGCCTTATAGTAAATACAATACAATTCAAAAACTATAGTGGTAATTGAGAGATTCATCGTCTATTGTAATTATCATGCTGGCCTGCGTAAATCTCTCATAACTTGAAGACCCGATGTTATTCCTGAGAGAATACATTGGTTGGTAGACTATTCTTTAGTTCTGTAGGAGGGAAAATGATCTCGTAATTTAATGGGTATATATGATGACTATTAGATACCCGCGACTTCGCTTGCGTCGTTTATTATTTTAACAATATATTTTATGTACAGAAGAAATAAGATTTAAAGAAACTAAAGCAAAAATGTACTTCACTTACAAAATTTCTTTAGTATTTCGTAGTGTTACTAAAAATTGTAGGTTTCTTAAAGCTTTAATAACTTTTATAATAAATAATGACATTGTGAATATTTTTTTCAAGTAAGGACAAGGATTACATAAGAACCAAGTTCATATAAGAAGTAAAACTAAAAAAAAATATCGAAATGTATGGGAGTAGTTTTTGCAATTTAGTAAAGCTGTAACGTTGAGAATGATATTTATAACGCATACCTGTAAAGTGAGGAAAAAGTAGGAAATTACCAATAAACTACATTGTAAGTTGGCTTGATGATTAAATCGATGATTTCCTCGGCTAGGCCTTTGTTTAGCCGTGGGAAATTTAAAACCTGATAATCTATGAATATTACAAAACAGAGTCGCTTTTCGTGTCTACATATGTATTACCTTAGTTCTTTTATCATTTTTGATTCATTTTTCGCTATAATTTAAAAAAATTCTTCTGAGAGGTTGATATCTTCTTAAATGTATACATCTAGACATTTAATAACAATGTACATTTAACGTAGTCTGTACTTATTAGATTTTTGTGAAAAAAATTAGTGCATGTGTCTAGGAATAAGTAATAAAATACTGTTTGTTTGAACAGGTATTACTGGTAAAGTACTAGGTTTATGATAAAATATCCACAAGAAATGAAGCATATTCTTGAGTAACATTTAGTCCTTGTTTCAATGAAATCGGTTCGCTCTATGCAAAAGTTATTGTAATTTTAATGACGACGCGACTTAAGTACGAGAGAAAAGTACACAAGCAAATGTACTTCAGCCTCATCAAAAAACCAGGGTTTTTATAAACTAAATAAACATTACTACTGTATTGAATTACTAATATATAATAAACGAAAGAAAAATGTTTAATATTTTATTTTTACACAAAATAAATAAATATTAATACTGGGAATTCTAATGTACAATAAATGTAGATAATTACATTTAGAATGTACAGACAAGTCAACGTATTCTAATGTAGTCATAAGAAAGAATTTTCGGGTTCTTACATTGATGACGCTGGTTAAACTTTATGAGGTACATAAAAAATAATGTACTACAGAATAGTAGATTACAATTATATATGTTTATCTGTTGGGGATAACTCACAGATATCGTTTATATCTTTCAAAAAAATTGTCGGTTATTTACGACGTTCATTTTTACAGGCATAGAAATAATCCTTATCTAGTTAAATATTCTAGTTACGTTGGGCATTTAAAGTAGATCAAAAATGGCCTTTACGGTATATCATATCAAGGAATGTCTTAAAAGATATCACAGACTTAAAATATCGCTCAACACAAAAAAAGGTTGCTTATGTCTAGCTTTTAAAACTTTGATGAACTCTAAAGCGGTAAAAAATTGATCTAAATACTTAAGATACTTATTCTATTCTACTTATTTTAGTATATTGCACCGATGCGCAGTAGGGACAGTAGTATTTTAAGGGGAATGAAGAGAGACTGAAAGAAGTAACGAATTTACCCGATAACAAGCTTAAGGACAATCTAAATTGAGATTTACTATCAAAAGGGAAGATCACTACATGAATGTTAGTTTGGGTTGGAAATGCCTCCCTCTCTGTATGTCCACTTAAAAATTATGACGAATTACTTGCAAACATCATTTGTGGAATTTAAAACAATATTTATATAGAACGATATTATACGATTATTACCTAAATTACATACGAGTATTTTTCAAGATCAAAGCGACATCAGAAATGATTAAATATTGGTTTCAAATTAACATACGAGTATTTAGATCGTGTACCACTTATAATATAAATTTATGTAAATATTTATTTCTATAGACAGCTTCAAGTATTAAGTATATAAAGGCAAGAATGTCGTTGCTTGTAATTTTTTTTCGAATTGTCTTCATATGTTCTCGGGGATTTTTGGCCGAGCGTTTTAGGCACTCAGCAATAATCTCAAAGGTGTCAAAGTATCCGAACGGGACTGTTTCCGTTGAATGCGAAATCGCGAGTGTATCTAAACTAATCACACATGTATGCGTTTAGTGAGACAGAAATTGACATAATCTGAGTTTAACATTTTAATTAAATATTTAGCAGTACTCTTTCGCAATAAGTAAGTGAGTGACCAGTCGCGTCTCTTGACGGTTACACTTGAGTACAATGATATTTTCTAAACTGATGGTAATATTTTAACATTCACAAATTATTATATGTCATTTAAATGTGATTTTTATCGTTATTCTTACATGCAAATAGCACTACGTTATGCGCTTACTGATTCCAAAAAGTAATACCGTGTATAAAACGAAATGAAATACAATGAAAATAAAACGAAATCGAAGGCTACAAAATAAAATTACCGGAAAACCGTTTAAATCGTGTGATGATTATTCCTATCGATTTGGCTTTGATGTTCCTTGTTGTTTTAGGATGTGTCCCATTTATTTTGTGGATCGCCTTTCGGATTTACTATGATGGTTCCATGTTATTTTTTATAAAGACCTATTTACATAGGTATCGTTCAAACGTTTATGAACCGTTTACCTATTTTATGTATAAAAGGGTGTTTATATTTTTGTCCGGCTTTAGCTTCGTGATAGATGATAGACAATCAACTGAGATATTTTTAAAGTTACTTCTAAAACCGTGATCTTTTTAACATCCTTTTTTAAAGTATTTCGTATACTGTTATTAGTAAAATTATAGTATTCTATAGTTTTTCATTCATATTATGTTGTTATGCTATTTTATATTCTACGCAACTGTTGACTTAAGATAGAAAGTTGCAAAACTCAGGGTTTTAAGAGGGAAATTTAATAAAAGCGGTTAAGGCATGTTAATATAACTACATTACAAGGTATTTTTAACTATAAACGAAAATTTCTTTTGGATTATTTGTTACCTATTGACAAAAATCTTTACATATATAATTCTTCTATACGTGTGTATCTGTATGTATGTGACTGAACTCGTTCTAAATGGTTAGACAGATTTTGATGGTATTTTTTGTGTGTGTTCAGGTGGATTCAAGAATGGTTTAGATTCGCAATTGAACCCAGTAGTTGCGGTCTGATTATAGGTTCTTTTTTATTTTCGGATCAGAAAAGGTTTCTATGTTCGAGTGTATGATTTTTTTAAATATATATTAATCGATATCTTGGATGGACCCATTAAATAGCGAAGAAAAATTTCTACCCTATGGCAGGGAAGTACCGTTTATTTGATTTTTACCCACTTCTCTTCCACGTATTTTTAACGATATTTTCGACAGTTATAAAAAGATTTCAATTACTTTTATTATATTTGAATTGTTTATACTCGAGGGAAAAAATATTCCGACTCTAAGGGTGGAAAGTAAAGGGACAAACAGTGCTTATATAAATAGAAGTCACTTCGCGTCGGCCAATTTTAATAAAAAAAATTGACGCAGCCTGTAGATGCTATAAAAGTAAAATAGATGGTAATAGTCTTATATTAAATGTGTAGTCCGGTGAAACTGTGGAGGCCTTGCCAGGTCAACAGTGTAGTCAGTTCGAAAAAAAAAACTTATATTAAATGAAGATATCTTGATAATCTTTTTTTAGATAAGAACCATGTATCTAAGTTGATTGTCTAGGACGAAACTAAAAACGGGTACAAAAATCAACATACTTTTATACATAAAATATGTAAACGGTTCGTAAATGTTTGCATGATACCTATATAAATAGGTCTCTATAAAAAATAACATAAATATTTGATCGCAATTTATCAGCTAGTTTTTTAGTGATACGCCGAGCCCAGTGAGGCTGTGAAGGCCGGTAAGGTAAATAGCGTTTGTCATTTCCAAAAAAAAAAAATTCAACGGTTAAAATTAGCAACAAATAACAACAAATGCGTACGAAGTCGTGAGCACAGAGGAATACAGTATATTATTAGGGTGATTCAAAACAACTCTTTTTTTCTCGGAACCATGCTCAAAAGATTTGTGCATGTATAAAAATGAGCCTGTGATGTGTTCAGCGCTGAATTTCGGCATTAAGATGCTCTGCAACGCACTTTTCGTTTTCCATAAGAATAATACAGTAAAAAATATTTTTGGAACTAATGCACGATACGTCGTACTGAAAAGTTCTTGGCATATTTTTGTTGAAGATTTTACGCTCTAAAAAAAAGTTTATTTAAATTTTTTGATGAAATTTTGATGAAAAATTCAAATTATACGAAATTTTGGGGTTTTAACTTGTTTGGCGAAATTTTATTGTAGTTCCGAGAAAAGAAAAGTATTTTTCGGATCACCCTAATATCATATATTTCAATGGTAAAATTATACCAACGTAATAATTCAAACAAATTATTCTTTAAAGTTACAAAAACTCCTTTGATGTTCTTACTATTATTTTGTCATTACCGCTTCCATTAATTTTCCCTTAAGCCCTGAGCATTGAACCTTTCTATATTGAGTCAACAATTGTGTAGAATATAATACAGCCGAATCGATACCTACTATGCGGTAGGTACGTTGAAAATTGTCGTCTACATTTCCATTGTATTGAGTTGAAACTTTCTTCTATATTTCCTTAGTTACCAATTTTTTTAATAGACTAACGAAATCTAAAAAAAGATTATCATGATCTTCTGATAGTTATAGGTCTATGATATGATTATCAAATAAAAATAATTCGAAACGATAATGGCTTAGTAGTTAGTGTACTCGGACATTGTGTCAATCGACATAGGTTCGAATTCTTAATAATGAGACGGAGTTTTCGATGAAGGAGTACATCGTGATAAAACCATAACATGTTTTCTAAGCTCATCTGGCTTGTCACCATCTTCAAGTTGAGAATCTGTCGACAAGCACTTGTAGGTATGTTCCGGCAACTGCACTTGTGAACCGGTCCCTCTTTTGGTTTAGCATGTTTGCCATCTTAGACCACGTCAGTCGTTTAATATTAGATGAGATTTTGGTCAAACGCTAAAACCCTATAAATAAAAAAAAAACAAAGCGGCAAAATATGTGGTAGACATTCTGCCACTAAATAGTTTTAAATATGCTATTAGAACAAAAACAAATTTGTGATTGCGCTCGTTTGAGACCAGAAGCTCTTTTACATAAAAAAATATATCGTTGAAAGAAGACATTTAGATTTTTTTAATTTATGGCATGATAAAATAAATGCACTGTTGATAATCACAATGCAATATAAAAATCAATGGTGACCACTAAAATATTTATAACTCATTGACAGTCGCGATTTATATTGGCATTTCAGCCTCGTAGCAGTTGAACATACTGGCTGATCGCTAAATCGGTATAAGCGTACAACTATAGCGGACATTACACCTAATATATGGTGGCCGCAAGTCCAAACTTATCACCCCGTAAAACTTGTATCATTATTTACAAAAATACTACTATTACCCCACGAAACTCGCTTTAACAATTTACCAAAGAACCTAAATTCACCAGCGGCCTTGTTTTTACCCAATTTCTTTTCAAGTGGCCGGCTGTAATTGCCAGCTATATTTTGTTGTTCCCCGGTGTGTGTGCTAAGCGCTTTTTAATGTCATCCGCCTATGGGGCAATAACCGTTCGTATATATCACAGCACGGAACTTACTAGGCGAATGGAAAACATGCTCCCTTTACTATAGTCGGGGATCTATTTTCGGTGACGAACGACTTATAATCAATCTCAAGCGATTTATTTTCTAATTGAGGGCCGCGTATTGCACAACCATAAATAATATATATTTTTTAATAATAACTTAATTTACATATGAAGATATACTTCGATAACATTAATTTTATTTATCTTAGGAACATAAATATAATTATATCAAATTTTTAAACCAGATTTAAAACTGATAATTGAATACATTTCGATACACCAAATATTTATGACTACTTAATGTGTGCTTAAATATTTTTAATAATTAATTTTCTTTACTGCTAATATTAGCACTTATGCATTTCTAATTCATAGTTGGAAATATGATAATCTCATTTTATCTGAATTATTCCATTTATCAATAATGTCATTTAGTATTTTTTTTACATGTAAATGTAAAGAAATTGGTTGGAATATGAAACCTCTTCCTATGATGTACCCATTGTGTTCGTTTCATGAATTGAAGTTGATAAAGATACGTTCGACATAGTAAAACTTATGTCGAAACTATACTCATAATAGTTCTCCTTAGGTATACCCATTAAGCTTGTGTTATTAGCAACGGATAACCAAATATAATATACTGCCTTCCCAGTATTTCTTGGCGTTTAATTTTCCAAGTCATTTTATTTATGTGTGCATTTAAAGAGTATTATATTAAAAAAGCAGTGTACATGAAATTAATTCACTTTTATATTTAACGGTATTTACAGTTATATTGGTCAAAGAATTTTGTTGGTTTAGGCAAATTATTTTATTGAAGTAGGTTCATATATATTATTGGTTGAGAACATTTTACGGTATTATTTTTTCTTTTCCCCAATAAGCTATTGTATATTTATAATAGTGTTTATATCTTGCTTGACTTTGATATAACGTTAATAAATTGCAGTGATGTGGTACAAGTTCAAGCTATGATGTTTCAGTGGAAGAGTGCTCAGACAATGCACAGCCATAGACTTCTTCCCAAAGGAAGGTATTATGGGCATAATCACCACGCCAGCTCACGGCGTATTGGCGATTTCAAAACTTTGAGAAATTCATAGTTCTATGTTATCCCTACATACGGAGGTACATACTACAAGAACATTTCTTAGGGTTCAGATTTCCTCACGGTGTTTTCCTTCACCGTCAGCTGATAGTGTTACCGATTTAAATGACTAAATGTACGCGTATGTAATAATAAAAATTCGTTGGCCCATGCCGGGATTCGAACCTGCGGACATCGAATGATATTCCACCGGTTAAACCACTAGGCCACTACAGTAGCGATATAGAATAATAATGTAATGATACGGCTTCTTCTAAATCTACCTTACTAATAAAACCCTTAAGTAGAAAATCTTTCGGTAGATACCTACAAATGTGTTCGGACTGCGGACTTGTTGAGAGCCTGTTTCCCGCTAGATTTAACGTGTTACCGTCAGATAAGATTGTATTTAAATGTTAAGATTTAATAGTAAAAAATAAATAAGAAATACTTTAAGTAATTACGAAAATCAATTGATTTGTAAATTCAGATATCAAATTTACACCTTAACAACATTTTAAAAACTTTTGAAAAGTAAAAGTAGAAAAAAATACAGTCTCCCGATAACTTAATAGCCAATTACGGAAAAAGTTACTTAAGACTAAAAAAGTCGATGATCGAACTCGTTGAGTTAATATAGTAAGAATTATTCAAAATCTTTTTCACTTGTGTTTTCCTTTACTGCTTTGCTTTACTGTTTTATAATTTTTTACGTATTTTAATATTGATTGCTTCCAATTTATACAAGATGTTTGCCAATTTAGTTTATGAAGTGATTACTTCTTCTTATGGGAGGGTAAAAAACCGCTTCATTACGTAACACGTTATGGCGCTAGTTTTGTCTGACTTTCCTTTCTCTCACGAATATGGCAGCAGTAGGTTTGTCAAGAATTGTAAGTAAGAATAAAATATATTTTATAACCATCATTTTATTATATTTTTAATATTTTTTTATTTTCTAACTTAATTTTTTTCCTTTTTATTTTTCATAAGTTATCAGTTCTGTCGGGCGTCTCGTGATACAGACTTTTTTTTATTGCGATTGAATATATATGGAAAACTAATTTAACTGTGATACACCACTAGGCGGTGCTAGTCTATATGTGATCGTAATTCAGTTTTATATTAATATTAAAACAGAAAGATTCGCCGGCGGTAGCTAGTCAATGTATAAATATAGAACGAGATAAACTTTATTGTAAACAAAGAAGGCACCCCGCGAAGTTGATGTTTTGTTATTTTTTGTTCGATATTGTTCTTAGGAAAATTCTACGCAGCGCATACGTGTATACGATAAGCTTTAATAATACGTCGTCCACGAACTGTAAACATATTTACTAAAAAATCACTATTATAAATATTATTTATTATCAAGAACATAAAGTTTGATAAGACAAATTTTTATACAGGAAATTATATTATTCGTATTTGATTCAGAGATATACGTATTTGTGTTGCTATTTATACTCCACTCTCAATTCAAGAATAAAATAGAAAATACGTTATTCAATTCAGGCCTTTAGAAGGTGCTTATGAACGTCAAAACTACCACCGGTTAGAAGAAACAACCAAGTCATCGAGAAGAACTGGCAAGAAACTCGATTTGGTTTATTTTTTCATTATACATATTTTTACGAACATAGATAGTTACATTCGATTTTAGCAAATGCATAGAAAGGGGTGTCACTTCCAGACGTCACCATCGTTCACATAATGATCCACCCCATAGATAACCTTTAGACAATATAACTTGATATGATGCTTGAAGTTATTATCCGGCAAATAGATACGCTATGGGGCTTTGTTGTAAAACTTAATATTATTATCTAAAAAATTTTTAGTGGTTTTACTATGCCTAAAATATGAGATAAAGGGTTCTTGAATAAACAGTTTTTTGTAATGATAGAAACGATATAATTAGATCGCGACTACCAGACGTCTAATGTACTTCATACCAGTCTCATACTAGCAAGATTAGGCGTTTCTCATTTCAAAGTTAACCTGAGACCCATCATCGTTAATATATCCGTACAAAGCCGGTGCCGGCAGCATATAACATTCATAAAAATAACATTTATTGAAAATAATGTTTTATTTCCCAACTTTTTTAAGACATACATCATGACCAAACTGCAGAATATCAATTTGTAATAATTGATTATAACCGATAAACAAGAAGTGAAAATAATTCTAATAACAATTAACAATAATTAATATTCAATTAATTTAACTAATAATAAATTAATATTCAAATATATAAACTATGAACAAACTTTTCCTATTCACTTAACGCTGCAAAAACTTCGACTTCATTGTTGAAGTCATAAAAATAGGTAAGTGTTTATTCTGAAAGTAATAAAGATAACAAAAGCAACTTTCAAAGTTATCTAGAACTTAAGTTTCCATTGTGAAGTTGACATTATTGTCTATTCAAAAAGTTAGGTAACTCTTAATTACGGATTTATGCGGATTATCAAAATTTTTGGATTATTTTAAGGCAATTAATACTGTTTAAACTTATTCTTAAATTTTATTATTGTTGGTTGTTTTTACATTTAAATATTCTCGCTTGTTATTATTTTTGCGGTGTGATTATAGACCAGGCATCATAATCACTTAATGTTTGTACTATTCACCCGTACTATTTCTAATTTTTGACAAGCAATCTTTTATTAGATTATTACTGCCTTTGTCGAGTAGGTAATAATATTACAAGTTTATTGCGATCAACTCAATGAACTAAGAAGATGGTGGACGTCTTGTTAGAACTTTCCAGGGAGTTGTTGTGGCAAGTCAGAATCCAGTGCACCGTGGCATTATTTCCCATCCACTTTACTAGTGCACAATAACCAAACTATATTACGTAAAACACCACCAATATTAGGCTGACTGTTAGGAACAGAATATATCACTTGGATCGTATCGTATCTGTAGTTTGAGTTGTTCACTTTTATAATTAACTAGCTTTTTCACTTAGCTTCGCTCACGCAAATGTAGATTTGATATATCCTTCGGGAGCAGTATGTTCTTTCGGTTGAAAAATACTTACATTTTGTTCGTATTTGTAACCTTGACAATGTGTATGCAAAATTTCATGATGGTCGGTGCACTAGTAAAGGTCCGACAGTGTAACAAAATTACATTCATATTAGTTAGGATATGCAATGGCCTTGGTGGAGTAAAGATAGCGTAATCTATGGCGACATATTTTTTATACCATCTCGTGGTTGATAGCACCGATATGTACTTATTAATTGTTATTTGTACTATTATTTGTTATTAACTCTACCTAATGTTATAAACGAGAATGTAAATTTGTTTGTCTGTTATGCTTTCACGCTTTTACTTTTCAACCGGTCGTTATAAAATGTTGCATTCACGTTATCAGAGGTACAGAAAAAAGTACAGTTCCTGTTAGATAGGTCAAATTAGCATTAATGCGAGCGAAATAGCGGTCAATGACTAGCAAGTAACTATATACAAATGAAGAAATAAACGTAAAATACGAACAAAATTCTCAACGATACGTAAAAAATGTATAACATTTAATTCCCATTATTATATTAAACTGTGGTTGTGTCATTTGAATCATTTTCTTTCGTTTGTTTCTATCAACTCTCACTAAAAGACCGGATGAGTGCACAAGAAATAATATTAACAAGTAAATTAGAAGACATAATATAACAATTAAGCAATTACAGTGGCAATGGACAAGGCATAATATATGACAAGAGATAGCCAGAAAAAATGGGCATAAATCATTACGGAATGGTAAAGAAGTAAACAAGTTAAAAGATGGACAGATAACATAAAGAAAGTTGGTTGTTCAGTTTGGCAAATAAAAGGGAACTATAGGAAAAAATGGGAACAGCTGGAGTAGGCCTTTATATCAAGTGACACGCCGATCACTAAATCAGAAAACCGGATGTGTTAAAGTTATGTAAAAAATGTATCTATTTGGTATCAGCAATAAAGACTATAATAATCATTATTGGAAACTAAGTGTAACTGTGAAAATGGGCGAATATGCAAGCAAAACCTAGTACTAAATAATTGCTCAGAAATATTTTTACGATTGAATTTAAAGCAGATTGAAGCATCTAATTTTATTCTTTACTCAGTAGCATAATTATCTAGATATCTAAGAAAACTCCCAGTTTTTTAACAGAGCTTCAGTCTCAGAGAATCCGTATAACAAGACAAATGTAGCGTAAACGCATCGTACATGAGAACCTGATTACTGGAAGATTAGCCTCTGCTCATATAAGTAAAGTTCAATGAACCGTTGGCCTGTGTAACTGATGTATCTTTGAGCCGATCCAATACGCTGATACGAACTGATGACATAGAATAAAAAAATACATACGTTTATAGACTTGTCACTTTGTTAATAAGCTTTAGTCACTATTGCAATTTGGAGAAGTTAAAGTATACGAATTGTATTTATCTTCTAAATAGGCTTTATACTATCTGGCTAACTCTTTTTTCTTGTGTTAGTAGATGTTAGTAGATGAAAGAAAAATGTTTGAATAATCACACGGAAGTATTAAAAAATTGCATATTAAATTGCCATATACATATATGAATGAGTAAGTGAGACAGGTGAGAGTAAGAAAATTTTCAAAAATATTGACAGCTTAACGTAGAATTGTTCAGTTGCCATTTATTTAATTACATAGTCGTACTATAAAGGAAAGACTTAGTTTAATTTATTGATAGTACACACGTATGTAGCCGGGACGGGCACTAGTATATGTATAAAAATATATGTTGGTACATATCAGATTGGTAATCGATAAACTCGAATATATTTTGACCGATACCCATGAGTGTTCGCACACGAAAGTTTTCTATCATGGAGAAGGTCGTTATACTGTTTTTTTTTATAACTAGCCGCTAGATAGCGCTGATGTTTATCATCTTCAATACCATTCATTCCATTGTCATGAGAGTTGGTATAGACATTTCAACACAGGAATATTTATACAATATCCGTTTAGCTATAACTCAAATATTTATTAAAACAAATAATAATAATCTTCATGATGACCTCAGTCTGTAAAAAATCCACTGCAGGGCCTTAGACCTCTTTCTAAAAGAAGGTATGGGGATAATTCCTACGCTAGGCCACAGCGTATTGGCGATTTAAAATTCCCAGAAGTCCATAGTTCTATATTATCCCCACATAGGGTGGTACTACAATAACATTTCTCAGATTCAAGTTTTCTCATGTTGATGTCCCTCACCATCAATCGATAGTATTACCAATTAGTAAATGTACTCGAATTTAGTAAAATTCGTTGGTACAAACCGGAATTTAAACCTGTCAACGTCGAATTCACATTCCACCGCTCAAACCACTCGACCATTGCGATTACGTAATACTAAATATTAATAGCGATAAATAATAATAAACACAAGTGAAGCCACAGATACAATTAGTGTAATTTAATAATGGAAGCTAAACATTACATATTTTTTAAATATCAACGAGATTGTTCCATACTTCACTTTCGTTACTTAAATAGTATTTAGACATTTATATAAACGATTTTATGTATAAAACAAATAAACAAGAAAGATAAGTTACTTATCCATTGTTTTGTGATGTAAAGTTAACGTAGTTCTTCATATAAAACCCAGTTTATAATACTCATGAAGAGCTATTCGCTGATGGTGGGCGATAAACTCGAATGACGCAATGAACCCGAGAATGTGCTGAAAGCTGAGACATTAGCGGATTTATTAAGATGCACTCTACTTTTATATTTACAGCAGATCCATCAGGCATTACTGTATGTCGGCGTAAAGGCTTCACCTACCATCATAAAATATCCCAACTACTACTAAATAGTTTTTTGAAGTCATGAAAACAAATTTGTATTGCATTGCTTGAATAAGATAAGATACGACTAGATAGATAGATACTAAAATAATGCTAAGATTTGACATTTAAGATACTCACTCATGCCCGGTGCAGCTGTGAACGTTCTTTCATTCAACGGTAATAGACAGGGGGAATAAAAACACATGCGACATTCTCGCTTGGATAGTACAACTGTCCACATCAAGACAATGTAAGACTTAAACTTGGAGGTAGGCTTTCATCTTCACTAGCCTATAAGAGACTTACTGCAGGGCCATAGGTCTCTTCCCGAAGGAAGGTATGGGTATTATCACCATGCCAACCAACGACGTATGGCAATCATAAACTCTGAGAAATCCAGAGTCCTCTGTTTTTCCCACATACAGAGTGAGATACTACAAGAACATTTCTTAGGTTTAGGTTTCCTCACGATGTTTTCCATTACCGTCAGTCGATATTGTTACCAATTTAAATTAGTAAATGAAAACTAATTCCGAAAATTTCACCAGTAAAATCACTCGGCCATCACAACTTTTGTAGGCTTTTGTAGGCCAAAATATTGTCCTCTCTGATGTCTTATCTACTCTTTTAGCACACACACGTCTGACTGATTTCGATTCGTTCTTTTTATGCTCCTTGTTTTTTTAGGCGAATTTATCTCGATCCATCACTTTTATGTACGTTGATATGTTTTTTTTTAAATATTTATTCATGTGTCTTTCGTTAATATCAATTTTTGGCGATAAAGGCTTGATTTGTGATCCAACGTACATCATCTTGCACTAATTTTCGATTTTTTGGAAATACCTATATTATATATCACTTGCAGCCAGTCCGCAATTTCGTCTGCATTTGTATCTTTATGAAGAACTGATTAAAATATTTATTTTTGGAAAAAAAAAATTAAACTGTTGAAGTAATCTGTTTTATGTTGTAATTTAATTGCTAAATACCAGTTTACATAGATCTAAGGATGACGAAAATGACGGATTTTCATATAAACTTTCATCCTCTTTTTCATTACCTTAGGGGTTGACAGCAACAATTCTGCCTTAGTGCTCACCTTCATTGTAAAAGGAATCTGCATATAAATTTTTACGATCTTAGTCCCAGGAGATATGTTTGTCACTTTAGTGTTTGACATGCAGTATGAATATTTAACTAAATTTTATTTAAAATATTAGTAATAAATATTCCACATAAATGTTATCTTTCTGCACTCCTTTTGTGTATGAAACAACTTTTTTCTTCACGTATTAGTAGGTATTTAAAATTATAACTTATTTTACAATGTAAGCTTAAATTAAATCTCTGGAACTAATTATGTTTTTGAAAGGCCATATGGTGCAATTGTTTTATGGTCTATTTTTATGTGGTAATCAAATTGTCCCATAAGTGGTGTCAGTTATCTTATTATGTAGGTATATGTATCGGCTATTTATTTGTTTTATAGTCCGGTGGAACTGTAGCGGCCTTGCCAGGCCAGTTCGAAAAAAAAAATTGTTTTATTATAAATTATCCTTAGGACAACTTAGGACTTCTAGAATTTAGGACCTAGGAGAAAATTGTATCTTCATTGGTTAATATCTGTTCATTTTAAAATTCTTATATAAGTTTTTTTTACGTATTCAATATTCAAGTTCTATTTAGTATTTTTTACTAGTTCGGTTAAATGACTGAAGAATACATGATGGAAAGTACGATACAGGTGTTAAATACCAACGGCAGTCGTCGCCATCATGACAACCTGCAAGAGTACCTCTTCACACCTGGTTTGAAGGAGCTGATATCGCAATGCTTCATATCATCAGCAATCATGCTTCATAATATCGTTGTGCCTGTAAAATCTGACAAATAAAGATAACAATTTTTTCAGTAACAATAAATTATAAATTTACGGACATGCTATGTCTGCACTTCAATTCAATTTAGTGAAAGAAAGTGCATGTGGGGTTTTGTATGCGTAGCCATAGATAACTATCAGCAGCATTTTGCATGGTTATATATTAGAAAGAAATAAAACTATTAGAATATAGATTTTTGACAGATATATATACCTATTTTATGACTAAATTGAAATCATAAAATAGGTTTATTTGTCATAAATCCATATTGTTATATTTTTATTTCTGTATATATAACAAGGTGGCTGAATAGTTATAAATAAATTCGAATTGAAAGGTAATTTTGTTTTTCGTATCGTTCTAGAATCGTTCAACTCGAAAAGGTGAACACGTACCATGTAACTATGAATTATTGATAGAGGCCATTCAATTGTACGTATTTCGATCGACAAACACGCAAAGGTCTCCTTACATTCATTAAAGCCTCCTTTACAATGTCTAGTAAAATCACATCTACTATTTTTTTAAATCTTTATCCTTAAATATGGAGACGACAAGGTTTCTTACTTCGATAAAAAATGGTTAAAAGATCTATAAGTATAAAGTATCTAAAATGGACAATATGCAGTTGCAAAAATTCTACGGAAGGTGTTTGGTGCACAATATGCAGTCGTGTCTATTATAAAGTGTATACAGGTCGTTAATGTGAGTGATTATTTTAAAGCCTAAAAATATATTTTGTAAATATTAAAATACAGGTGAAAGCATTGAATAAAAAGTGTTATTATATATAATCTAAAAATTGATTCCCTTCTTGCATGTGTGTGTACACACACGTACCCTTATTTTTATTTATTAATAACCTCGAAATAATTCTAATATACCATGCGTTAGCGTTATGGAATGAATTGAAAGTATATCTTAATGAAGATTTTCTGAGACTCTATAACGAAGAAGCATCTTTTAATAGAACCCTATTAGAAAATGAAAACATTTTGAATGGTCATAATTTGTGATGTCATACATTTGAGTTACTATTTCCGGTAAGAAGATAGAAGAGAATCGTTACATCATTCTATAGGAGACTCATTACAGGATCATAGATCTCCTCCCGAGGGAAGGTATAGGTATAAACATCACACCAGGCAACGACGTATTGCCAATTTCAACTCTGAAAGATCTACAGTTCTATATGTTTCTACATGAATTACTACAAGAATATTTCGCAGATTCAAGTTTCTTCATGATGTGTTCCTTCACTTTCAGCCAATAACCGTACCAATTTAAATTAGACATCCTAATCCCGAATTACCTGGACATCGAATCGACGTTCCGTCGGTCGCCTCAGTTGATCACCACTGCAATGTTAATATTTATTACATGTAAATCAATTTGTATAAAATTTTATAAATGTTTCATATTGAGTCCAATACAGAACCATCTTCTATCATATTAGAGTACCTACGAGTATAAAAGTTTCGCTAGAATAATAGACTCTCTCGACTTGCTCGACCGACCAACTTAAACAAACCTCGACCGCAGTCAACAATTTCTTGAAACTTATAAAATTTATATGAGAAATCGGAAAGCTATTTCAAATCATTTTAACAGAGTTACAGGTATGTTTTATTATCAATTCAAACCCGTTATTTTGTTTGTAACTTACCATAAGCATGAAATACAAATATGTAATTACAAATAAATTTTGTAGACGGTTTAATTGTCTTTGAATTTATATAATAATAATTTATAAACGTATTAAAATATCTTTTTAATAAGGGATTTCGTAAACGATAGAGGACATTGTGTTAGCTATTTCTTTTTACAATAATTAAAAGTTTGTTTTGTTATTTTTGGTCCTTCGAGAATTTTACAGTCAGCAGTATGTTTTTCGAACTGACTGTATGCCGTTGGCCTGATGGACCCTTCTCATTTTCACCGGACTAAAATTACAGTTTTTGTTTTTTGTTGAACATTACAATTGTAAAGAAACCCTCGTGCGTTTTTCACTGCGTGCCTGGCGAGCAAGAATCTTGATCTTCAAAATATATAGCCAGGCAGACACCTATACCTTTTTTTTTGCTCCGTTCCTATAGCTACACTTTAGTAACAGCTTTTCTAGACTTAGTATGTTAGAACCAGTTGAGTTTGTGGTCAATCGTTAAATCTACAAAGTAGTCTAAGTAAATAAAATCAGACGGTACTAAGCAGAAGTGTCAACTGTAGAAAAATTAAGAAGCAAGTTTGAAGTAATTATCAATCAGAGGGAAATTTCTATGATGTATTTTTAGCCGTGATAAAGAGAACTCAATGTTTAATTCTTTCTACCTACGTATAGGTACTAAAATGAGAATGTGACGTATTATTACATATAGCAGCGCGACTCCACTTATATGATTTCTTATCACAATTTCATAGTTAGAATATATACACACAAAATATAACACCTCCAACGTTCCAATTTCTCAAGCGTCCCTTGTAACTTTTACTGAGTTAGGGTTTTGTTATTTCACATTATCAAGAGATTTTCTTTTATAATATTCATATAAGGTCAGGGTGGTGGTGTAATCCTCGAACGATGCATATCACACAGTTGCATTCGAATTTCACGTACAGCTAATTTCGATTGAATATTTATGAATTGTGTTTATAATACCGGTATTCGAATTGCACTGGTGTATAACAGTAAATGTTTAGAGATAGATTTGAAGAAACTGTGAAACATTATGGATCCTTATTAAGTTGCGGAAAACATTATCTAAACAACAGAATTATATAGGTGTCCTGGCACAACGTATCTCATAGAAAAACTTGTTTAATATGAGAATAAATCAAATAACAATTATAAACTATGTGAGAATCCGTGGATTCTAGATAAGTAATTTAAAAGTAAAATTATGTCATAATTTTGATGAGTTTGCAACGAACTCATATAACGTCATAAATGCCAATACTACTCGCTCTAATAAGAGACTAGTATAGAGTAGTAGCATAGGTGTATTAATATTTCAGTATATTTCTTGTAATCAAAAGTTATATGCCAACAAATTTTCATATACACTTCATTTGAAATCTGTATCACGTTATGTTCATAAATGCCCTTTTTGAAATATTTAGAGAATTCTACTGTTGATCATAATGCAGCTCTGCAGTAACACCGGAATATTGTTTCCAGTGTTAGCTGAAATGTGTATACTAAGGCATAAATTTGCATGGTAATGAGTCTTCAACGTTAGTTAGCTAAGATATCGTGAGATGCTACTTGATGAGTTCCGGAAATCAAGTAAATTAAAATTCATACAATGTAACTTTTAAGTACATTTACACTCAAAACATGAATTCCAAAACTTGTATACGACTTTAATATATTTATTTTATATATTTAATAATAACTTTAACATACCGATTAAAGCATATCGAAGCCCTATTGCATGATATCTTCATGACTAATTAAAATTTAAGTATAATATTAGAGTAGTTTACTTTGCACTTCCGCCTGGAATTGGTTGGCCGCTGTTACATCTCACCGCAACAAATAACGTTTGATTTTATTTATACGACATGTACCTCAAACGTAAAATCTGAAAGTAGTAATAGAAGAAAAATTAAATCTCAAAATATTAATAGGGTACGTATATAATTTTTCGGTAGGCGCCACGCAAATAAAATTAGATGTTGCTTGCTTCAGTCAGACGTGACAGCAGTCAATCAATTCCAGGCGGAATTGCAATGTAACGTCCAGGTTGATACTTAGTTTTATTTAGTCATGAAGATGTGATGTTATAGTTAAAATACTTATGATAATGAGTACCCAATGCATATAAAATATTTGTTTGAAGTACAAAGTAACGTCTACTCTATTATTTAATAATGTACTTCCATAAAGTAACGCTTTCACCTATTACAAAATAAAAATGTGTTCTTTTTACTGTTAATAGTTTTCGACGGTTGCCATTATTTTTGATACCGCGGCACAGCCATTGCGCATTTAGATTTTAGTTGCAGTATAGAAATAAATAAACCTAACTCAAATATCAACTTGTATTTTATACGTATTTAGTTGGAAATAAAGTAGTTTCAATACAACGTATTATTAACGTAACAGTAGTTCTTGTTTCACGATATTGGAATTCTTACTTGGACGCTTCGACGACGCCGTCTCAGAAGATTTAATTTCCTCTTTAGTTAATGTTTGAAGGAGTTTTAGGTGGAAATTGAAAATGTCAATTTTTGTTCTTTATACTTTGAAAATAGTTTCGCCAATAGAAAATTTATAATTAGCAAAAAATTTCATATTCAAGAATTTTTTTGCATGCCGATTTATGTTTCATTGATGTTGTTGAGGATTTATTATTTGCATTTTGTTAAATAGCAGACATTGGGATGTGAATTAACAGATATTGTTTGCTGTAAAGCATATGCAAATAAAATACACAAATATGATATATTTATCATCAGTTCAAAGAAAACAGTGGTGCCCTATAATTCAAGTATATTCTGACTCGTTTATATTTAAGGTATTGTTAGATGTTGGAGTGGCTGGTGGGACCGTGTAAATAGATCCCACCAGGAGGGATGCGGTGAAAAAAAAAGCGTGAAAATAATCCTAGGCTCGTAATGAACCAATGAATACGGTTAAAAAGGACCAATGAATGTGTGAACGATAGGGGGTGTAAGAAGCACTTGTTTCACTTACCGAATCGCCCCCTGGTGCCTCGATGTTGTTGACCACTGGATCGTTCACGTACATGCGGCGTTGCACCTACGTTGTCATGCGGCGATAGATGCGGTGATGGGTTCGCAATAAACCAAAGCGGGTTCCTTTTTATATATATGTTATCTTGCGGCGAAAGATGCGGTGTTGGGTTCACAATGAACAAAAGCGGGTTATTTTATAATATGTATGTTGTCTTGCGGCGAGAGATGCGATGATTGTTTTACAATAAAACAAAGCGTTATTTTTTATGTTAGTTATGGCGGAGATGTATTCGTTCTTGTGAAAAAAGTGCGCATCGGTCAAAAGTGACAAACGTCACCCCCGTATCGAAATATGAATTTAGATGAAAACTTCATGGTGGAGCATCCGCCTCACCAGATGTCCTATACTACTTTTGAGATTTCAAGCTGCTATATTACAAAAGTCTAATCAAAATATGCTGTAAGCTTTTGATATTATGCTTTGTTTTCAGGAACATACAAATAATATCACTAACGGAGAAAGTGGGGTATATTATGTGTCCCATGGGTATGTCATGATAAGGGATGCAAGTAATATAATTTGACGAATATTAAATATTAATGGATATATATAGAACTGAAGAAAAGTCAAAAGGTATGGGTTATTTGAATAATAGTATATCCATAAAAATTGTGAATGATGATTTGACAAGTAATAGTAGGTAAAAGTGTAAGAAGAAAACTTATTGTGATTGTTATTCTTAAATGATATGTTAATAATGATGTTCTTTTTAGACATAAACACTCAATAATAATTTGATTGATGGAGGCGATATTTTAAGCGGAAATTAAATATTAGAACTAAGCGGAAGTGGGAAGTAACGTCCATCCTAATTTTTAATTCAATAATAAGTTGAATATAGTATCTAGAATGAAACCCCCAAAACTAAAAATAAGAATTACGAGGTTCAACGATAAACTAAAACGGTAGTGTAAGTTGGCGGGTAACCAATATTTCTAAAATACAAACAAAGTTCAAGCTCAAACCGAAAGTTTGTTTGTAAATCACATATTTTATTAGCCAAAGTTAACTTACATTTGTCACGGATTCAGGATGTGTGGTTCCTTTGTTAGCGTATCAGATAAGAGTATCAAAAGTGCTGTAAAATTAAAATTGTTTTTATGGAAACCAAAAAATAAATAAAAAAATACAAAATCGCGTCGTTCTTTTTGAAACCAATCGGAAAAGTGTTCACTTGGCAAACTGAAAGTTGGCTGTGGGCCAGTATGTCCATTTTGTATTTTGAACATTAGCCTCTAAGAAGTAAAGCCGATATTTAAATGAAAAAAATATATTTTATATTCGCATAGTTCGTTGACATGTGGTAGATTGTAGCTTAAAAAGATTTTTCGTGAGCTGTATAGTAACGTTTGAAACGTGATATTTTAATCTTCAATTTCTCTGAAAGAATATATGGTGAAACTATTACTTGTCATCCATTTCTTTTTTTAAATATGACAAAAACTTTGACAATTTTATTCCTTTATACTTTGTACATTTTAGTGTTTGACTATAATCTCACCTGATGTTAAATGTTAATGTGGCTTAATATGGTCAAAACTCTGAATATAGAGGAAGACTAGTTCCTAAGTGCTGCTAATGGAATACACCTACAGGTGCTTGACGACGGATTTTCAAGTAGCCAGCCAGGCGGACTTAAAAAAAGCTCTACCACCATGTTTGGAGTATCCGTTCAATTGATTACTGTATAAATAAGCTTATTATTAACTATAATTATTATTAGTTACTACTGGTTATTATTCTACGCTCTGATAACATGGGTTTATATGTCACTATCACTTTGTGCACAATGTGTAGTGCAATTTTTTAAAATCAGACGCATTGCATTGATAAATTTAGTCGGACCTAAAAATGGGACGATCTAATATAATATGGGTATTTTTAATTAGAAAAGATATAAAAAACCATAATATACACTCAATAGCAACCCACAACAGATGACTCTAGAAATGATGGAGACAACTCCATAACAATTGGTATAAAGCTGGACGAAGAACAAAAGATATTGACAAATTGTACATAAGTCCATCCAAACTTAACTAATCTCCGGAATTCTTCTTGTCATTTGGACTCTACTTTAATCCTTGTGTCGATATTAACACTGTAAAATATAATCTTCTTTATATGACACGGTGTCGTGTGACGCCCAAGGGCGTAGCTCTAAACTCTTGATAAAAGCGTTCCAAAAGCGACGATGCTGCGTTGGTTGCTCCGAACGATCTGGTTGGTTCCATGATGTGCTCAGTTTTGGTAAAGATACATATTCGAAACAAATAAAGTTTATTAATCAAACCGAAATTATACAGTAGATAGTATATTTTCTATAACAATAAAGAACATTATCCTAAGAAATCAACAAACTTAAATTAGATTGTTAAGGACGATATCCTATTAGCAAGTACTGGATCGTAGAACATTAAATCATGGCCGATTGGACTGTGTAACACTGGCAATAGTGTTACACTCAAGCTTATCGCGTTGTGGGTGTAGCTGGCGAATATTTAATAACCAAGCGATGTATTTGACAGAGTTGCTAGCAGCATACTTATGTTGATACAACCGTCACAATGAATTTAGTTTGTCGCGTCGAGATCAGTCAATGCAAAACGTCTTGGAGGCGGTTATCATTGTTTTTCAATGTGCAGTCTGCTAGCTCGTGCTGTTAGTGTGACCTAATTGGAACATTATATAATATTGTTTGTTGTTTTTTATGACCTCATTGTGGCGGGGATCTGTAAAGCAACTCCTTTCACGACAATGTGTTATGACGCGTCGTTATCTAGTCGGCAGCTCGTGCGCGCAACGATATTATATGGTGGAGACACATCGCTTGCATTCGACCGGTCTTTTAGTTTATATTATGCTTTAATATTATTAGCTTAAAGTGGGTTTTCGAAATAGTTTAATAGCATACATGTTTAATAGCTTAATGTAAATAAAAATTGATTTTTTTGGTTTCTTTTACTTATCAACTAACGGGTTTAAATGTAAACATGATTTGTTCAGCAACAATCCGCAAAATAAATAAAAACATTTAATTAGTTACCATATGTTAATAAAATATGTATAAGTTAACCACAGTTTCTTGACACTTGTTTACTGTAAATGATATTTGAAAAAGAAGCAACGTTTTTTCTTTAATAATTTTCTTTTGGAAATTTCTGCAACAAAATAAAAATGCTAAAATAATTTAATCAAAGGACACTGTTAACGGCCCTTGGGATATTTATATTTTATAAATTCATTATTAATGCTTTTAAAATTCTCTCCTTAATTCTTATCGCTTACTACAGAGGCTTAGGTATTCTTCGGGGAGTTTGGAGAGGCCCGTTTCACTTCTACTATTTCGAAATACGAGACGCCTAAAGTAGACACTCTTAGTTAACTTTGAATAATGTATATTTACTTAATTATATAATAATAGTTTCAGGTAAAGTTTCAAATTCTGAATGTTTAATAAACTGACTCTCTAGAGCTTCTTCGCTATCTATAGTTGCTTTAATTTACTCAGTTACTTTTAGTTTTTTAATTATATTACTTTTACTTAACGAATAAATTCGCCAATAAAGATTTTTGTAGCTTGTTACTTAAATAAACCTTCAACAATAACACAATCCTGAAATAATTAACTTTCATTGTCCATTACTGGTTACTGATGATTACATACTTTATGAAGACTTAGATTGTTCGATTATTTGAGATCATCAACATGCCAGCATATAGTTAGGAGCCAAAAAGTTAAACTATACAGCAACGTTCGAAAAAGGCTCCCAAAGGAAAAGCTTAATGTGGTAGTCAGTAGCTGCCATTATACAACACGTTCTTTCGCGTGCGATAGGTGTCTGCAAGATTGAATGCGGGAAAAAACTTACGCGAATTTACAAGTGATTGTTATTGTTTGTCTTAACATGACACGCTCTTTCCCACGCGAAAGCGTTCCCACACGGGAAAGAGCGTGTCATGTAAAGGCAGCTAATGAACCTTTAATGGATCCAGTCTATTGTCATTTTTGCATGGAACCTGTACGTACCTGAACAATGAACTTGCACAAATAGTTAGTCAGACTCGGTGTTTCAATGTAGCAACTTACAAGCGAGGAGCAGTTTAAGTTAACATGTTTTGCTTAGAATATAACGTAATATTAGAGAATTCATTTGCTAGTTTGTCTGGACGCAGTAATTATAGCAGAAATGTTGTGAACTTCTTTTTTATCACTGCTTTATCACAGGTGATAAATCACACCAAGCTATATCTCGATACAAACAATAACATTCACCCCCTGTACAGTACGGTAATGACAAAATAAAATGCTAGTAACATAATTCCTCGTAATCACAAGATTATTTAAAGGCTATAAAAAACTTCAAGTAAATAAATAAATGTCTAACAGTTTTTGTAGTAAGGTTAAATTTCACGCTACCGGATATACCGTCCAGATGATACACTGTCTAGCTGCAGACAGATGTCGCGGCAGTTATCACTCGGTCTGTGTGTTTTTAAATTGCTCTTTTTTTTTTTTTTTTTTTTTTTCGATCTGACCTACACTGCCGGCTTATTCCGCCTTCACAGTTCCACCGGACTACTAAGGGGAGCGCTTAGGGCACTCACCCGATTGTTTTTAGGCGAAACATCTCAAGGGCACTCGGTGCACCTCGGCTTGAGCTGTCGCCGGATTCCCGAACTAACTAAGCTAGCTAAGCTATCTATCCATACAATACTCATATATGAATTCGTGAAAAATGCATGTGTGACCATGCATGTTTCACGAATGTATATGTGTATTTGGTATCTGACTACTGTGTTACGTGACCTATTTCAGTCCGAAAAGGGCAAAAAAACAGCCCACCACTGAGTGCCTAGATGTGCAAGAGTGTGGGGTGATCGTGTAAGTGTAGAACATGTGTAAATCACTATATTCGCGCGAGTAACATACTCGAGGGCTCCACACCGAGGGACTACCTAGGCTCGAGCTGTTACAAGAAAAATCGCGACGAGTGTGCGGGATCGAATCTTCACCCCCCGCTCACGGAGGCGTGAGCAGAGAGAGTCGCGGGCGTGGGCGCAAACACGCATCTTTTGAGAGGGAATCGAGCTAAAAAATAAAGTACAACGGCACGGTGCCGATTTAACTAAATAATTACGTAATAAAACCTAATATATCGGTCTATTATGTATGAACACGCGGGTTCGATCTGATATTTTGATTTACGCGAATTTATTTATGCGCGGCGCGGGTTAATTGCTGTACCGTGGTCGCGACGGCCGGGAAAGCGGAGATAGCGTTTAAGAGCCCGAGCTCAGACGTACTATTAACTAACGCGTTAAATGCGATTATCTCTTGTACATCGTGTACCAAGAGTAAGCGAGCTATCCAGTCTATACCGGAGGTCGATGCTGAAACCGCGATAGGTGGCGCAGGAGTGGACAGAGCCTTCGGGGGCTGGGGCTTGGCTTTAGGAGCCGAGGGAGCTGGCGGGGAAGGCCTTACGCGCCAGGAGAGCGCGCTCGGCGGAGTAGCGGATGCTGCCGGCGCACTGGAGGTGCCCGGCAGTTCGGGGAAAGCCTTCTGGCTTTGCATGGGCGGAGGCGGAGGCCGATTCGTCCGAGTCGGCGGGCCGTGCGCCCTGGACCGGGTCGCACGACCGCCGCGACGGTGATAGGTCGAGCGAGGCGCACGGGGACACCCGCGATAGTTCGCGGTATGACCCGTTTGCTCGCAGAGGACGCAGCTCGGAGGCTCGACGGATTCGGGAGTGCGGGGGCACTCCTTAGTGGAATGATCCCCGAGACACTTGACACACCTGGGACGCAGGTGGCAGTGTCGGGCGGAATGACCGTACACCTGGCAGTTGTGACACTGCGAGGGTACCTGGGACTTGCGAGGAAGCTCGACGTAGACAGGGGACAGGCCGCAAACTGAGTTGAGGCTGAAAATAGCCTTGCCTTCCAAGGAGCGGTCCAGAGTGACCAACACCAAGTTGAAGGGGGCCTTCGTACGGGGGTGGCGCATGCGCTGCACGCTCCGGACTGGGAAGTCCTGACCGTTCAGGCAATCGCAGATGTCGTATTCGGTGAGCTCAGAGGGAACTCCCCGAATGACGACACGGAGGCGGCGCTCTTCCTCGAGCGCGTGGGTGAAGAAAGGGAGCTTACGCTCCCTGCAGTATTTGGTGAGCTCGCGATGCTCATCGGGGGTCGAGACACGAATAGAAATGCCGGCAACAGTGTTGACGGCAGACTTGTAGACGATTTCCTTCGACTTAAGGTCTTCAGAAATCTCTACCCATCGAGCTTTGTCACGGAAGGTGACGGGAGGCGGTAGGCGTGGCTTCTTAGCCGCGACCGCGGGTTCCGCAGCCGAGGCTCGAGCCGAATTCGCGGCAGAGGGCGTGGGAGAGGCTCGGGGCACCCGAGCGCCACCTATATTGGGCTGCTTTGGGGTCGGACGTCCCGCAGCAGAGTCGCTATCGGTCTGAATCGCGGCGCGTGGGCGTTTACCGCGGCGCGTGACGGTTGTGAAACCGTCGTCATCGGCGGGCGTGGTCGCGGGCGCAGGCACGGTCGCGGGCGCAGGCACGGTCGCGGGCGCAGGCACGGTCGCGGGCGCAGGCACGGTCGCGGGCGCAGGCACGGTCGCGGGCGCGGTCGCGGGGACTGTATCGTAGTCCATGTCCGAGTCGTCATCGGAATCGAATTCCGAGAGCCTCGTGAACGGGTCGTCCGGGAGATTCGCGAAAGGGTTCGCGGAGAAACAACGCGGTATCTTACCGGGAGGGTTGCGCGCATAGACTTTCCGGAGTCTGTTATATTCCGTGACGAGATTCGGATCTTCCTTTTCGACGAACATGTGGAAGCGCAACAGTTCTTCGAGGTGGACGGTATCATCAACGGCCGGAAGGGCCGGATGGGCACGCGGGGTCGCGGGGGTAGACATGACTAACCTCCCTGCCTGAGGGGCAGGGGGGTGCGCCTAATTCAAATCTAACGGACAATCCGTGTCCGGGCCAAAGGGAAAACGCGACGCGACGCGAACGCGAATCTTCTCTTCAAAACTGCACACGGCGCGGCGCGAAGAACGACGCTCTGCACGGCACACGACGCGCTGCACGACTCTCGAAGCGCAGCACGAGGCACGACGCGTAGCACGGCGACTCGACGCACTGCAAACAGTGTGCACGGCTTCGCACCGAAAAGTGCGGTTTAAATGGTGCACTAATGGAGGTGCACCGTCGCTCTGAAAAGAGCGTACGATCGACAGTAGCCGCTCGAACACACTAAACTTCCGGACACACACGAAAATATCCGACAACTGCGCGCGAGTTGCCGAACTAAACGGGCCGTCAGAGCTGCGAGCGGGCGCGTGCGCACTCGGCCGCTGCTCAAACGAGACTCCTTTAAATTGCTCTCGTACGATATGTGTATTTATGTAGTTATTGCGATTAGTTTAAGTTATCACTCAGAGATGATGGCTTCATGATAACGCATTTGGACATCGATTGGCGTAGAATCGATACCCTGGTTTGATTCAGAGCTTTTAGACAAGGAAAACATAGTGGCGAAACCACAGTATTGTGATATAGTGCTTTAATGCCTGCCTGGTTAGTTTTCATCCTCAGAATAACTACGCATGTTTACCATCTTAGACCACATCGTCACTTAATACCAAATGAAATTGTAGTAAGATCCTAAAGCCTATGAAGTATAAAATAATCATTTGTTATATGGTAATCAATGATACGTGAAACGTTTCATTACTAATTATTTGGCATTTAAATGCACATTATAGAAACCGGCACGCAGTAACATGTTTAATATAATTAAATACGTTCAAATCAAGCTTTATAGTTCTATTAAAAAAGTGTAAATCTACCCTATTTGTAAAAATATAAATGCGAAAATAATAATTTGTCTATTTATTAACTTTTCATAACTAAACTTGTGAATCGAATGCAATGAAGTTTTTCATAGACCCAGCGGACAGTGTGGTAGGAAACCTATCTTAAAGAATTTGTTTGATTGGTTTTTTTTTTTCGAACTGACTACACTGTTAACCACCAGGCCTTTACAGTTTCACTGGACTACTAAGGGGAGAGCTTAAGGCACTCCCTCGATTTAATTGGTTATTTGTGAGACCAGTCATACTTTATGGATCTAAGTGCTAGTCTACGAAAAATATGGGTGAGAGAAGACTACGCGTGCTAGAGATGCAAATGTTAAAAGAGATGTGTGGTGTTACTAGAATGGTTAAGATTAAGTAAGTCTAAATTAAGAGGAAGTTTGAATTTAGCATCAGTGACAGAGAAGTTGAAAAGTAATAGGTTAGCATGGAATGGGCATGCCATAAGGAGAGATGAAAGGTATGTAATTAGAAAAGCTTTAATTTTGAAGGTGGACGGATATAGGAGTAGAAGAAGACCGAGAAAGGTATGGATAGATTGTGTGATGGGTGATATGTGTATAAAAGGTGTGAATACTGAGATGACATCTGACAGGGGAGAATGGAAAATGGAAATGTGTTGTGCCGACCTTACTTATGTGGAATAAGGGCAAGATGCTGATGATAGTGATCAGAGGTGATTAATCCTTCTGGGACTTAACAATCAAAATACTAAATAATTTAGTTGAAGTTGGCAATTTTGAAGTTTAAAATAACAGACGTTTTCTTTCACTCTAAAACGTACGTATTGGACCAAACGTTTAGTAATTGGATCGACCCACCGGCCACGGGTAAAGCTAGTCTTAATTGCAGGAACCACGCCAAGATTTCCACGGAATCACCAGCAGTGCGGCCGTGGCCGGCCAGTAATTAAACTATGTACTAATTACACTCGCAACCCGGTTTTTATTATCCACACTCGACTTCTAAGTTATCTATCATTTTCATCAATAGCTTGACGACCGTTGCCTTTAACTGACATGTCGATTCATTATAAGTTCTGAATTCTATGTCGAATAATGAAATCAATAGCATTATATTATTTTCAGTTGCTACCTGTGAAATGTATAATTTTATTTAATAACTATCTCCACCCGCGGGTTCGTTCGCGTTTCTTACACAGTAATTACTTAAGTCTGGTAATTTTATTTTTAATTATGTTTTAGGATTAATAAAAATTTATATGTAATTTTTTATGGCTTATTAGTTTTAAAACGACAGACAGACATACTAAATTATATTGAAATTAGAATAAATAAAAATATAATTTTTTGAAATTAACTTTTGACGATTTTCAATAGACTTATTAATATAATTTGTAGTCTGTCAATTGAGGTATGATAGTATTTACTGTACATATTTTTTATTAAGTCCATTCGAGTTGTTATTGAGTTTAATGTGGCTTACAAACGATCACACATACAGACAATTTTTTTTATGTAGCGTTAAGCTTAATTAAATCCAGTATATTAGTTTTGCTAAAGTAAAAAAACACAATACCATTAGAGGTTACTTAAGCTCATTTATTTCGTCCGCAAGAACTACGTTTGTGAAGTTTGGCTTATTATTTCTTTGTATAAACTAAAAATATTTCCCAATCTATCTTATAACCTATTTTTTAATAATCTAATTTCATGTTAAGTGCCTTTGTTTATAATTTACTAGTTACCCAGCTCGGCTTCTCACGGGTATACAAGTACCTACTAATGAGAAAATGTAACGAAATCTCCCCTTTACAGTCCGATTATGTAATTAAATAAAGTGGCTACGGAACAACTGTCACAACGGACAATTGTCTTAAATTTCACTCGGACTCTTTTTAATGGAGATTTTTTAACCTATATTTTCGAGTTTTTCGTAAGATTCTTCAAAGATTTTCTCTCATACAAACCTTGTCCTGACAAACAATAAATACAAGAAAAAATAATTAGTTAAATCGATGCAGCCGTTCTGAAGTGAAGCCTACATACATCATTTTACCCTTATTCCACCTAAGTAGGGTCGGCACAACATGTTTTCCTTTTCCACTCTCCACTGCCAGATGTCGCCTCAGTATTCACACCTTTTATGCAAATATCATTTTTCACATGATCCATACACAACTTTTTCGGTCTTTCTCTACTCCTATAACTGTTCACTTTCAAACTCAAAAACTTGTTTTGTTACATGACTTTCACCTCTACTCATAATATGCCCGTACCTTGCTACATTCGACAATTAATATTTATTTGTATAGTTGTAAATCCTTCAATAGTTACGGAAATAATGATGAGCTTCGAAGTTTATTTAAATGCTTCATATTTTACTCCGTTGTCGTTTTATGTAAAAGTGCAGTCCATTTGATTTTAAATGGACCCTGAAAGGACACTACCCGGACACTATTATTTTCATTGATGTAGGAGTTACTTTGGGGAAATCTATCATTAAAATTAGAGTGGACGTTACTTCGCAATTCCGTTTGGCATTGTTTGACCGCTGTTACGTCTTACTACAACAGTAAACAGTTGTGTAACAAACTTAAAGTAATTAAAAGGCGTCGTTCAGCGGTTGAACTCAACATTGGAAGATGGTTGAACCTGTCGACGATTAACACTATTGCTATCTATCTGTAAAATACATTTAAGAAAAAAGTGTATATACAATGATAAAGACAAAAATAAAAGATTTGAATAATCATTAAAAAAAGAAGTATATAATTAATTAAAAATATGTTGCAGATTGACGTGTAGCAGCTTACACGTGTTTCGCTCCTTCACGGTGCATCTTCAGACCGATGTTGACTCTTCCGATGCTAGCGAGTGAGATCTTTTATTGCAGGTATAGGCATCTCTGAGGCGCGGTTGAATTTCGCACAAGCTCTGCTACTTTTAAAATTTGACATAATATACATGCAAATAAATCTGTAATATAATAGAAAAACACCCTTTGAAGAATACAATAATAAACTTCTATTAAAATTCGTCGACGTAGCTGTATTATTGCCTGCAGAATACGTGCTCAGCTGGAACTACTAGCGAGTCACTTTGATATTCCGTTCCCGTTTGAAGCAAGAATGAAATCTGCTCGCAATGAGTCCGTTCTTGTTGAAGAATTTTACAATTCACAAACTCTGACGAAGTTCACATTATTGTGACGTAATCGATCAGTGAACTGAATATTCTGATAACGTTGTAGGCATGTGTTATTTTTAAGTAATTGTGGAAAAAACCGATCAACTTTCTTACTTAATAATTGTTCACGCATACTATGCTGGAATATATTCCTTTACAATAAAACCTCTGTAGCTGTCTACCGCCATAGAGTTGAAGCGATCGCGATTGATTCACATTCGAAAACAACTGAAAACAAAACTGTCTGCAAACTATCGTCTGTTCTAGTGAGTACTATTTTTTATAAATTTGAATCCTTTAAGGGCATTTTCATGGTCCTTCGCTACCGGATTTGTTGTAAATCAGTTTAAAAAGAGGTAAACAATCTGTGAATAGTGTTGAAATTGTGAAAAACTTACGTGGGTGCACAACTTTGCAAATAAACTCTTAAAGAAAAACGTTTGGTGAATTATTGAACAATACATTCGCGTATTCTGAAAGTTGCACGTACTTCCAGACGTATTTCCCCAACGGTTTTTGGTTAGTGCCTACCCGCCTACATACATAAAAGCCAAGGTATTTATATGTGAATCAGTTAAACATGGAAAGAATAAACAAACTGATAACATTTCAAATGGATAGATTTGAAAAAATACAGAAGTCACAAATTAATTTCAGCAAATCTCCTAAAAGTAGGATAACTATATCTTATATTGAAACCCGATTAGAAATTTTAGAAGAAATATGGAAATCCTTTACTAGTTGCCACGAAGAGATCATAGGTTGTGTGGATATCGACAAGAAACAAGGTATAGTATACTTTTCTAAAGATATTTATTATGAATGTGAGGAGATTTACATAAATCACAAAAGCGATTTAAAGGCAAAAGTTCAGGAGCTCGCACCCATCCAAACAGCAATACAAACAACACTTTCAAAAAATGAACCAGTTCATACAGAACCAAGTCTTCCTCGTATAAACATCCCCTTATTCTCAGGAAAGTATATAGAATGGCCATCTTTTCACGATATTTATGTTAGTTTAATTCACAATAACTCAAGATTAGATGATGTGCAAAAACTGCATTATTTGAAAACAAGTTTGAGCGGAGAAGCGGAACTTCTTTTGAGAAGTATACCAATTACATCTCAAAACTATTCAGAAGCATGGGAGACTCTTAAAAAGAGATATAATAACAAGAGATACATTTCCAATTGCATATTCAAAAGATTATTTAGTATAAAAAACTTAACATCTGAATCGGATTACAATATTAAACAAATTTTAGACACAACATCAGAATGTTTGAGCTCTCTAAAAAACTTAGGTTTACCTACCTCAACATGGGACGCTATTATAGTTTATATGACAACAACTAAACTTGATAATGAAAGTTACAGATTGTGGGAGCAACATATATCTGATTACGCAACTGATTTTGTTTCACTAGAAACTTTATTTCAATTTTTAGAAACTAGATTCAGAACTTTAGAAATGTTACAGTGCAATACTAAGCCAACTAAAACAAAGTCATTTCATGCTGCTATCACTGCTCCTAAAAAGGTAACACAATGCTCATTCTGTAATAGCGAGGAGCATTATATATATCAGTGCAAACAGTTCGCAAAAAAGGATTATAAAACTCGGTATGCGTATGTACAAAACAATAATCTTTGTTTCAACTGTTTGATACCAAATCATTCAGCTTTTCAGTGTAAGAGGATTACATGCTGTAAAGTATGTCAGAAAAAACATCACTCATTGTTGCACCCTGATAAAAGAGATTCAAATGCATACAGACAGACGTTAGTAGAGGAAGCAAAACAAGCAGACCAACACCCATCTGTGTCACATTTTACAAACAACCCTGGTCAAGTTTTATTGGCTACAGCATTGGTAGATATTACTACAAGCAACGGACAAACACAAGTCTACCGTGCACTCATTGATCAGGGATCACAAAGCTCGTTTGTGTCAGAGAACTTTGCTCAAGCAACAGGCTTGAAGCGTTGTAAAAACAACTGCGAGTTTTATTTAAGTGAAGGAAAAACAATACATTCAACTTCTATGATTGAATTTGAATTAAAGTCGAGACACAACACAAACTTCACTTTATGGGTACAGGCATATGTAATCAGTCGTATTACAACATACCTACCTCAGAAACAGGTCATATTATTAGATTGGCCAGAGATAGATACAATTGCACTGGCAGACCCTGGGTTTCATCAACCAGGAAGAATTGACATACTACTAGGGGCCAGTGTAACTAGTAAGATTATGAGGCATGGTCTATTGAGAAGTCCAGTTGGCACCATAGCACAAAATACACAACTAGGATGGATCATTTCAGGTGACACAGATACAATTATTAAAAACAACAAAATAGTAAGCATGCATTCCTGTGTTTGTGAAAACAATATATTGAAACAATTTTGGGAACTAGAAAATGAATCAACCACCTCAGAGAAAAAATTAACAAAGGACGAAGAAACGTGTGAAGAAATATATAAAGCAACTACAGTGAAAACAGAAACAGGGAGATATAAGGTGAATTTACCCTTTAAAAAAAATATAAATACGCCTGTAGATAAATGTGGGAAAACACGAAATATAGCGACATCTAGGTTTTTACAATTAGAGAAAAGATTCCAGCAGAATCCAAAATTAAAAGAAGAATATATAAGAGTAATACAAGAATACCAAGAACTAGGACATATGTCATTGGCAGATGAAGACAAAGAAGATGCAGTGTATTTACCACATCATGCTGTCATTAGAGAAGACAAGGATACTACCAAGGTCAGAGTGGTATTTGATGCCTCTTGCAAAGGTACTGTTGGTTCATCATTAAATGATACTTTGCTTACAGGGCCTAGACTACAAGTTGATTTGCGCACTTTACTGATGAAGTGGAGAAAATATAAAATTGTATTAGTTAGTGATATAGTTAAAATGTACAGACAGATACTGGTGGCTGACGAACATGTTAATTATCAACGTTTCATCTGGAGAGAGAGCCCCGAAGAGTGCTGCAAGGCATATAAACTATTGACTGTCACATTTGGAACAGCATCAGCTCCATACCTTGCTGTACGTACACTACTGCAGTTGGCAGAGGATGAAGCCAAGCAGTATCCCATTGCTGCTGAAATAGTAAGACACTCTTTCTATATGGATGATTTAATGTTAAGTTGTCACAGTGTTTCAGAAGCCTTTGAATCATATAGGCAACTGACGCAGCTTTTAAAATGTGGAGGTTTCGAGTTACAAAAGTGGTCCAGCAATTCTGATGATTTGTTAGATAAAATATCTGAGAAGAAGGAAGTACAACCTCATGGATTTGAAGTAAAATTTGATCAGGTCATAAAAATTCTTGGCCTGTCATGGGACAGACATGAGGATTTATTTAAATTTTCGGTTAACTTACCAGAGATTTCAGGTGGAGTTACTAAACGAACCATTTTGTCAGATATAGCTCGTTTATTTGACCCTTTTGGATGGTTGGCACCGACTATAATACTTGCCAAAATTTTGATACAGAAGCTCTGGCTGTGTGCATCAGGATGGGATGAACAATTGCCACCAGAACTGGAAGAAGAGTGGGTAACTTACCGAGGACAGTTGCCACATCTAGAACATATTACAATTAATAGATGGATTCAGATAGAACTCAACTCTTCACAAGTAGAACTTCATGGATTTGCGGATGAATCTACAGCCGCCTATGCAGCGGTATTGTATGTTAGAGTAGTAACTGAAGAAGGGATTTCTGTTACACTGTTAGAAAGTAAGACTAAAGTTGCACCTCTAAAACAAATTTCTGTGCCACGATTGGAACTATGTGCAGCTGGTTTACTTGCCCGATTACTATCTGAGGCAAGCAAGGCTTTGGATATTTCTGCAAATAATGTCTATGCCTACACAGATTCAATGGTTGTTATAGCTTGGATCCAATCGCAACCAATTAGATGGCAGACATTTGTAGCTAATAGAGTCGCAGAAATTCAAGGACTTTTAGACAATGATAGATGGAGCCATGTAAAATCAGACTCTAATCCAGCGGATATAGCGTCAAGAGGAGCTTATCCTGCAGAATTAAAAAAGAAAACATTATGGTGGCATGGTCCACAGTGGCTAAGCGAAAGACTGATCAAACAAAGTAAGCCCCAAGTTCCTCGGACAGAATTAGAACAAAGGAAACCAAAGCTTAAGGTATTTCATTGTAACATTGACGAAAATATTTACGATAATTTTTCCTCCCTAAACAGAATGTTAAGAGTTTTATCTTACTGTAGAAGATTTCTACGTTTAAAAGAAAAGAAAGAAACTAGAGCACCACCAATATGTTATTTGACAGTAGTAGAATTAAAGGAAACTTTAAACACATTGATCAAAAGGGACCAAGAGAAACACTTTCCAGAAGAAATAGAAGACTTAGTACTTAAAAATCGAGTAAAACAAAGAAGTGCATTGAAAACCCTATCTCCGTTCATACAAGAAGGGTACTTAAGAGTTGGTGGTCGGTTACAAGAGGCTAAGGTACCACAAGAAATAAAACATCCTATTATTTTGCCTAAGAACTCGCACTTAACACACCTAATTATCAAAGATGCACACTTAAAACTGTTACATGGGGGAAATCTACTAACAGTAAACTACATTAGATCTCGATACTGGGTTATAGGTTTGAAAGCTCTTGTAAAAAAATGTATCAATAGATGCGTCGTGTGTGTGAAATATAGAGCTCATACGATACAACCGCGTATGGGAGAGCTACCTGAAAAAAGAATACAGCCTGGAAGACCTTTCGAGACAAGTGGAGTAGATTATGCTGGACCTATCCAAATTAGAATGTCTAAAGGTCGTGGTAACAAATCCTATAAGGGTTACATTTGTCTATTTATTTGTTTTGTAACCAAGGCGATTCATCTAGAAGCTGTGACTGACCTTTCGACTCAAGGTTTTATGGCAGCATTTAGAAGATTTGTTGCTCGACGTGGCCACTGTTCTAATTTATGGAGTGATAATGGCACAAATTTTGTTGGTGCCGCTAAGGAATTAAAGATTTTATTCAAGAAGTGCCAAGACAATTTAGAACCTAGAATATCAGAGATGTTGGCTAATGATGGCACTACGTGGAACTTTATTCCTCCACGAGCTCCCAATTTCGGTGGCCTCTGGGAGGCAGGAGTGAAGTCAATGAAAACACACCTAATGAAGGTTTTGGGTAATTCAACCCTCACGTACGAAGAACTGGCAACTTTACTCACTCAGATAGAAGCCTGTTTAAATTCGCGACCAATCTGTGGATTGAATGATCATCCAGATGATATTAATGCACTAACTCCATCACATTTTTTGATTGGTGAACCATTGGTTGCCATACCTGATAAGAAAACTGATACACTACCCATGAGTACATTAGATAGATGGAGACTAGTTCAACGGATTACAAACCACTTCTGGCAACGATGGAACACAGAATATTTACATGTTTTACAGCAGCGACATAAGTGGCAAAATAAGACCCGTGCACCAAACATAGGTGAGGTTGTTTTAGTTAAAGAACTTTCACTACCTCCTACAAAATGGCTTATGGCACGAGTGGTAGGCACACATCCGGGTCCGGATGGGGAAATTAGGGTCGTGACTTTGAAAAGCAGTACCGGCTTACTCAAGCGACCAGTGTCAAAGCTAGTTGCTCTGCCAATCTCCAATTAAAACAGTTATCCCGTACGGTGGGCGGCTGCAGGAAGAACGAAGTCCTTGGTGGGCGGCATGTTCACGCATACTATGCTGGAATATATTCCTTTACAATAAAACCTCTGTAGCTGTCTACCGCCATAGAGTTGAAGCGATCGCGATTGATTCACATTCGAAAACAACTGAAAACAAAACTGTCTGCAAACTATCGTCTGTTCTAGTGAGTACTTTTTTTATAAATTTGAATCCTTTAAGGGCATTTTCAATAATAAAGCTGTAGAGGGAATACAAGCATAAAATTTGAGACAGTTTTCTTTTATCTTTCGAACAAACAGATAAGGATAAAATATAATTTTAATAATAAACTCATCTAATGACAATAGCATCCTGTACATTAAAAAAAATAATTGAAAGTTTAGTTTCTCGCATAATTATATTGGGTATGTGACAAATTTTATTGATATTAATCATAATTCCTTAGAAGATATGGAAGAAATAAAATCAGACATCTAAGAGTTTTATAAACAGTGAATTACGTACATACAAATTATGCGGTATGGGCCCACGATATACTAAAGAATATAATTTAAAATTAATGTTTCTTAGTAAATCAAATTGCAATTAAGTTTAAGCAAAAATGTTTGGCTATGTGATTCAATAGAATAATACATATAATTTTATCTAATAAATGTGACTAACGATAGAGATATGATCGAAAAGCCACAGGTAAAATCTAACCTCAGTAAAAGCCCACGATGTACCGGTCGCCGCAATGGTTGGGGTGGCAAGGGATCGTGCAGTGCTATCACCATGCCGCCATGATTTTTTATGCTTTGTTAGCGTTTGACCACAATCTCATCTTATGTTAAATGATGATGTGGTCTAAGCTGGTAGTCCCGCTAAACCTAGAGGGAGACTGGCTCTCAAGTGCAGATGCTGGAACACACCTACAGGCGCTTGGCGACAGTTTTCAACTTGAGAGTGGTAGCTAGCCAGGCGGACTTAGACAAAGCCCTACCACCATGTAATATATACGCGAAAAAACGCGTTTTGCATATATACAAAAAATACGCGGTGAATGTATACAGAAATCACTTCCCGAGTATTAAAATAACGTTATACTGAAATTCAACTGGCATTGCAATAGGGAGCCGTTCGGAAACGAAATCTCTGAGTAAGTACGTTCCTATTGAAGATATTTCACAAATCATTAACTTTGGCACGAAGCGTACGGTACGCGCTACTCACTGAACCGAATGCAGCGATAGCGATGTTTGAGGAAGCCGCTGTTATTTTGAGAAATGATATAATTTCGACGTTTTAACTGTTTATTTGAAGTAATATGGATATGTACCTATAATCGGGGTTGGATTTAAAGTAAGTTCTTTCAAGGCTATTTCCAGGGAGGCTAATTGTCAGGCGCGGCAAAATTCGGAAGGTGAAAAGAAGTTTTTTTCACATTATTGAAAATGCTGTTTTATTGTTTACCCAGTATATGTCTCGAAAAATTTAAAACATTTATACGTAAATATTTGAATTAAAAAATATATGAGTAAATTGAATAAATTAATTAATTACGTTTTGTTTTTCGAACTGACTACACTGTTGACCCGGAGGCCTCTACAGATTTACGGGACAACAACAACTGGACTACTGATAATTAATTACAGTTATTATTTAATTTTATATAAGATATCTAAAATGTTTAAATCAAATAACTTGCAACCCTGCGTAGTAGCAGCACCTATAGTCTAAAACGCAAACGCGTAGACTCACTACGTAGTTTCTATATATTTTTGTTTTTTAATATTTGACGTTTACATGAATTTAACCCGTAAATAATTCTACTATTGTTGAGTAAAATTGTATATCGAAACTTTGTCTATTTCATGAAAACCATTCGCAAGGTTCTTATGAACGGCTTATTCGGTAGTACCCGTGAGCGGCCCTAGGGTTGCATCTGGCACATTATATAACTCAGGTAATACAATATCTAAGTTTGATGTTATTTATTTTTCTAGTGTGATTTTGTTTGCTTCGTTAATTATCTCAACAATACATGTACAGTGGCAAAAAAATAGCTACACAGTGCTTGCCGCATTACACCGCGGCAAGAAAACACTCATTGCTGCACGTGTAATGATTATAAAACCATAGTTTCTTAAAACTTTAGTAACAGTATATTAAATAAAGCTATCATGATAATTAGATAAGGGTGTCGTGTCTAAAAAGTAAAAGAAAATAAAAGTTGATCGAAATCAATTTCAATAGTTTTTGAGTGATGCGCGCACAATGGTAGACCTCTATAATTTTGTTTATATTGATTTTTTCTTTGTAACACGACAAATTAACGACACTATACTTAGTGGTTACACAGTGCTACCTAAAAACATAGAACACTACCGAAAGATTTATTATTGGAGATACACTGACTGACTTTGTAACGTGACAAACTTAGAGTGAGTTACTAAAGGGCTAATTGGCATTTTCAGTGTAGTAGCGATTCAATCGTGTATACACTATTTAGCACTGGGTTAATTCGTTTGATGTTTACCCACAATCACATATGATGTTTAATGTTAATTTGCATTACGTTGGTAACGCGCTATATTTACAACAAGGTTTAGAATGCCCGTGCCCGAACAGACCTGCTTGGTGACAGATTTTCAACCATGTTATGATTCTATCATGATGCTCTCATTCATCGATTCTTTGCAGGGTTTAAACTTAAGTCTGAGTCAAAGTGTCTCGAGGTTTAAACAAGCCAACCTGAATTCGTCATCGTATATTTGATATCGAAGTGAAAAATATTCCTTCAAATCCAGATGGTCTCTGTCTCACAAACTACTTAGCGACTATCTCGTTTTATATCGGTTGTACAAAAACTCTTTCAATAGTTAATAATTATTTTATTAACTGATGAATAAAGACGATTAAAAAAATACTACTACCTACTAAATTTATTGTGCTTACCTTGTCTTGGATTGTAATAAACCTATCAATATCAAAATCACTATGCATTTTCTATTCATCCAGAAGTTTCCTGGTATGCTTCGAAATCCCAGGTGGAATGCTAATAAAAATAAAATGCAATCCCTTTTCAATAGAAAGAATTTTTCAAATCGATTTATAATGGACGAAGTTCTGAGGTAACAAACATTAAAAAAAAATTCAACTTTCTCTTTGAAGTCCGAACATTTTTGAAGGCGATTATAAAAAGTTTTAATTCGTTTAAGAATTTATATCAAATATTCTTGAATTAAGATGAAATCCAATAAGACGGTGATAGTAAAATACTGTGAACAGTTTCCATAGATCTTTATAATTGGACGTTGTTACAAAAGAGAACCGTGAAATTTAACGCATATAATTTATTTTCCAGTACATGAACAAATTAGTAGTAAAATATTTTAATAAGTATATTATTGAAATGTTCCACAGATCGTAAACTCCATCCACAAGTTACAGTCCATACGCCTCCATAATAGTCATTGAGCTGAATGCAGCGATAACAATTTGTAAAGAACTTTTCGAATATTTCAGAAGCTGAAAGTCGTGGAAAGGTTATTATTGCCTAATCCGATATACTTTCCAGTTATATAATCATTTATTCTTACAACTGTATAGTCAGTTTCTTTGGCCTCCTGAACAAAGCCAGGACATTTATAAGGCCTCGTACAATTTCTATTCATTATTTTCTTACGCGAAACAATGCTCTGTCCCGTAGACTTAGGTAATACCGAGAAGAGAATATTTTTAGATTAAATTAATTACTTGAATCTTGAAAGTCATCTTGTGCTCAAAGAATACAAAAATTAAGTAATAAATAACCCGGGATATTTGTGATGTTAATAAAACTTGCCTAGGATAATTAGTCATTGCAGAAAGAAAAAAAAATGATAGAAACACTGTTTTGAATAACTATAATCGGCGCCAATACGCCTTAGCTTTCAAAACTTCCAGTCGGATTTGAATTATGTTTTCTATTTTTTAACCTACTAGCTATAAATTCTAGCTTTTGATCGTGGATTCGTGCGTGTTAATGAAAATTTGTATGAGGAACAGTGTTTTCTTTTTGTGTGAAAAGTACCATGTGCCCTTTTTTGTACCCCTGACAATGTACATGCAAAATATTATGATGATCGGCTGAGTATTTAAGGCGTGATAGCGTAAATAGTAAGCAAATAAACAAACTCGCAACTGCATTTGTAATATTAGTAGGGATTTGTTGAAGAAGATTATACGCTATCCAATGTTACACTTCAGCGCTTAAGGATCGAGCAATTAGCATACTAAGGCTCGGTTGCACCAGTTAATGTTAAAGTTAAAAATTCGGTTAAAGTTATTGTTAGGCAAAAAATAGGTTGCACCAATTGACAATGGTTAAAATGACGTCACGATTTAACGTTAACTATTACCGCTCCATGTTGGCCGGTTACCGTTATTGTTAATGTCAATTTTTGAATCGGTTGTCATGTTCACTAGAAAAAACTTTATAATATCATGTCGTTGCTAAGAGAAATCCTGTGGGAAACTGAAAATAGTTCTTCCGATGACGAAATCAATATATTTGAAGATAATTTGCGTCTTAGAAAGAAAAAAGTTTAATTTCCTAGAATTGGAAAATGTCCACAGGACGACAAACGCTAACGTTTTGTCGTTGACATCTGAAATCTGTCATCAAAAATCTGTTGACAGTCACAGAATAACAATAGTGACACTTGGTGACACTTATAACAAAGTCCTGCCAAGTAAAATATATTACCCTTTTCGATTTTAGGGACTATTTGGCTTATTGAAGTAGCAACCCTAATAACTTTAACAATTACAAAATGTTTGATGGTGCAACTCGTTTTGGCAAATGTAACTGTTAGCAAGTCTTGTCATTGTTAAAGTTAACTTTAACAATTACAATAACCACTATTTTGGTGCAACTCAGCCTAAGTGTATGTACGAAATTATGTTGAGATATTAGTGCGGGCAGGACGCGTGGGGTTTAAGGGGACGAAGGTGGGTTTGTCACTCGACGAAAATCGAGCATTACCGAAACGGGCGAACTGTGAATGCCTTTGTTCGTAAAGCATATCGCGTAGCTCTATCGCACAAACGGTTTTTACAGAATAATCTATACGGAATTTGTTTAAACTTAAATGAATATTATTTATTAGGGCTGAGTTGCACCAAAATCGTGGTTATTGTAATTGTTAAAGTTAACTTTAACAGTGACAAGAGTTGCTAACAATTACATTTTTCAAAACGAGTTGCACCATCAAACATTTTGCAATTGTTAAAGTTATTAGAGTTGCCACTTCAATAAACCAATTAGTCTCTAAAAACGAAAAGGTTAACATTTTTTACTTGGCAGAACTTAGTTATAGCTGTCACTATTGTTATTCTGTGACTGTCATCAACACGCAAATGTCAACTTGTTATAATTATTTTGCTCTGTTATTTACTTTGTCTTTTTCTGTAAAGTTATATATGGGATTTCTTTTATCAATATATTATTATCAATGGCTAATTCCGAGAAAATTAATACCACATTGGTTACCGCATTCGAGAACAGTATAAAGTAAGAGGTATTCAATTTATTAAAATCTACAATAATATTTGAAAATTTCATATAAAATGTTTTTGTATGCACTATATAATAACAGTGTTATACAGGCATTCGATCCTGTAACGACAAAACGTCCTGTGGGCATTTTCTAATTCTGTGTTTGTTATTTAGAGAAAGAAGCATTATGTTCAGCTAAAATGAAGTGAACTAGTGAACTTGACAACCGATTCAAACATTGACTTTAACAATAACGTTAATCGGCCGACATGGAGCAGTAATAGTTAACGTTAAATAGTGACGTAATTTTAACCATTGTCATTTGGTGCATCCTATTTTTTGCCTAACAATAACTTTAACCGAATTTTTAACTTAAACTCAGCCTTAATGTACTGACACTGTCAGAAATACAAAATTTTGAATAATTAAATACGAATAGGAAGGACTATATGCGCAACTAATAATTAATGACGCTGTAATTTCAATGATAAATTATGTTGGTAATTTCGACGATAATTTCAAACGTGGCCATTTTTATTCCAATCCATGTACTAATAAACCTATTACATTAAATATTTATTACCCGACCCGACTTCCCACGGGTGTACCTTTTTTTTTTTTTTTTTTTTTTTTTTTTTTTTTTTTTTTTTTTTTTTTTCCGTGGGGAAAATCCGTAACGGATACCCACCCCGTCGGGCAGCGGGGGGTGGGTTATGTCCGATTCCCACGGACTAAAAACCCCACGGTGCCTCTCACACCTATTGGGCCGGGGAGCAGGAACTGCCAATGGCATTACTTCTGCTCCCCGACAGGTGTCGGCCCCTCATCAGGGGCCCCTTCTGCGGTCTGAGGGGTCAAGGTGGTAGACCCCTCAGGAGGGGGCGGGTGTTAGACCCCCCCGACGAACTGTGGGAGTCGCTCGGCACAAGCGCCTCCACCACGCGGGCCTGTACAGTTAAACTCTGCTCAGGGCGACGGACGTGCCCGCCCGTCCCGTCGCCCACAGGCCCTTTTTACGGCGGCATGAGGTCGTCGCCGACCCGTCGCCGCCGTGTTCGCCGACCGCGGGAGGGGAGCCTGGTGGTCTGCTCCCTCTCCCTCTCCGCCGCCTCCTTCGCGAGCATGACTCGCTCGCAGTACAAGGCGACGGAGATCCACCCGGCCTCGCTCTCGACCATCTTGAGAATGACGGTCGAGAGCGAGAGATCCGGGCCTATGGCCGCGACGAGCTCGTGACGTGGCTCGTCCCAGGCGGCACACTCCTCCAGAGTGTGCTGCGCGCGATCTTCCGCGCAGCCACAATGATGGCACCCTGGCGTCGGCTCCCGGCCAATGCGACACAGGTAACTCCCGAAGCAACCATGCCCCGAGAGCACCTGTGTCAGCCGGAAGCTCAGGGTGCCATGCCGCCTGGTGAGCCATTCGGCCATGACCGGCCGAACGGCTCCTATGGTAGCCACGCCCCAGCTCGGTCGCTCAAGTCGTCGTTCCCATTCTTCAATGACTAGGACCTGGTGGAGCTGGGACCGGAGCACCTCGATTTCCCGAGGCGCGAGTCTCCGGCCCTGCTCCAGCGCCTCCACGCGTCGTTGGTACAGGGACGCGTGGGCTCTCGCTTCCAGGTCCCAGGGTGGGGATCCGGCTAGAAGGGAGGCCGCCTCGAAGGAGATCGTGCGGTATCCGCGGATGGCTCTGACGGCCATCACTCTCTGCGTTTTACGCAGCAGAGCGTTGCTGATGGCCGTCAGGCCATACGCCCATGCGGGGGCCCCATACAGGGCCATCGACCGCACGACCCCCAGGTACAGCTTCCGGCAGACGGAGTTGGGCCCCCCCAGGTTGGGAAGCAGGCGGGCTAATGCGCCCGCTGCGCCCATTAAACGGGGGGCCAGCTGCCGGAAGTGTTCCTTGAACGTCCACCGGCTGTCGAGGAGGAGGCCGAGATACCTCATACTCGACCCGACACCGATGGACTCGCCTCCCACGACTATCTGGGACCCTCCGGGTGGCGCGCGCCGAGGCCCGTGAAAAAACAGGGCCTCGGTTTTAGAGAGCGCCACCTCTAGTCCCAGAAGCCGGATCCTACCGACGACTTGAGCGACTCCTGCAGTAGCCAGGATCGCGGCCGCGCGGTGCGTCTTCCCCCGGGATAACACCAAAGTGTCGTCAGCATAACAGACAATGCTGACGCCCCGGAGGAGCGCACCGCGCAACACCCAATTGTATCCGATGTTCCACAAGAGGGGGCCCAGGACAGACCCCTGCGGAACACCGGATACCACGTCTCGCCGACTTATCCTCCCTCCCTGACCCGGGAAGGTGACGTACCTCTCGCAGAGGTACGCCCCGACTACACGGCGGAGGTAGCGAGGCACTCCATGATACCGGAGTGCCTCTTCAATACAGGCCCAGGGCAAGGTGTTAAAAGCGTTGACGATGTCAAGGAACACCGCCAAAATCACCTCGCCCCGGGCAAATGCTTCCTCCGCCTGGATCTTAACTGACATCACCGCATCAACGGTGGAGCGCCCCTGGCGGAAACCGAACTGGTTTTCCGCCAGGTCCGGCCCTACTCCTGTTAAGTGCCGGACGAGGCGGCCTGCGATTATTCGCTCGCAGAGCTTTGCCGCCTCGTCCAACAGCACTATGGGCCGGTAGGCGGACGGACTGTCCGCCGGGCGCCCCTCCTTCTTCAGCAGGACCAAACGGCCGGTTTTCCAGATGGTCGGAAACCGGCCCTGCTGAAGCGATGCGGTGACGATCCGCAGTAGTCGGGGCTCGAGGGCCTCGTAAGCCAGGACCCAGATACGGCCAGGTATGCCGTCGGGTCCTGGGGCGGTGTTTTTCGCCTGGAGGCGTTTCACCGCCGCCCTCGACTCTTCCCGGGTCACCTCGGGGACCACGTCGTCCTCGCCGCAGCCAGCCGCGTTGGGCGTGGGCGGAGCCATCGTGGGAGGCGTATGCTCTGTCCTGGAAGGGAACAGAGCAGCCAGAATCTCGTGGAGGAGATCTGGCTCGAGACTCTGGGTTACCGGGGGGCCGCCCTGACGTAGTTTCCCGCGTACTACGCGGTACGGGCGCCCCCACGGATCCCGGCTGAGGGTCTCGAGCATCTCCTCCCGAGCAAGGGCCTTCCCCTGCTCGATAGCTCTACGGAGCGCCAATCTGGCTGCTCTGTACCCTTCGTAAAGCTCTGCCTCCCTTGCGGACGCGACCTGCGAGCGGCCCCGCCTACGTCGCTGATGGGTGTACTGGCGACGGACCGCCGTGCACGCTACGCGCAACTGCGCGATTTCGGCGGTCCACCAGTACACCTGACGCTTGGCGGGGATCGGCCCCCTAATCCGGGGCATCGCCGCATCGCAGATTTTCGTCACGTCCGCTCGGAGTGACTCCGCCTCCAGGTCGACGTCGACAGGCCTGTCCGGTAACTCTCCTGTCACCCAGGCCTGCACGACGACGGCCTCCTGAAGCGCCTCGATGTTTAGGCGCTTCAGTGCCCAACGCGGTCCTTCCGCCACGGGGGTCCTACGGGCTGGTCCGTCCGAGGTCTGGGTGGAGACGTCGAACCGTATGTAACGATGGTCCGACAACGTCTCCACCCCCTCAAGGACTCTCCAGCCCCGAACACGGCGTGCTAGAGCAGGGCTAGCGAACGTTAGGTCCACTATCGACCCGCCCTGCTGTCGCACGCACGTGTTTACGGACCCCCTGTTCAGGAGGAGTAGGCCCGACGTTATGGCCCACTCCTCCAGCACCCTACCCCTGACGTTCGTGGCCGGGGAACCCCAAGCCGTAGACTTGGCATTGAAAGTCCCCGAGCACAAGGACGGGGTGAGGGTGGCTGCGACCTACGACGCTTTGCAGGTCCCCGAGGAATCCCTCAAAGTCGGCGAGACTCATACTTGGGGGTGCATACACCCCCACTACCACTACGCCGCTGTGATGCGCCGCTACGTATCTCCTGCCCCTCAGGATGTTAGAGAGGGGGAGGGAGCCGGCGGCGGCCTGTGACACTAAGGCCACCGAGCCGTCAAGGTCACCCGCCCAGTTATCCCCGGGCGGGATGAAGTACGGCTCGGCCATCACAGCGACGTGAATCAACCACTGCGCCATACTCTGGAATAGTAAATCCTGGGCCCTGGCGCAGTGGTTGAGGTTCCCTTGGAGGAAGCGGAGTGCCGCCATTAGGGACACTCCACTTCCTCCAACTGTACCGTCCTGGCCCCAGCGGCCCCTGACGGCAGCGGGGGATCCTGGGGCTTTCTCCCCCTCCTCCCCCTCCTTCGTTTCGCTTGCCTCGCAGGCGGCGCAGGCCTCCCACAGGCCCTGCTTCCCATTCTATGGCCGGCGGATTTCCCAGCCGCTGCGCACACTGCGCAGTGTTGCTGGGACGTACATCCGCCGGCCTTGTGCCCCGGCTGACTGCACCGGAAACAAAGATCGGTGCAGTCAACCGCGGAAGAACACGACGCCCCCAGATGACCTTCCCTCAGGCACTTGAAGCACCTGAGGGGACGGGGGGGCAGGACCTGAACCTGCGCCGATACCCAGCCAATAAGAATTCGGCGGCCATCGCCCAGCCGCTTCGCCACCGCCACCGGACATGAAACCACCGACGCCCAGAGCCCCCTAAGACCGGGGCGGACGCCGTTAGTTCTTATGTGGTCCGGTGGACAGTCTCCGGCTCTAGCGACTGCGGCGATGACTTCCGCCTCCGAGACCGACTCGTCCAGGCCCGATACTCGCACGTTGGCGCAGCGAATGGGCCTGGACACAGTCACCCCCTCTGGGACCGCCTCCCGGACCTTGGCGGCGAGGGCATCCGCCTTGGCGCCACTAGTGGCACCGGGCACCTCAAAGAGGTATCCACCGTTGGCGGCCTTGCGCCACCGGATGCCCTCGATGCCGAGGTCCGTGACCTTAACCTCGGCCTTTACCCGCTGCAGGACCTCCAGGTAGGACAATCCCGCCTCCCGCGCCCCGGGCTTGAGCGTTAACGTCACTGCTGACGTCTTCGGGGCGCGGAGATTCGGGATATTGTCCCTCCTGGAGGCCTGCTCCTTCCTCTTGGGCTTGGCGGGTTTTGCCGGCTTCCCTCTCTTCCCTACCCGCACCCAACCCTGGTCTGCCGGTCCGGGTGCAGGAGCTTGGCCGCCGCCAGTGGTGGGCTTGGGCTTGGCCTGTTTTTTCTGGGGCCTCTTCCTGGCCCCCCTCCGTTTCTTCTTCGGCGGCGGCTGTGGCTGTGATGCGGTTGGCTCCCGCGGGCTTCCCCCGGGTATCGCCGCTATTGGCTCGGCCGCCAATGAAGCCGCCCTGTCGGGGGCCAGGACTGCCCTATCAGAGGCCAGAGGTGGCCGCAGGCGCCTCTCTGGGAGGAGCCTATCCTCCAACGCTTCCAGGCGCGCGCTCATCATGTCGCCCACCTGCAACATGATTGCGCGCGCCATCACCTCAAACTTGGCTTCAGAATTGGAAGGAGGAGGCCCCTCAGCTCGCGGCTTGCCCTGTCGCCGCTGCGGGAGAGGAGGGAGATCCGCAAGGCTTCCGGGCGAGGTCGGGGACGGCTCCGGTGGAGCGACGCGAGTCGCTGCGGATTGAGCGCGAACCTGCTCCAGTTCTGCCTCAACCCGCGCGAACTTTCTGCGGAGCTCCTCCAGTTCGTCCGCCTGCCTGGCGTTGGTCTCCTCCAGCTTTATATAGGCCGCCTGCAGCTTGCGGATCTCATCGCACGCCTTTCGTGCACACATCTCGTTGACTGCATCCGTGATAGATGCAGCCGCCTCGTTGAGTGCCCTCACGAGAGGTCCCTGTAGGTGGTTGGATTTCTTGCCCACGTTGACGACAACGTCAACGTCGGCAAGAATTCGGTCCCTAAGGTCCACCGTCGGCTGGTCCCCCGTGTTGTCCGGGACCACGATTTTGCGCTTGACCCCTCTATCCTTCCGGGCGCGGGATGCCTGCGCCTCCAGCTCCGCCTCCGCCTTGCGTCGGGCCTCTTCCTTTTTGAGGCGCTCCTCCAATTGCTTGGCCGCGGCGAAGCCGACAAATTCGCCGGTCGTGGCTGGCCTGCCTCGCCCCTTCTTTTTCTTCGCGACAGGGGTGCAATGCCCTGTCGCCTCCTTCTCCGCCTCCGATCCCGAGGATTGTGACCTCTGACGAGGTGACGGGTTCGGTGCGCGAGGTGTGGGGTCCGGCACAGCATCAGCCACGGCGATAGCGTCGGCGGGGGTCTCCTCGCCTTCGCTCGCCGTGTGCATGCGTGCCGGACTCTCCTCGCTACCCTCGGAGAGGGTTTCCAGCGCCGGCTGGCTGCCCACTGCCTGCTCTGCGGGCAAATCGGTTGTCCGTTTAAGCGTGGCCGTGGTCGTCGTTTTTTCGGTGGAATCGGTAATCCGTGTGCTCGCTCTAGTCCTGGTTGTCCTAGCAGAACGCAAAATTTTGCCCCCCCCAGAGAACGAGGGGCTGCCCAGGCCAGAAGGCCTGGGGAGGGATTCTCCTCCCGCGGAGCGGGAGGTACCCTCCTGGGGTAATAATTTTTTAAATCTTGCCTTCATTGTAGCTCCCTACCTACGTCAAGTTTGCAGTACACCCGCCGAGACCAGTGTTAAAACACCAGCCCCGCCGGGTGCTGTCCGGGACTGGGCCGTTGGGGCTCAAATTGAGCCCTCATCCGCCCCAGCCCGGTACTGGATGCGCTGCGCACGTACCACATCCGGGTCAGGAGTCAGCCGCCGGTCAACAGGACCGACGTTGCCCGGGGTGCACCACGAGGAGGTCCCTGACATCGCACCCCTCCCTGACATCGCACCCCTCCCTGACATCGCACCCATCGTACCTACTAACAAAGAAAACCATCACACTACCACATCTTCTATTTACAATACGACCATGTATTGAAATAAAGTGGCAACCGAACAACTCGACATCATTTTGACAATTCTGTCAGTGTTTGTAAAGATTTCCCAACTATCTTCTGTCTCACTCACTTACTTTTTTAAATGGAGATTTCTCAATCCAAAATATTTACTTCTCCGTACTTTTTTTTAAACGTTTTCTTATCCTGATAATTACAAACTCAACAAAAAAGAATTAGCAAAATAGATTCAGCGGTTCTGAAGTGATGCGTTTACACAAAAATACGGCAATTGATTTAAGATATTATGACCTCATGGTCGTGGACGTCGGATTACAAAGTACAAAGTTTTAGTAGTCTAAAAGCTATCAACTGCACAATAAATAAATATTTAAGCAGCTTATACAATAACCTTTATAATATATACATCGACCTCTCTTTAATACAACGTTTATCTCGATATATCTTAAGACATGCTACATGTACTACGTGACTCGATGTAAACTCGATCCAGTTCTCGCCCGAAGGCAACAAATAAGCTCGTACGTTCGCTCTGGCTGCTATCAGAAAAATCCGATCCGATCGGATCGTTGAACTTTGATTTTATAGTTTCTCTATATCAGTATTGTCTTAAAAATATTGTATGGGGATCATACGTGACTGTTATATTGATTTCGTTGAATACAATATCGTGTTCTTGGATTTTATTATAAAAACTAAGTAGCTTTTGAAATGATAATCTGACGTCACGACGTAGAATATGGTTTCAATCGTACATTACGTTTGAGCATATATGAGACAAATATAATTAAAAAGACAGCATTATAATGAGATATATTAGTACAAATTTAGTTAGTTAAACGATAAAAAAATGTATTCCAAGTATACATCGACGTACGTTGATGATAGTAATTTCGTTTTAGTCGCATTCTAGGGCTAATTATACAAATTCCGCAGAACTGTTACTTGGTATGCCACTATATGATTCGGCATGATTGTAGTCTACGGCATTAAAACTCTTAAGATAATTATCTAAATTAGTGACCATGGAGTGGCCAAAATTCGACAACTCATTGTTCAAGTTTCAATATAATTCTGCTTACTTTTTTTTGTAACTTAGTGTACAACTATTGTACATTATGAGTACTGGTAAGGATTGTGAACCATGACGAATATAGATTTATAATAAAAGGTTTCGACACGTCGGCGGTAAGGAAAAAGGTGTTTCCTAATGTTTTTTATTGATAATGCTAATCCTCGTCAAATGTTACCAAATAAATAAAATATAGGAAATCGATTAACAAACAGGGGAATAAAAGGTAGTGATCTATTTTATCTTCACGTTTTAATATTATTTACTAGTAGTTTACCCACGACTTCGTCCGCTTAGAAAATAGCAAAAAGAAATTGGTTCAGAGTTAACGTGCGCGTGGTGCACGCAAGGTACTGGATACTACATCTTTAGTCTATTATATTTGTATAAAAAATTCGTTTTTGTAAAAGCTCAAGTTACTGTTATTAATATCAGCTATCTACCAGTAACTTCCCGTCAAAGTTGGTCGAATCGTTTCAGAGATTATCCGGAACAAACAGACAGACGGAAATTTAAAAGAATTCTTTGTTTTGTTATAATTAACATATATTCGTTCATATTCCTTTAGTCAAAAACTATTATTTTGATGTTACAAACATACAATTCAAGTTTTATTAGAATTTGTCTTTATTACAACATATTATTTGTAAAATTCCAAAAACAAAACACAATCGCCTGAAAATATTTGAAACTCGATGTATTCATGACAAAGTAAAACTGAAGCGTACACACATTGTCGAACGAATTCTATTATTATCGTTCGGGGCACCAATATACATGCTTCAATTTCTCGCGAACAAGTTAGCGGCACCCATTCCCGTGGGATAAACTTTGTGTGGGAATGAATACGTCAAGCTTGCCACTTTGACTCGCAGTTGGAAAAAGTTAGAGTTAGAAACGGTATAGTATCATGCTAAATGTATAATGTAATCGCTTTTTTTTATTTCCATTATTTTATATAACCGAGTAATTTTAACCACACCATATATTACTTTTGTAGTCAAGTGTAAATGGATAAGAATACGCTTAAATATAGAATATAATTAAGTTAAAAAAGAATGTTTATAAAAATATATATCAGCCGAGTCATAGAACACGACAAAAGCATACATTATAATGCCCGCAATCATTGCACGCTTAACCAAGTCGCGTTCATAGATCAGATGGTGTATAAGAAGGACTTTTTTGTTTCGAACAGGACTACGCTATTGGCATGACAGCTTGACCAAATTACTAAGGCGAGCGTGTAAGGCACTCAGTCGATTTTAGTGGCAATCAGCTCAAGGGTGCATGGTCCACCTCGGCTTAGACTGTTAAATAAGGGGAAAAAAAGGAAACTCTTTACAACTCATATTTTTTTGTTTCAATATTATTTTGTTTTTTTTTGACAAAGACTGCACAAATATTGTAGATCAATAGGTGTAAAGACCCAGAAATATAACGTAAGCAGACGTTCAAATAAAGTCTTCGACTCGCCGACGGTATGAAAAAGAAGCGAATAGTTTCCAAATGTTTGAAGTGAAACTTCAGCTACTTGAAATTTTGATTGGCAACATTTTGTACAAGGAAAAGTGATGATGGTACACACTGTTAGGTGGAGTGTGTTTTAGTCTGATCACCGAAGTTAAGCAACGTCGGGCGCAGTTAGTACTTGGATGGGTGAAGTGAATGGGTGGGAGGAGTACCTGGAAACAGACTGCCGTTGGCTTTTTGTTATATTTTTTTAGTAAAAATGTTTCCCTATAATACAAAAATTACACTCCTGTCGTGTGTTTTTACAATATACCCTGTTTTTTTTTTATTAATAACACAAAGGGTAACATGATTGGTGCTATCTTTATTACCAAAGACCCGTCCTAACCCCAACGTTCGGTAACTCAAAACTTACACCGACAACAGGCAGTTAGAGCAAGTTCTAAGTTTCCAAGATTCAGTTAGAGTTCAGTAGTGAAGTCAAACGTGAATAAGGTACATAACTTTCACTCTGGTCACTACGTCAAGTTTCCCATCGAACCTCGTTCTTAAATCGTCCGTAGAAGTTCAACATCTGATCTACATTTACTAGTTATACTCGCGACTCCACATGCATTTGCTATTGTTTGTTGCAATTACTAATTATTATAATAAAGAGTTATAATAAAACTAACTTTTCTTGCAGGCTTCACTCGCCTTAATGTAGACTTCATCTATTTCTCGGGAACCGAACATTTTTTCCATATTTTTACCGTTTCCTTACCCTATGTCCTTTTTCTGTATCCTTTGACAACGTCTATGCAAAATTTAATGATTACCGGTTGAGTAGGAATAAATGAAAGGAATGAAGGAAAGCGTAAGAAATTAACCAATAAAGTCATTTTCGTATTTATAATATTTCTTAGGATGTACAGACGACATTATATAAATAAAATCAAAAACAAAAATATCATTTACTTACAAAATCCTTTTGCATATATTGTTCTCCGTTTATTTACCCTCTCCTAGGTCTGTTTCAGAGTGAAGGCGGGTGTGGGTACTTCTGTGAGCACGTGTATTCCACTGTATGTCTTTTTTTTATACTTTATAGGTAAACGTTTTGACCACAATCTCAGTCTGATAATAAATGATGATGTGGTCTAAGATGGTAAGTCACGTTTAACCTAGAGGGAAACTGGCTCTCAAGTGCAGCTGCCGGAACACACCAACAGGTGCTTGGCGACAGATTTTCAACTTGAGGGTGGTAGCTAGCCAGACGGACTTAGAAAAAGCCCTACCACCATGCTATGGTTTCATCACGATGTTTTCCTTCACCGAAAACTCCGACTCAGTTGCTTGGATTCGAACCTACGTCCTTCGACGCTGTGTCCGAACACACTACCAACTGAGCCATCATCGCTTCAAATGTAGCGATGTCTACGTACATTTCAACTTCATGCAACCGCGCAAGAGTGGTGCTAGCGACGTCTATGCACATTTGGACTACACGGGCCCGCGTATAGCGATGCTAGCGGCGTCTACGTACATTTGAACTTCACGCGCACGCGCAAGCACTTATGCTAGCGGCGGTCTACGTACATTTGGACTACACGCGCCTGCGCAAGCACCTGCACCCGCCTTCACTCTGAAACAGGCCTAAGAGAGGGTAAGTAAACGAATAAAATCATTGTGAATGCTAGCAGCGTCTACGTACATTTGAATTACACGCGCCCACGCAAGCATGCACTCTGAAATAGGCCTTAAGTGTAACTGCATGTCTATCTCGAGGAGCAGGCTAGAAAGTCTCATGTACTAGTGCCACAGAGATGCTAACAGAGCATATACTGCACATGTGATAAAGTGGGACTTGGTTTTCCTGTTGAACCGGTTTCTAGTAATCTACGGTCAATATAATCCTGTGAAAAAATGTTATGACAGTGAAATTTTAATGATATAGTTCATTTTAGTTTAATAAACCTTAATTGTTACATTATAGCCCAACTTACGGTCCAAGGCAGTAGTGCAACGTAAAAGCCTTCCCATGTTTCAAAAGTTGGCGTGTCGTTGCCAACTTTCAAGTCAGGTGAAACTTCCTCGCAGTTTATTCTGCGGGCTGTACCTACTTACAGTTTTAAAATATATATGAGCTGTGGATGGTCTACGAATATATTACGAATAGCTGCCGTCTCGGCTTCGTACGGGTCTAGTAACGAATATAATGAGATCTAATCTACCCTGTACTGAACGACTATGTCATTACATAGTCGTACGTAGATTACGTCGTAGCGAAATAATAGACTGAGATGACGATGATGATCTTCTGTCTCCCACACTCATGTCACTCCCTTTTTTATGTCGAGATTTTTTGACACACATTTTTCTCTTTACTGTACGATTTTTCAAATATTTTCTTTCATACAAACAATGTCCAGATGAGAGAGACAAACACAACAAAAAAAGAATTAGCCTAAACAGACACAATCTCTTCTGAAGTAAGGAGCTTATTACATTCATAATGTATGTACAGCCCTTGAATTTTATTCGTTTTCATTGGGGCTCACGACTTAGATAATTTACAGAGTCATAACTTAATTATTTTTTTAAATTTATCATTACTGCTTATGCTCTACGAAAAAGCTTAATGATACTTCACACGGTTCTCTATTAACGCGTAAACTTGTCGTATAAACTGGTTTTGCCGTTACAGAAATCAGCCTTGAAAACCAGCAGACACGTCTATTAATTAATTTAAACATTTATTGTAGCATACATTAATGTAACTTTCAAATGAAGCTAAGATAACAAATTCGGTAGGGTATTTCTATTCACCTTACTCTATGGGTTTGAAGAAGTAATAAAACTGTTGAACAACGGAGTCTTCATATTTTCACAATAAATAAATTATATGATTAAAATGATAGAAGTTTGTCGTTGGGCTGCTCATATAAAAAAAATATGCAAAAATTTTTATCTGCAAAAACTATTAAATAGATTTCTACGTATTTTTTATAGTTTAACATCATATACACTTGTTCCTTATCCAACTATCACAATAGCTTCATTTAATTTTATTAAAGTTTTAAGATATTACGATTTTTCTACCCAATACGTATTCAGCTAAGTCTGTTTTCTTACCGTAGAGAAGTGAGGCAAGCGGTGTTGTGCGCTTACGCAGGAGAGAGGATGTAAACATTACAAAGCAAAGCATATTTTTATACTGTGAGTAGACGAGGGTTGCAGCTAGTTTGAAATAAAAAGTTTGTAATATTTAGTTATTATTTACAATTAGGATTGTAATGTTTATGTAGGAATTTAGTTGTTTTTTGCGGCGGGATAACATTGATGTAGTAAGTTTAACCAACATTTTCTGGTTATCAAAAAATATTTTTTTTTGGAACGAAGTTCCTTATCGCGCAGTACCCCCAACTGTACTGCTAGGCGAAAAAAAGTGTAAGATTTTACCGTCACCAGATTTCATTTTACGCAAAAATATAATAATTATGAAATTTCTTATCTTTCCTTTGATTCATTAGTTATTTCTGCGTTTCATTTAATTGCTCTCAGACGCTAGAAATTCATTCATTTATATTTGTCCAGCAATATTATAATACCGAGTGTTCCACTACACTCTTATATTTTGTCTTTTTATTTTATTTTTATTGGCTGAGATATTTGAAATTATAGATAAAATCATTACTTTCAAACATGAAACATATACATGGAAAAATCTACTCATCTCTCTCAACATCGTATATAAACTCGCAGTTTGAGATAAAACACCATCGCGACGCGTAGATGCACGGAATACGCAGACATTGATTGCTTACCTATTGCTCTGGGTATTGTAAACAAACAAACAAGTTCTAAATACACCAAGTACCGGGAGAAAAGCGGGAGCTCCTTCTTTAAATATCAGATCTGTCTATCAGAAATCAATTTTCTATTTACAGCTAAACTTATTTTTAGTTTTTCCAATTAATTAGAAACAATTTTCAATTTAATGTCATCAATAAAGATGGCGTGGCAATAGATAAAGCTTATATATAACTCTTTTATTTTCGTACAACAATTAATTCGACTTTGATTTACTCTTGCAGGGGAAAATAAACTAGCTGATTTATATTCTATGTATTGTTGTACTACTCATTCCTTTGGTTTCCTTTTAACCTAATCCAGTAATTAAATCTTTGCGTGTGAGAATGATCCAGTCTCAGTGCGGTATTATAGCTAATTCGTATAATTTAGCTGCTCTAATCAAGCGAGTGCTTTCAAGCGGTGCGCTTGTTGGAGAAGCTACACTGTCGGACTTTGTTTCGTAAACGAGCGTTGTTTTTTCAAACAATTATTAATGGCTTTCATTTGTATGTATTGTATTGCAGTTTTCACATGTTAGCTTATATTTCTATTGTGAACGTTAAGCTCAATTCGGATATATTACGTTAATGACAATTGAAATGATTTGATAGTTGGAGACGTTATCTTCTGTTCAAATACATTCAAATTAAGGTAGGTGATACTAGTACGGTACTCTATTCAAATGAGATATCTATTTAATTGTCAAATGTAACTGAGATGATGGCTGTCAAGTATTTTCTAATGGTTACTTGGCTAGCAACCATCCTCGAGTCGAAAATCTTGTGCTAATTATCTGTAGGTTCAGGCATGTGGTCCGTCAGCTACGCTTGAGAAGCTTTAGGCTTGGAATGTTCTCATCTTGAACCACATTATTATGTAATATTAGGTGAGATTATACTTCTACTAACTAATTCAATATACAGTAACTGCCCAAGGCGAGGTTCCAATAGCCCTTGTGCTCGTTGCTCAATCGGATGAGTGCCATATGCGCCAGCATAGATCAGTTAGAAAAAAAATTTGTACATAAACGCTAAAATATAATGCAATAAAAATTTCTGATTAAAATTCGATTGAACTGAATTCTATATTTATTGCTCGTTTTCACCATTAATCTACTGATGTACAACAAGACTGGCAGAGAAACGCCGCGTTTCAACGCTCGTCTGTTAATAAATAATAATTATTGTTACGAGTTATGGACTCGCCTGTGGAGTACCCAACGTGGACTGTTGAAATTAATTTCAAGTACGAAGCCGTAATATTTGCCGGACGAAAATAATTTGAACCAACTGTTTCGTTATGTTCAAATAACTTAAGCAAACGGCTCGAACAGTGTTTTAGAGATATTATTTTGAGTTTCGTAATAATTCACCACGTTACTTAATTGCTGTACAGCTACGTTATTTGACTTGAATTTAGAGTCTCTAACGTGTCTGTTAGTGACATATTTAAGTAAGCGGCTTAGAAATTATTTCTATGATATTTCAACGAGAGGATTGTTTATTGAATCATTATTTCTCTCTAGTTTACAAAGGTGTTGTTATTTTTACTAACGTGTAAATGAGTTTTAAATGCATATACAACAGTTAAATAAATGTTTTTTTACTTCGACATTTTATACGTAAAATTTTGCAGACAGAACTGTATTTTTTTTACACTTTACCCGCACGATGTTAAATGACAATTTGCCCTAAGATGGTTAATACGCTAATCCTAGAGGGGGACTGGTTCTCAAGTGCAACTGCTGAAAGATACCTCTAGGTACTTGGCTATAGATTTGAAACGAAAAGGCGATACAAAAAAGTTCTAGCACCATCGAACGGTAATAGTCCTTCCAATACCAGTAGTCGGTAAACTCGTCAGCCAAAGAGCCAAATATAAACAATATGAAAGGATTCAAAAAGCGTTTTAAAAACTTCAGATTTTCTTTAGTAAAGATATTTTTATGAAAATAAATTAGGACTAAAAGTTTAGTCTCAAGCGTGCCTTTATCTAAATATGTCTTTTTTTTTGGGAGCGACTAGCTGTGCTATTGTTGCTTTCGAAAAATGCGCCTCTCTTCTGTAGGCTGCGCTTTAAAAATGTTGACTGGTATCTGACAAGGCAGGTCAATAAATAATATTCAATATTTGCACTAATAACATTTTATGGAAGAGTTGCAGTCAAGGAGTGAAAGAGCCGCACGTAGCTCACGAGCCATGGCTTGCCGACAACTATCCTATACCGATTGTTCAGTAATTGTAATATAATTCCACAAAGGAGCGGCATTTACTTTATTTTCTTCTTATACAATAATAACTGACTGGCTAACAAATCAACACAAATTTGATCCCTGAAAATTTGCATGTAACTCATTCTATATTGTAGGTGAAGCACTGAGGAAGGATTTTTGGAAATACAACCCCTAAAGTGAAAAAGATGAAATCTGTATGAAAGTCCGTTACTTTTTTATATATATATAGATATAAAATATAGAGTCCAAAATTATTACTTCATAAAAACGCGTACGAAGCAGGGGGAAATTGTTAGTATACATATGGCAGAAAAAGATCAATGATTGAAACATGATATTGCAGAGAATGTGAAAAGTTGATCATTGAAATTAGTTACAAATTCAGACGACTATTTTAATAATGATTGTACTGTAAACAATAATTATTGTGTATTGTACGAAATAGATTTAAAATATGCATATATAACATTCAAGATAAGCGAACCGCAGATGAAATTATTTTTCTCTGCAGCAAGTGATCGACCAGTCGAGGGTAACGGACTGTTTATTAAGAATTTCATATGTATACACGAGATGAAGTGTTTTATATCCCGTCTGTCTTGGATCGTGAGCAGTTGTTTCAAGTTGTATTAAGAAGGGTCAATGTTCATCTTCAATTTGACTAGATATCGTTTTTGACTGAAATGTAAATTGAGATTCTTTCCCTCGGTCGTCAATTAATGTATCATATATAATTGGGTATATATGTATTATAATTGGGTACAGCGTGTACAACAGTGGTTGTCACGAAGACAAAGTACAGCAGCCGAAGAAGTGGCACGTTTTGGCATGTCGCATTCAGTGTATATTTAATATTCAAGCGGACTTCTAGGGTTTAGGGTTTAAGTAACATTACCTTTTTCACGCGGTTTCGTTCGTTTTAATATGGATTTGATCATTTTTTTATGCCAAAGAGCAGCAAACAGGCGAACGGTCCATCTGATGTTAATTGGTTGCCATCACCTGTGGGAAACTGCAATCACCAGCGGCATCGCTGTTATATTACTGACCTTGAAGAGCGTGTTTAAATTCCTTTTTGAAGACCCTCAAGTCATAACCCTGAGGGAACACCGTCCTGGGTAAACCATTCCAAAATGCTAGCGTGCGCGAAACAAAGCTTCTAGAAAACCTGACGGTTGTCGCCATTCTGCTGGGCTTTAGGGTATCTGGATAAGCAACCAGCCAGCGGCGGGTGGTGCGAATATGGAATGCTGATGAGGGCACCATATTAAAAAGTTCTTCAGAACACTCTCCATTATACATGTGGTAAAGCACAATTAGAGACCGGATGTCTCTGCAAAATTCTAATGACGCTAGACCGCATGTTAATTCGGGATTGTCAAAAATGCTAGCTCGCCTTTGCATGGGGTCAAAAGGAAAAAGCTGGTAGTCATGAGTACTAGCCCAGATGTGTGAGCAGTTCTCCATATGCGCTTTATAGAGCTCAAGCCGTTGCTTTGAGGTGAAGTACTGTTTTGACTGATTGAGGATACCTAGCTCTCCCTATCTCTAGTCCGGTATTTAAAAGGTAGGAAAAAACACCAGATTACATAATCATTGTATAATAAATAAGTCGTACTGTATCACGTAATTGTTAAAGACATTCCTTCCTTTGTCTGTCGAGAAAAAAACCAATAATTGCAATCCGACTGTAATCAGAAACATAATTCCTAAAAACGTTTAAGCACAACAGAAGATTCATTTGTATCTTCCTTTGTTTGCATTCGACCAAACGAATGGGGCTATCTATCAAAGCTGTAGGTGAGTGGAATACCGGCCTCCGACATTAATAACCCAAAGTAATGGATCGAGAACTTTCTACGCACGTTTTTCATTAAACTCCTCTCGCGATGGAGAGTTTAAAATCAATTGCCGGTTGTTGAAATTTAATGGTGAAATATTGACGTCCTCTATTCATTCTTATGTTATTTGAAATAAAATAATGATACTGGAAGAATATTATTAATTAGATAATGTTTTCTTCATTATTAAATAATAATTATAATTATATATGAATATATAATAATTCTAATGAAATAGTGACAAATGTAAGGTTTCTCCAGAACATTTATTATGCATACGCTAGCTTTGTGGAATGGGTTATCCGGTACGGTATTACCCCAGAATGATGGCATGGGTCTCTTCAAAAAGTGATTGAAACACGCTGTTCAAGGTAAGGTTCGACGGTACCCATTTACAATCAGATGGGCCATCCGCCTGTTTGCTGCCTTTTGGCATAAAAGAAAAATATTATTATACTCATTTCTTCCTTCTTCTTCTTAATCTCAATTCTTTTATTAATAAACACGTTGCTCAGATACTTCACGGGGTTTTAAAAAAATATACTTTCTTTAAGTAGCTGATATCATGAGTTATTTCTCAAGACGTGGTGATTCAGAAGTGAGCGTGTTCAGACAACAGGTCGATCGATGTAAGTTCGAATTATTCCGAATGAGGAGTTTTTGATGTAGAAAAACATTGTGATGTTGCATTGTGTAGCTTTTTTCACATCCGCCTGGCTAGCCGTCACCAGATTAAAATCATCTTGCCCAACATTAGTGTGTACCGGCAGCTGCACTTGAAGGCCAGTCCACGTCTAGATCTAACGTATATACCATATTAGACCACATCGTCATTTAACATCAGATGAGATTGTTGGTACGCGCTGAGAGCTATAGAGTATAAAGAAAAATTTATGTCCAATTCCGAAGAATGTCAGTACAAAGATGTAAAAATGCTTTGAATATAAAAAAATGAACTATATTTTTTGTATATTACATACTTGTAGCTAATATTTAAAATAAGTATCAAGTCTCTCTAGTTACAAAGGGCGTTTGAAACATATGAAAGTTGATAAAATTTTATTCTCAAGTAAATATTTCATTCAGAATTTATTTTCTACTGCTATGAAAGTTCCAGATTAAAAGGAATTGTAGCTTTGTGCCATCTCCACTGCTGTATTAAAACTTTTTATGACTTTATTTTTTATAAAACTAACGGTTATTATAATAAAGGGAAGAAAAAATTGGAATCGAAGACAATAGAATAATAATGTAGGTTTCTGAATGTAATTGTTATTCTTTTGAGTTATTATATTCTGTGTCCGATATCCGAGTACGATTAATTGAGTTTTATCTGATGAATATATATGAACTATTTGATTATATGATTGGTTTGGAAAAGGTCATGCGTGAGTGTATTTCTTATTTTACTATGTGTCTCGAATAAAATGTATTGGTTATTTTTTTTTATTATATAAATTCTATTTATATATTTTAGTTTTTATTATAATTTTTCTATATTTTGTATTTATTTGTCATTATATAAATGCAAATGTGAGTTTGTTTGTTACACTCTCACGCCTTAACTACTCAATCGATTATCGTGAAATTTTGCATCCATGTTGCCTAAGTTTACAGAAAATAGCATAGGGAATGTTTTATTCAGAAAAAAATTGTATATATATATAGATTAACTGTTCAAGAGTTCATATTATTATATTATGAGATCATAGTTATTTTTTATAAGAAAACAATTACATGTTCTTATTTCGTCTTGAACGGTAATGTTATCCCTAAGCTAAAACAATAAAATATTCATACATTAAGCTTGTGCAATATGACCGTTATATATTAGCGTAATCTATTTCATGTAATAAGTAGCATTAAATATTTATTACTTGTATATATATATTGTTATTTCATATTCATTTATGTACGTAATAATGTCACTCAAACATACATATTTAATTTATTGTCAATTTACATTTAGTATTGCGACATACTTTTACTCTCCACCTGCCTACGTCACTTATAGTTAGTTCAAGTCAAGAACTAATTTAAATACAGCCTTTAAGACAACATATCTCACGGAGTAGTTGTAAGCCGCATGCACACACATGACATGATTTTTTTGCCATGAGCACAATAGTCAACTCTATGTGTTAGATTGCTATCCATGTATGATATACAGCTGTTTAGTTACATAATACAAGATATGCCACAAATTACCGTGTTAGCATATCTATTAAGACTGCAGAACAAGAGTTCTCCACTATATGTCGAATATAATGTATGCACCCAATTTATGTCTTTAGTAAGAGGTTTTCCGTGTTAGTGAATTAGTCACGTAACACCAGTTCCACAGTTTTTGCTTTATACTACGATATATTTCCGTTGGGGGAACGATCTGTAACAACAAAATGAGATATATTTTATTATTTCGTATTCATACAACACGTTTATAAACATTGGAATTTCATTCGGTTAGTGAACAATGCTTTTTAATATATTTTATAATAGTATTAGAGCTCCCGATATAAAAAAGGTTTTGATTGAATTATATATTACTAGCTTTTGCTCGCAGCTTCTGTCATGCTATGCTTCTCTTCTAGCTGAATGATATGCTTTATCCTTTTCTGCACCCCTGACAATGTGTATGCATAATTTTCTGATGATTAATTGAATAGTTAAGCCATGAAAATATAAAAAACAAACTTACAAATACACCATTCCTGTTTATAATATTAGTAAAGATGTAGTTTTTTCATATAATCTGTTAATTACCTAGAATTACCTAGAAGAAACAGCCTCGTGGCGTGTACAATAACGAATCATTCATTCATCAAGGGGCTTGCACCGGTTCGAATCTCACACATGACAATTATTAGTGATTCACAAAGGATTGTTCAGGGTCTGGCAGCACTTTGTACCTGTTAATTGCGTGCACATTTGTAATGTCCGTTGCGTCACACAGTCTGGCCCATAGTGCGAAAGAGTTATTAAAATATATGTATGTAACAAAATTATTATAAATTGATTTAAAAAATAAATTAATTGATTTAAAATTTAATTTGATTTATTGATTTTTTTATTTATTTAATTTTTATTGATTTAAACAATGAATTTTTTATGGTATGAACTTAGTCAATGTGTATTTATTTTATGTAATATTAAGTGGTTTATAGTCTGTTTTTTATACTTTATACATTTTAGCGTTTGACCACAATCTTATCTGACGTTAAATGACGATGTGGTTCAAGATGGTAAAAACACTAAACCTGGAGGGACTAGTTCTCAAATGTAACGGCGGGAACATACTCATAGATGCTTAGCGATAGATTTTGAACTTAAGGGTAGTAGCTAGCCAGGCGGGCTTAGAATAAGTCCTGATATCAAAACTATGGTTTCATCAAGGTGTTTTACTTCAGCTCGGGCTGATTTGCAAGCATTCGAACCTGTATCGATCGATCATACTGTGCTATAGTCATATATTATGAAACTCAAATGAACTTGTATTTCCAATTGAGATTGCTATCATTTGTGCTTTTATTTTAGAAATATTAAAAATTTTAGAAATTTCGTTTATGTTTCTTATAATTATAAACTTCTATCAATTCCTCATTCTTTAAGGCTGGTCTAATAATGGGTTCTCTATTAACTACTAGTAAATTGTTTTCTACTTTTGAATATGTTATATATTTAATTATTTGAAAATATATCACAAAACTAAGGAAGATAAATAAATACAATTTTCAAACTTTGGCGTGGAATATTTCTAAGCATTTTCAGTAAGTTTCGGTTTCAGTAACCTTAGAAGATTATTTCTCAATAAACGATATTGGAAGTATAATTGAAGTTATCATAAATAAGTTATAGCTGGATTCAAACAGACCGTCTTAAAATAAATATTTTGGTAACTGGCTAAATAGAAAGTAAATTGTTTATTCAGCAATATTCCGTTTAAACTTTTCTAAACAATAAAAGTAAGCAAACGCAAGACAGCGTCGGCAATGTGACGCTAAAGAAAACATAATGCGACCGAGCAAATACAAGGATGAATGTTTTCGTTGGCAACTCTTGGGGCCTATGTGGTACAATCAGCCGTTTGCATTATGCATGAGTCCTTTCCATGGCGTCATATGCTAGCGAAACTTTCGCAAGAAATTATATTAATATTTGTTTGTCAGGTATTCTACTTGAATTGTTGGTCTTTTGTCCCTCTCTCGCCTCCGATTTCGGATTGTTTAATGAAGGTTTAGTATCAATTATAATTTTTATTGGAAAATACCCAATTGTATCGCATAGGACACGATAATTAACTTTGACAACATAGCGAGAACTGTATGTAATATAAAATCCGTATTAGGCAGTTGCGATAGCGTATAATGCCAGTACCAGCGAATTTTTCAAAACTCGTGTACCGTTACTAATAGAAATTGGTAATGCTATTGACCGTAAGTGAAAGAAATCTTCCGGGGGAAACCTGAAACTGAAAAATCTTCTTGTATTACAGCCGTATGTGGGAAAATATAGAACTGTCTATTTCTCGGTGCTTGAATTTGCCCATACGTTGTGGGCTGACATGGTGATTATGCCCATACCTTCCTTCGGGAAGAGGCCTATGGCCCTTTTTTTTTTTTATATGGGGAAAATCCGTAACGGATACACACCCCGTCGGGCAGCGGGGGGTGGGTTATGTCCGACTTCCACGGACTAAAAACCCCATGGTGCCTCACACACCTATTTGGCCGGGGAGCAGGAACTGCCAAAGGCATTACTTCTGCTCCCCGGCAGGCATCGGCCCCTCATCAGGGGCCCCGTCTGCGGTCTGAGAGGTCAAGATGGTAGACCCCTCAGGAGGGGGCGGATGTTAAACCCCCCCCGACGAACTGTGGGAGTCGCTCGGCACAAGCGCCTCCACCACGCGGGCCTGTGCAGTTGGGCTCTTACAGGCCGATGATGATTTCAACCTACGTCAATACATGCGGTCTCCGAACGGCTTATCAAGTCAATTATCGTAGCTTGAAAAATATAGATTTTATAAGTTATTAACTTATCTCTTTATTGGAATGTATCGATATATGTGCGATGTATGAGAAAATCTATGATTTATGCGTGGAAGGATTTTTCTGTTTCTTACGTCATTTCCTCGAACCGGTTTCCACATCACTTCCCTCACAAATCACCATTTTGTGAGCCGTCTGTTTATGTATACGTTCTTTTTTCGTATATTACGTTGAAGTTATATTTTTCCTGTTGTGTTGTCTACGTCAGATATGTGTATAATTGTATAAACTACTCTAGTTCAAAATGAAAACTGTACCTATGTTAAAACATTTCGGCCCAGTAGGAGCCGGATTCAAACACTGAGGGTTCCGTTATATTACCACACCATATATTTATATATATACAAATGAATTGCTACATGTGTGTTAACACATAATTTCAGAACTGCTGCATTTATCTCTGACTATTTCTTTTTTTGTTGTGTTTTTAATAATCAGGACAAAGTTGCATATGAATGAAAATGTTTGAAAAGTCAATAGGGGAATGTGAACATTTTGGATTCAAAACCTCCATACGAGGAAGTTGGTGAATGAGTGAGACAAATAACAATAAGAAGATCTTCAGAAATATTGAGAGAATTGATAGACTGACGTTCAGTCGTGTAGTTACGAATTTTATCATTCAATGGTTCCACTGTAAAGAGGAGATTTTCATTCTCTTTGGCCGTTAATTAGTTTTCTTTGTTATTTTCTGCTCTTTAGACTTCTTTTTTCCTATAGTACGCTCATGCGAAACTGGGGTGGGTAATTTTTATTTTTTTAAAACAGTGTGTTCTTATTTCATTCAACTTTGGTGCGAACTGAATTAATCGTGGCCGATTTTAAATATTTTATTTTAAAGTTTGTATAATCATCGTACAAAATTTGACGCTTATTATAGAAACCCTTTTTAGAAGGAAACCTAAAAAACCGTTGGAAAAACACGATTTATATGGCCCCCCTCACCTTAATAACCCCTATTAAACCCATCCATTTGTTCTCCAGAAAGATGTGCATGCTGCATTGCAGGCTTCACATCTTGCAACATATATTGCGCGGCACGAAATTAGTGTGTTTCCATAAATTTCATCAAATAGTATCTGTCTACATTGTGACGTGTCTGTCCACGGTGCGTATTTTGATCCGTGATATATTAGAATATAATATATTTAGTATAATAAAATTTAAGTACTGTTTTAGAATTATCACCTACTGCCGCCTACCTATTATGATTTGTAAAAACCATAGCCCTTAAATAAAAAACTTAGGGTAAGAGGACCTCTTTTCTAATTTATTTCTGAGATAAAGACATCACTTTCATTGTGACTCAGTGTAACTAAGTACATATTTGTATAAGAAAAATTGTATGCATTACAAATCAATATTGTTACAATAAATGCAAAGGCAATTATCGTCTGTCTGCCTGATTGCTTGCTTTTCACTACTAAGCCTCTGAACGGATCACAAGAAATTTTGGCATAGAGCCTAAAAATGTTTAAGACTTGGAGAAAATATAGTAAATATTAAATAGCTTGTAAATAATATACATGTCATTTCTTAAAACACCGTAAAGACTTTACTGTAAATATTTTACTGATAGGTCATTTAATTACTTGTTTTTCGAACAGCCTAACCGGTTTTGACCTGAAGGGTCTTGACACTTTTTAACAGACTTTAAAAGAGGAGGTTTTCAATTCGGTGTATATTTTTTAGTACTTCAACTCTAAGTCTGTTATAAGGCAATTGGGAAAATTCTTTTTTTATCGGAAAGGGAATATTATAAGCAGGTCCCATTCTAATATCGTTACTATTGGATCTTGGACTTCGAACATATGCCAAAAAACTGCTCAACACCGAATAGGAAATATATAATTATATTGAAATATGGATAGGTGTATGACAGTTCAAGACTAGATTAGTAGATAACTATGGCTGATGTTGATTATTGGTATGACTAGACTAGATAACTATGGTTAAGAACGTTGTGGTGCATTTTTCTACAGTACACTTTTTAAAGGTCGGTTTTATTTATTGCTAAAATGTTATATTATACTAAACTTGTTGGCGAACGCATATATATTTTCCCACCATTTTTTTCGGTCTTGATCAAAACTTTTGTCGTCGATATGTCGTGAAATAATGCCCTAAAACTTATAATCTTTCTATTATAACCTACAAATAATTTGGTGTCTTTTACGTGGTCAACTTTATCGGAAAGAGTAAATTAAAATTTTGTTGACAATTTCTATTTTTGAGATATTAAACTAACTTATGAGTATTACAACATTTTTATAGCTTATAAAATCAAACATTTAGATTTACTGATATTTCATATACATCTATTTTCAACCAATTATCACTTTTGCAAAATCGAATAAGATGAATAATCTATAATTTTGAAGTTTTTAAAAACTATCAGTATAAGTATGAATTCAGCCAGAACTTACAAGCCTATGATTGAATTTAAAAGGTTATGTAGGTATAACGGTCTATTAAATTTCAGTTTTGAATATATTTAATCTGTATAAAACCAGTATGAATAAAACATGCAGTCGCCCTACGCAATTCTGGATCATTGCAACGTACAATAGTGCCGATATCCCGCCAACCAATCAATTTATTGAACAGGCAAATGCTTTTAGCTAATGCAGTGCGAGCGTACATATTTCTTATTTGTGGTTCTTTATTTGAAAACATTTTTGCAATATCGTTTAATATTGTTATACAGTGAATTGTTTAAATATAAGCTTTTTTCGTTACATTGTAAGAAGAATTTATTTTCGTTTTTTTAATGATCTTCTATGATTGAATTTTATCCATTTATTTTTATATTTAAGTTGGTTAAAATAAAGTTACAATCAATCAATCGATAATTTTATGTGGGAACTACATAAATTAACTTTTTTTTTTCTAATGTCAATAATATTCAAACTGTTGATCATCCTGTTGTTGATTAAATAAGTGTTGAATGATATCTTCCCGGCTTAGTTCCCATGAAAAGCGTACGTACCACCTATCTGTTATTCAGAGTCCATCTGTTATTCAGTCTCTTTAAAATCGGATTAGCCATTTTGTGGTTGATCCCGGACAAAAGACACTTCAATTTTATTTATATGTATAAGTTATTAATTTTAGTGTTATTAATCGATTTTTTATTAAGAAAAAAATATGTATATTTATAAAGAAAATTGCTAATTTCTTCATATTTTTTAATTTATTATTGTAATTTATTAATTACCTATATCAATTGAATTTGTATAGTCTTTGATAATCCACCATTATTATTTATAAAACAAATTATTGTCAATAGATGACTACTGTAAAGGAGAAATAATAATATTTGAATTTTTGTATATATTAACCATTCTAACGATTAACAATAACGTGTCACTGCGCATCCGCGGTTGCCGGGCGGCCGACTGAAGGTCGCAGTGCGTGGTCAGAGACGCAGAGGAAGGTAGATGCGTTAGAGATGCGAAAGATTCGATGATAGGGACGAGCGCGATTACACCATTGAAAATATGATAATTAGGAATTTATATGGCTACGGAAGTCGTATGTATTCGGCGTATGAAATAAGCTACATAGGTATTTCCATACTTGGAAATTTTGTATATTTGTAGAATTTACACGTGTACAGATCAGTATCCGTTGGTAAATATATACGGAAGTATTTAATTTATTTTATTTTTAGATTATTAGGAAAACTTACAACTAAATTAACATTATAAAACAAAGAGTAGGTTTCATTGACGGCCATATACAAGTTTTCAAAAATAGTTAAGAAAAATATGTTTCAAATGCGTAATGCAAAAATATTTACCAAATTCTTATGTACTTGCTAATTTTTTGTAGGTATTTGCAGTTACGTGTGTAGGAGACTTTATAGTTAAATCGTCGCACTCAGTTCATATGTTAAGTCATACATTTATATATATATTAAAATAAGAATATGTTTATATTCAATAATTTCTTTCTTTCTTCTCTTAAAATTATAATTTCTGAATATTATTCTGTTTTGCAAGTGAATTACTTTTGCTATATAATGTTACAAGTGAAGCATACAGTAATAAAAAAACTGTTTCAAGTTTGAAATTACTATACTGAAATTAATATACTTGATTCTTTATGACATATAAATTCTAATACTATATATATACTAATAAGCCCTCGAATGGTCGTGGTGAGACTGAGAAAATGCGGGCTGATCTTGTGACTGAACTCAACCAGTCCTTGGAATTCCTATCTCTATGGGGAGCATCAACTTGGTTGAGTTCAATGCCAAAAAAACACAGGTGTGCGTGTTCTCATGCAAAAAAACCCTTTTCTCCCCTCCTTATTCTTCAGAATGACTCGCTTGCAAAGAGTGATAGCCTAAGTATCTTAAGGATCGATATCCGCTGTGACCTTAACCTCAGGGATCATATCGGGAGTGTTATCTCCGCAACATCTAAGAGATTGGGCATCCTGAACAGAGTGCATCAGTTTTTCACGCCCGGCCAGCTAAACCTTCTTTATAAGGCACAAGATAGGCCGTGTATGGAATACTGTCCGCATCACTGGGATGGTTTCGGCCAATACCTCCTCGATGTCCCTAGACAGCTTGCAGTGGTGGGCTATCCGCATTGTGAATGACACAGACATGACTAACAACCTTGAACCGCTACAGTTACGAAGAGACATCGCCTCATTGAGCGTATTTTATCGGCTGTATCATGGTGAATGTTCTGAAGAATTATTCAACCTCATCCCATCTTCTCCTTTCCATAACAGAACCACACGGGCGGGTACGCGTCTCCACAGATTCACAGTAAGAACCATCTCGGCAAGAACGAAGAAGTTCGAAAATTCTTATCTTTGTCGTCGTACTGTGAAGATGTGGAATCACCTCCCGACTAGAGTATTCCCTTTCTCTTATGATATCCGGTCCTTCAAACGAGGCGTGAAGAGGCACTTTTGCGGGTCGGCATGATGGCGACGACTGCCGTTGATATTTAACACCGACAGTCGCCGTTGTTTTTGGACTGTACCGTACTTAGTCATTTTGCCGAACTTATATAAAAAAAAAATCAGAGAGAGGAAAATGAAAAATTATATTGTGAATCCCACGTGCCAATTGTAAGCAAACATCCTATTATTTCACATATTCTTTCAACAGTTCTAAGTCTCAATAATATTTTAATTATTATTTTTTACTGTTAGTGCTCGTTAAGGTTTGTTTGAGAACTTGAAATAATTACTCGTAACTAGATATAACAGTATCTAAATAGTTTTACAAATCTAAAAAGATTAGTTAAAAAATTCTATACAAAAGTTATTTGTTAAAATTTCTCAGTATTACTTCATAATAACTTGAGACATTTTCTATTTATATTCTAAACATCATCAGTTTGTATATATATACCGGTGGATATAGAAAATAGAGCACAAATTGACTTAATTTTCCGTACTATTTTTTCAAAACATCCAAGTTGTCTCGGCCCTGAAAAAATACTTAGAAACGCCAAAACTACCACCGGTTCGGAAAACAACCCACTCATCGAGAAGAACTGGTAAAAAACCCTATCTGGTTTATCTTTTCATCACACATATTTTTACAAACAAAGTTAAGTACATTCGTTTTTCGCGGATGCACAGAGAGCGACGTCATTTCCAGACATTACCATCGCTCTGCGCTGTTTCCGTATTATTTATGAAAAATAGATCAACCGCCATATTATGGTTTCATAACGATATTTAACTTTAATCAATTTAGTTGGTTTAGTCGGTAACAACGACTATACTCAGTCTGGCCATAATTACTGTTATAATTAAAAATAAACAAAATATTACATTTGAATTTGGAATCTGTCATTTTTATATGATTGTTCATTGAGTTTTCGCACTTCTTACATTGTACAATGTTTTGCGATATTAAAATGGAGTGGGGTGATAAAGAGAACCGAATCGCTGTAACTGCATTACAAAAAAGTAGGTATGAAGCCAAATGCAATTTTTAAAACTCTCCATATGCTTTGTATTAGTAAAATGTTTGTGTACCTGGTTATTAATAGGTACAATGAGACCTCCTCTATTTGTGACAGAAAAAGATCTGACCGTCCACGTAGTGTTCGTACGAAAAAGGTGGTCAAAGCAGTAAGGGAAAGAATTCGAAGAAATCCTGTCCGAAAGCAAAAGATTTTATCTCGGGGATGAAGGTAGCACTTAGAACCATGTCACGTATTTTAAAAGATGACTTAGGACTTGCAGCCTATTAGAGACGTACTGGTCATATCTTAACTGATAATTTAAAAAAGAATAGGGTGGTAAAATCGAAACAACTATTGAAGCGGTACGCAAAGAGATGCCACAATAAAATAATGTTTACGGATGAAAACATTTTTACAATTGAGCAACATTTTTTAACAAACAAAATGACCGTATTTATGCTCAAAGCTCTAAGGAAGCTTCCCAATTAGTCGACAGATTGCAATGTGGGCACTATCCGACTTGAGTGATGGTTTGGTGGAGTATTAGCTATGTAGGAGTGATTGAGCCATACTTTTGAGAAAAGGTAACAAAACTTCGGCACAAGTGTATCAAGATAGCATTCTTGAGAAGGTAGTGAAGCCCCTTGAGAAAACCATGTTCAATAATCAAGAGGGTCCAGACACCGGCGCCGGTGCCCGGCGCGCTCGGCGCCGGGTCATAAAGCTCGGTCTTCGCAGTCTTGGTTGGAAACGAACATTTCGGACTTCATCAGAGCTGAAGACTGGCCTTGGTCTAGTCCCGATCTTAATCCGCTGGATTATCATTTATGGTCAGTTTTAGAGAGTACGGCTTGCTCTAAACGCCATGATAATTTGGAGCCCCTAAAACAATCCGTACGATTGACAATGAAGAATTTATCCATCGAAAGAGTGCGTGATTCTATTGATAACTGACCTCAACGTTTCATGGCCTGTATTGCAGCCAATGGAGACCCCTTCGGATATGCTTTATATATTTTAAATTGTTTTATATTTATGTATTAAACTAACACACTGTAAAAGTAATAAATGTTATTTGCAATAGAAATTTTTATTTTTTCTTTGTATTTATGGTAAGACTAGGTATATCTATAATTATTTCCATTATTGTTGCTATAAACCGTTATCAATTATTTTGCTGTTGGTTCTTTGGTATCGTATTGCAATTTTTAAAAAAATTATCAGAATCCGATTCCCTGGAATGGAGCCCTCGAGCACGTTGCCAGCGCGAAACAGTCACATTGGATCTTTCAATCACTAGTCTATCAACCGAACACAAATTATACCCACATACGTGGACATACACACCAGTAGGTATGAAAGGGTTTTATTTTTTTCCCTTTTTCGAATTGAGTTAATTTTGTTTAGCTTAGTTATCAGATCCGAAATACATGTTTATCTCACGAATTCCTATATGCATAAATAATTAGCTTAGTTTAGCTTTGTCAGATTCGGGATACTAGGCAACAGTCCAAGCCGAGGCACACCGTGCATTTTTGAGCTAGTTACCAATATAAAATCGGGCGAGTGCCTTAAGCGCTCCCCTTAGTAGTCCGGTGAAGCAGTTCCAAAAATCAAAACATCCTTCAAAATAGAACCAAATATTGTTTTGCGGCCGGAACGATTGAGTTCGTTGTGCCCCAGTTGAAATCTTTATGTGATATGTTACATAAAATAAGACTGTACTTACCAACTATAAAAAGTTTATCTCCGAGGTTTTCTACTTTTCAGTACAGAAAAAACAAATCTATCATTAAAGCTAACAAAACATATTCGTAAAAATCTGTACAAAGATACATGTATTTATGGTAGAAAAGACCCTGTCAATAAAAAAAATAATATAGGAGCGAGAATTTTTTATATTAAAAATCATACCTCGCAAAATGTAGTGAGAAAGATATGCGAGACGGTGAAAAAGCGAAGACAAAAAAGAATCCTGCGAACAGGTGCGTCTGGCAACTCGGCTAACAACGAGCCCCGAAATCGGTCAAACGTAAGTTATCTCACATCCAGATTTATTCATATATTCAGTAAAAACAAACGTTTCAAGTTTATTTCAGTCGTGTTTTCTTTCGAATCCGTGTTTGTTGTATGTACTCTGTGGTATATTTATTATGTACTAGCTGCCTGCTGTGATTCGAATGGTTGTACAAGCTAACAAAATAAAATCATAACTTCCCTTTACTGTACGGCCATATATGCCATCGTCAGTCTGTAAGAGACTAACTGCAGACCTATAAGCCTCTTCCCAAAGGAAGCTATGTGCATAATCACCACACTAGCCCACGACGTACTGGCGATTTCAAATCTGAGAAATCCAAAATTCTATATTTTTCCCACATACGGTAGTCCTACAGGAACATTTCGCAGGTTTAGGTTTCCTTCACCGTCAATCGATAGTGTTACCAATTTAAATTTGTAAATGTACGCGAATTCGGAAAAAATTGTTGGTACATTTTTATTTTTTATGCCAAATGGCAGCAAAAGGCAGACGGCCCCATCTGATGTTAAATGGTTACCGTCGGCTATGAACAACTGTAACACCGGGGGCATCACTGTTATGCTGCCGACCTTGAAGAGTGTGTCTCAATCTCTTTTTGAAAAGCCCCGTGTCATAACCTTGGAGGTTACAGGAAGGGGGAGGGGCGCAACGGATTGATATTCCGCCGCTTAAACTACTTAACAAGTAAACTGTCAATTTTAGAACTGTCTTCTGTCTCACTGTCTTACTTTTCCATACGATTTTTGAAACATTTGCTTGTGTTTTCTGAATATTCATTTACGTAAATGGTGTGAGCAGCTTTTAGAAAGCTGCGTGTCTTAATTTAGAATATTTACATTGTTAAAAAATTCTTGTATTAAGTGGTGGGTTATTTAAGGTCAAAAAATATTTACTCTCTATAATTTTTGATGATAATGATATGATTTGATGATGATAATAATTTTGGATGGTCCTGTGAAACATCCACTTTTATACAGTTCAACTGATCTCTGTGACAATTAATCTGTGTAGATATTTAAAAAAGGACATAATACCCATTTGTTTAGAATTTGCAACACAGTTAGTTATATACCTATTTATTCATCTACTATAAAATCTTTTCATAAACTATTGCGTAACAAACGATAGATAATTTTAATTATGCGGTAAATAAAAAAACCATGTGCAGTTCACACGCGGTAGAAGTAAAACATTCAAAAAATAATATAATATTCTTATGTACGATACACGTAAAAATACACACATACACATACACACACATACACATACGCTTTTTTCAAGGCTTCATAATACTCAGGCAACACACACATAAAACGCTCAAATTAGACCAAGTATCATAAAGTGCAATGAGATGACCGCGAATATAAGAAATACTATATAATATATTCTATCTCATTTTTTCGCACGTTAAATCCTATAGATGTTTATCTCTTTTTAATTACGGGACTAAAGAAGTTTTCACTTTAACTTTTCAAGTCTAACATTCAAGAGTCAAGCCAAGAGACCGGTCCTCCGTTGGCGGAGACGGCCACTCCGAGGGTCCAGCTCGCGGACCAACGGAGGACCGGTGAGAGGAGGGGGCGTTTTGCTCGCCTCCTTCCACCGTCTTAGCTGGACCTAGGAGGGTGGGTCGGGGGGCCCAGCTCCCCATTGCACAGGTCCGGCGGACGGAGAAGACGACCGGTGTGTACATGGTCGTCTCCTGACAAGGTCGGGACGCGGTGGCGCTGTTTGACACCGGGCTAATCGCTGGGGCGGCACGATGAATGCTTTAGAGATCTCGTGCCGCCCCAATCCCATAGCGGCAGATGTGCACCGTGGGGTTTTAGTGAGTAAGAGTCTCACACTACCCACCCTCTCCCCCGGGAGAAAAAAAAATAAAATAAAAAAAGCCAAGAGACAACAAGTCTAACGATTTAATATTTTAACATTAACATATCTCAGTAATTTGTAAAATTACAGCCCGTAATAATATTTATTTATTTAGGACAACTAGTGACCAAATACACCAAACATCTATTACTATCATATACAAACAATTTATAGGCATATCGGCCTTTAAAAGTTGCCACGGCATGCACTATTTGGTAGACAATTTTAAATTAATTATAAATTAATTATTTATAAAAGAATACTAAACTAAATACTAAATACAGACCAACATAAGCCAAAAATATTAAAACGAACCGTAAATAAGGAATTATCATAAAATATCAAGAAAAAGAAACACAAAAATACAAAATCATAATAATAAATATATAATAACATTAAAATTTATGAGTTGTTATGAACTAAAACTTATGTCTCTCAGCAACAATAATGCCTTCGCCCTGAAAGTGCGTAACGAGTCACCAAAGATGTCTAAATCAGTGCCTAATTTATTGTAAAGGTCACTCAGCCTTGATACCGGTGCATTTAAGCCCATATTAGTTTTTATGACTGGGGTTTTAAGTAGGTTGATAGGGTGTCTAGGGTATGTGCACGGTGTATTAATGGAAAACCTTTGTAGGAGCTGCGGGCAGTCAGTAATACCATGCAAAGTTTTATATAAGAAAACAAGGTCAATCAATTGTCTTCGAGTAGTTAAGGAATCTATTCTGAACGACTTTAAGTTGTCTAGGTAGGAAAATGTACGTTTACTTCTATACGATGCGAAAGCCAGATGACGCACAAATCTCTTTTGTAGTGACTCTATTCGTTTTAGATGCTTTTTATACAGTGGATGCCACACTACGCTACAGTATTCTAAAATATTTCTAACATATGTATTAAATAAAATAATTTTCGTTCTCTGATTTTTGAAGCCTTTACAGTTTCTTATAACAAATCCCAGCATTTTAGACGCTTTGGATACTATTTCGTTGATGTGAGGAATGAATGATATTTTAGAATCGAAGTAAACACCCAAATCCTTTATGTAATTTACTTCTTTAAGGGCAGAGCTGGATACGTTATAGCTTGATGGTATAACCTGACGATTCCTGGTGAATTTTACATGGTAACATTTTTCGGCATTCAGCACCATTCCATTAATTGTGCACCACTTAGATAGTGAATCAATATCGCGTTGCAAATCAAGGCAGTCTTTATTCTTACTGATGACCTTGACCAATTTTAAGTCGTCAGCAAATAAAAAGGGCTGACTATGCGTTAAAGAATTAACTATGTCGTTAATGAAAACATTGAAAAGCCATGGTCCAAGATGGGATCCTTGAGGAACCCCGGACAATATATTATATTTTTCTGAATTGAAACCTTTAACAACCACAAATTGCTTTCTATTACTTAGATAAGAGTCAAACCAATTAAGGAGAGGGTTCCCAAGGCCTATGGCGTCTAATTTCCTTAACAACACTTGATGATTGACCTTGTCAAAAGCCTTAGAGAAATCGGTGAATATTACATCAACTTGGCTACGGTTGTCAATGGCAGTCATCAAGTAGTCGCAATAGCTTGTTAAGTTAGTGCAAGTAGAGCGTGCCTTGACGAAACCATGTTGGTGATGGGTGAATATATGTTTCGTGTGCATTTGTAGGGTTGGAATTATTAATGCTTCGAAAATCGTACCAAAGACAGGGAGGATCAATATAGGTCTATAGTTTTTGATATCTCCTGGATCACCACCCTTAATTTGGAATGACTTTGGCAATCTTCCACATCGCAGGGAATTTACCCGTATTTAAAGACTTGTTATATAGTAAAAAGTGATATTTAGTACGCTTAAGTAATGAATATACGATGACCTGCATTCTTGACTGATCTAAACAAAATTTATAACATTTTATTTGACATAAATTTTAATATCACGAGATACATATTTTGAATTCACATAGTGATCCGAATCGCATTTTTATGGAAATTTATTTTGTATTAACAACCACAAATTAATTATTTTCTTCCAGATTACGTATAAAAAGTGAATCTTATTGCATCAAAGTTTCCTTAATTACTAGTAGTGTTACAAAACTAGTATAAACTGGGTCACGATCTACCAATAAACATCATTTAACGACTTACGGAGCTCTCTTAATGTGTCGGACCTCTGGGCTAAGTGGGTAACACGAAGCCGCTTACCTTAGCTACTAGCTCTTAACTCCTTTGAATTATAGAGAAGACGTGTACTATTCTGGACAGCGTCTTATTAAGACCGAATGTACTATGTACAAAATACGATAGAATCTCTTTAAGTCGAACCTCGATAAATTGATTCATCATTTTAAAACAAGATTTTGTTTACTTCCTTTCAAGCCCAAAATATTAAATTACACAAAATTTCAAATTTCTACAAGTCGTAATAATTAATGAGTCCCTACAAGTAATTTCAAGACATACCCATAACATGGTAACCTATTACTCCTCAACTTCTTATTTGCCAAAGTTTGTTTTAGTTTGTTTGTCGATAACACTATACACAATAACTGATTTAATAAAAATATAAACAGTTCCCTAATGTCTGTAGGTTTAAATCCCGACGTGCACCAGCGTACTTTTCAGGATTCTAATATATTTACTAATTGAAATTGGTAACGATATCAACGAATAGTGTAGGGAAACATCGAAACATCATTTTATCATAAAGAAATGTGGATTTCTCGATATTTGAAATGGTCGATACATTATAAACTGACGTAGTAATTATGCCCGCGATTGCTCTCCAAAACAGACGATCGAGGCGGAGGCGAACATTATTAAATTTACATCATAAAAAATAATAGAAATAGTTATTTTTCTATTATATTATATTATAAACTTGTTGTTCATATTGAGGAGCATTATTAAAGATTACATTTATTTTTGTTTCGAATACACCTGTACGAAAGAGCATTTTCATATTTAAAGTTAATAGACTTTTTTTGGTTAGTTCTAACATATATTTGAGGTTCGTTATAATTGTCTTTGTGACTATAAATTCTGTTCATATTTCTTTCCTTTAACGTATTATACATAACTTTATCCCATATTTACTATAAAGTTGTATGAATGGAATTTAATTTGTAATTCATGTTTGTCTGATTTTACTGTAGCGATATGAAAAAAAAAATTAGGTTTATTTTTAATTATTAAGTTATAACCCACAAAAGAACTACAACAGATAAAGCTTTAATTAAATTTTAAATAGATTCATTTACATGTAACCCAAATATTGTATTCAGCAAAACACATAACAAAAGCATTATAAGTGTACTATTAAAAAAAAATTAAAACAAAAGAATGTGTTTCGTAAAACATTTTTGTATGTTTGCTTTAATAAACAATAGAATAATAAAAGGCATTTAGTCATCGGGTTTCATTGTTACTCAGTGAGTAGAAGCAACAAATTGAAGTAATTTTGTCGATAATCACAATCACAAATGTGGCAATCACGTTCAGATTCTGATAACCCATATTAATATTAAAAGCTACAAAAATATTTCTTTTTCTGATTGTTTGAACACATTAAGCTTCGGAAATTCCGGTTACTTTTGAAAAAGTGCTTTTTCATTTTATAGCTTAATTATTTAGAAAGGTTATAGACTATTTAACTTCGTGTTTTTAAGAACTAAGCAGTATCACACATCATCATCATCATCAGCCCCTAAGAGACCCACTGCAAGGCCAAAAACCTCTTCCCGAAGGAAGGTATGGGTATAAACACCATGCCAGCCCACGACTTATTGGCGATTTCAAACTCTAAGAAATCCAAAGTTCTATATTTTTCTCCGATACGATGATACTACAACAACATTTCTCAGGATCAGGTTTGCTCGTGATGTTTTCCTTCACCGTCAGTCGATATTTTTACTAATTTTAATTAGTAAATATACGCCAATATATGTTATTTTGTACTGGTATATGGATTAAACTATAGTATTCGCAGGAAAACACCTTGTGTTCATTTGCTAACCAACGAGACTACGAACACGAACATTTCGTCAGCCTGTAAAAGACATACTTCGGGTCCATAGGAAGAAATGGAAAGGAACCGAAGAAATGCCATGCAAACACATACGTGATTTCAAACTTCGAGAAATCTACAGTCCCATATTTTCCCATATACGGTGATACCACAAAAACATTTATCAGGTTTGCATCGCCGTCAGCCGATAGTGTTACCAATTGAAATAAATAAGTGAGCGTTCGATAATTTCGAAAAGTTTGTTGATACCCGGATTCGAACCTGTGTATATCGAATTGACATTTCAACGGTCAAACCAGTCGACCACAAAGGCTTTTTAATATGCTTATCAGTTTTTAAACAAAAACTAAATGATTATAAAAAAGATCTTGCTTCAATCTACAAAACACAATTTCGCGTATAAAGCAAGATTAAAAATGTTTGGTAACTTTCAGTGATGGACGTCGGCCGTAATGATCAAAAACATTAGATGTCCAATTACACAAATGAAGGCAATTTGCCTACCTATCGTCTAGAGACGGGTTGTAGGGCGACCATGCGATTTTTTATTACTTGATACAAATAAGTCTATCCTATATACATCAAAATAAATCTATATATACTTATACTATATATACTTCAACACCTGTACCTAATATTTATACGTGACTGAGCTACGATAGTCATACATATATAATAAACATATATAGTGTTTTTTTACTTTGCCGCGTTTCGAAATCAGCTTTTGCGTATACAGCAGCAGAGAGGATTTTATGCAAGTGTGACAGCAATGGAATTTCGATCTCATTGTAGCCACCATTGTTCTTGGATTCTACTTTACTTACACCAAGTGCAATGGCTTTAAATGAAAAAAAAAACGTAATAATAGAAATGGATACAACTACTAATATTATCAAATTATTTCTTCCGTTTGAGATTTATCAATACCAAATTATTTTCTATTGTAATGCAATATTGGTCGCACTAGTGGATTCTGATTTGTATGGTTGGGCTGATAACGCGTCATCGCATAAGATACAATACAACTTAGCCATCAGGGAGAACAACGTATACACGTCTGATCTCAAAAAGGCCTGCAGTTCTATTTGAAGGTTTTCTATAAAGAACCATGAGTTACATTGACTTCTTGACATTTCTTATTGTATACCTCTACAAGTGTCTTCAGCTATTTCAAGTACATAAAAGTATAAAAATGCTATGATGTAAATTACAAGCGTCTAATTTTATTACATTTATTATTAACATGATTATGAAATGTTTTTTATAGAAATTTATTTTCAAGTATTTCATAGTTACCGTGACTTATAAGTTACTATATATAGTTCTATTATATATAGTTCTATTCTTCATTATTATCGTCCTTATATTATAGTTCTAATATAATAATTTTCCAATAAATAAAGCCAATAAAAAGATCTAACTTTGTGATATCACTTGAACTATTCTCATAATCTCGTCCCAACAGACGTACTTGGGAAACCCTTCAACGCAACGTCCTTAGGACAATAAAGGGTCACTTTTAAACTTTCATATTGAGGTCCCTTTTCAAATGTCGGAATGTCGTTTCAGTAGTGAATTTCGGACAGAACTATTTGAAAGTCCACGAAATTACAAACCGATGGTAACCTTATTCGGTGCCCGATTTAATTACTGCCTTTCCATTCCAGTCAGATTTTAAATGGCGATTTTGTGTGTACCTGTTCGTGAATACGTATCCAGTTGATGGTTTACTTATGTATTACTTTGCAGATTGTATTTCATATGTATATTAATATAAAAGTAAAGTAAATTTGTAAGCACTGGTTTTCGTTTTGTATGTATTTACGCAACTATATACAGACTAGTTTCGATTTTGATGAAAGCTCCCAAGCGTCGTCTTTTTCCAACACTTCCAACAATTATCGTTATATTTCAACCAATTTACACAAAACTTTGACAAATTATATACCTAAACCTTCGTTCGTAGGTTACGAGATTATCGCGAACAAATAAACAGACAGACGCGGCGGACGACTTTGTTTTATAATATGTAGTGATAGTTTATTTATACAACACTTTAAGTCTCATTTGATACATTTCACAATATATTAGATATATACCGTTTTTGGAAACGTCTTAACAATCTCTGTAATCCTTCCCTGTATATTGGCCGCTGATTTACATTTGAGAAAAATATGTTCATGCCTGTCGTTACTAGTATTTAAAAGGTGTGAAAATAAAAAGAAACTAAGTATTGGCTAAAATTTTGAAGAAAGAAAACAGTAGGCTGGTCGTGTATAATTGTGTTGTTTAAAGAATGTCAGCTTTGTTTACGTATACTTAAAAATGATTTTGATCTAATGGTCCCGTCTGTTTATTCAGATGCGTTTGATGTAATTTAATATGTATTTCTTTACCTTCTTTGTGAATATTCAAAGATAATCGTCCTTGGGAGGTAAACTCCAGTTGCGCAACGGACCTGTTATCTACCATTATTTGTATTTCTTTATTAAAAATTCTACTTATGTTCAAGGAAATATGAGATTATTCAATTGTGCTTCTTGAACATTAAGAATTTTTAGGTATTTTACTTTCATTTTTTCTACTATGAGAAGCATAAACTAGGAGGGACTGGAAACCATCTGTTAGCAAGAAAGTTTGCGAAGGACATATGCATATTACGGCATATAAATCCAAGTGCCATTGCTTTCGCTGTCAGCTGTAATCTTCTATTTCTATCTATGTATAGAAATGGCTATTGATATTAGGGTTGTAAACTTTTTTTGAGACAAATGATGTATTTAAGCCTTTGAACGAGAAAAGAAGTACTTTTCATTATTTTTAAACTTCTGATATGCTCATTACCAATCTGATTTAAATGTAAATTCTAGTTACACCTCACATCCAGTTGACAATCTCTCACTAATCTGTCGCCATTTACAAACAGGTGTATCCCATTAAATGCACTTGAGAGCCAGTACCTCTAGATTTAGCGCTTTACAATCTTAAGTCACATCGTCATTTAACATCAGGTAAGATTATGATTCAATGCTAAACCCTACAAAGTATAGAGAACAATTTAGAAACATACATACTTTTTAAAAGATATTTAGATATATGCGAAATGGACTCAAAAAAAAATCCAATATCTATTCCCAACACATTTCTGTACGTTTTACGCTGCGTGGTCATGTTGATTTGATTCCTCCCTTCACTGCAACGATGGATCCAATTATTGCGGCTTTTGTCGATGTTAGTTATACTCATACATCGGGAGTACGTTGGACTGAGAGATGAGTAGTTTTGTCATAAATTGGTTTTTAAATAGAGTTGTCATAACTATTTCGTTATTGATAATCTACACTTGGTAGGACATACCTACTATATTCGACTGAATAGAATACATAACATTGGGTAGAGTGACATAGTGGACGGTGAGACCTTGTTGTGTCGCGTTTAGAGGTCAATCAATGTGTATTCGATAATCAAGCAAGATGGTACGATGTCTGCACCCAACTCGATCGCTATCAACCTGCATATAATGGGAGGCATGTCACAGGTACTCTCTTTTGATTTATCACATTTCCGAACCTGTCAGTGTATATCAGTTGCTGAGAGGCTTGGGAACCGAGAGAACATCGATAATTGTCCACAAATTTCAAAGTTCTTAGAAGCTACCGTTATTTTTGTATTGCCTTGTACTCATCGTCAAGTCCAGTGCCGTCGCAATAAAGAATGTCTAGTATAGTTTAATAATACAAAATAGTTGGTAATCTGTTTTTTATTTTATTTTATGAAGTAGAAAAAAATTATACTGTCAACCTGATATATTTTTTTATACTTTACAGGTTAGCGTTTGAGCACAATCATATCTGATGTTAAATTATGATGTGGTTTAAGAAGGTAGTCATGCTAAACCTAGAGGGAGACTGGCTTTCAAGTGCAGCTGCCGGAACACACTAACAGGATGCTTGGTGACAGATTTTCAATTTACGGGTGGTAGCTAGCCAGGCGGACTTTGAAAAAGCTCTACCATCGTGCTATGGTTTCATCACGATGTTTTCCTTTACCGAAAGCACCGACTCAGTTGCTAAAATTCGAACGTATGTCCTTCGACGCTGTGTCCGGCTACGCTATGAACTGAGTCTGATCTGAGGCTAAGTATAATAGGTTGTTATTACTAAAGACTGAATGTAGAACGTTCTGTGTACTGGTATATTTTACCAACTATATCCTTCGGATCTGAGCATAGCAGGACGAGAGTTATTGCTGAAATATAATGGCGGTGGAGCAGCCTTGATCGAATTTTGAACTGAAAGTGTGTTGCAAGCCTATACATATAGAGTATAACGAAAAATGTTACGGATCTATTAATCATTGGACCGTTTCTAATCAAATTTGTAATATATATATAACTGGAGATATGAAAAAGGTCAAACTGCTATTAATTCCAATGAAGTATACGGATGCCGAATAGCAGATATATTTTTACGTAAACGAAAACCCAGCTACAGATTTTATTTCACTTACATATTTATGTGTGTGGTGTAATATGTCTATAAATTGTACTAAGAAAATCTAGGTGTTCTAGATTTGGTCTAGGTTAGCGCTCCACTAACAATCCTAATGAATTATACTACTATGTTCTATTCTGATATCGTTCGAGAATAACAGTTTATATAATTATTTTTATTAAAGACTATTAAATTAAGTAAATAGAGACATAATTTAAGGAAAGAAATTTAAAAATTGACTAATTTTACGAACACGTTATCTTTCTATCACCTAATGAAACGACATATGTTAAAACGGATAGGAAAATAATGGTCATTTATGTGGTTCTTTAACTGGTTTGTTATTCTATATTAATTTTAATGGTTCCAACATATCACCACGCATATACTTTTGAGGTCCCATACTACTTCCTACAAAGTTTCTTTACTATTCTTTCAGAGGTTTAGTTATGCGAAGGTAACAAACAAATAAACAGACAGAGTTATTTTTCCACTTTAAACATTAATGTGCAAAACCTCAAAGTACATTTCAACAAAAATAACACAATTTAATGTTTATCTCGTTATGTAATTAACTGAGTAGAAATAAAATAAAAAACAACACTTTAACGAGCGAGTCCCGCACTTATTATGAGTTTTAATAGAATTAAGTATGTCTATTTGGCGTGGTTTTATACAGAGCGTGGGCAGCGGGCTGAATTTAATTAACCTCTGTGCAACCCGAGGCTGCTCAACTCGCGGAACTGGCTGAGCAGACACCAGTTGTGGGGTGCAAGTTATAAATGATTTTACATGAAACGTAAGCAGGCGTCTGGTATATTTTTAGGTTAGTTGCATGCCCAAGTCGAAGTTTAGTCACTTTCACACCTTTTTTATACTGTATAGGTTTTAGCGTTTTGACCAGAATTTTGGCTGATGGTAAGTCATGATGTGGTCTAAGATGGTAACATGCTAAACTTAGAGAGGGGCTAGCTTTCAAATGCAGCAGCTGGAACACACCAACAGGTGCTTGGTACAAGATTTTCAAAGCCCTAGCATCATGATATGATTTCTTCACGATGGTTTCCTTCAGCGAAAGCTCCAATTTGGTCGTAAGGATTCGAACCTGGGTCGATCGATGTGGTGTCCAAAAACTGCTATCAACAGAGCCATCAACGCTTCAGAACATAGTTGCTTAGCTTTCACTAGTTTCTATTTTAGGTAAATATCTTATGGTCATAATGATGGAACTGTACCTGTAGATGACGGTATCAAAGGTAACGGTGGCCACCGAGCGATCTATAATTAATTATAATAGCAGTTGTTGCACAGTTACCAGCAACTGAATATTTATTAACTGATTGTGAAATGCGACAAATTAAAAGAGATTCACTACATGACGATTTCATAGTTTTTGCTATCCATTTGGGGACGAATACTCTACCTACCTACAAAAGCCGTTGAAGAAAAGCTTCTTCAGGTTAAGCGTTCAGTTCGTAAAAACAATAGGAAAATTTTAGAACTGCTTTATTATGTATCGCATGGTGCTGATTACCCGAAAATGGAAGTCAATATCTAAAATCTTTAACTCCTTTTAAAAGGCCAGCATCGATATCTAGGAGCAATGCTTGAATCCCCTATTTCATTTTATTCTTAGAATTGCGAGTGATTCACATATATTCTGCTCATTTCAAGGAACAGCTAGAATGTTCTATCTCTCTTTTATAGTGTATATATTTACGTTATAATAGAATGTCGTGACCCATCTTTATTCTTCAAGTCATCATTAAAAATGATGTTTGTATTTGTATGTTTGAGGGAATCCATTGTTAAAATTTGATTTTTTTCTCTTTCAAAATTGCAGTGTTGCTGATAAGAGTTAAAAGTTTAGCGAGAGCGAAGTAGTAGTAACCTTACGTATAACTACACTTTAACGACAACCCATAGATTTTTTTTTTATTTAGAGAGGGGAAAATCCGTCATGGATACCCTCACACTGCCGGGGGACAGCGTGAGGGTTATGTGAGACTCCTACTCACTAAAAACACGGCAGAGCCGCTCAGCGCGTATGTGAACCAGAGCGTTGAGGGTTTACGTTGAGCATTCTCCTCACTCTGGTCACGCGCTTGGGTCGCCCGCGGATGTTGGTGCGGGGACCTTGGTCTCGAGAGAGAGGTATACTTCTCTCTCTCCAGCTTCTTACAGAAGCCGCAGCGAGCCATGCTTCTCCTATACAGGATCTCTTGTTTGCGGCAACAGACGCCCCCGCGCCTGTCGCCTAGAGATCAACTAGGGAAGCATAAGGAGGAAGTTGCCTCCCCTTCGTCTGGACCTGCGGCCGGCTCTCCACCGTTTAACGACGGGAGCATCGGCGGCCCTCTCTCTCTCTCTCTCGGCGTCTTCTTTTTGAGAGAGAACGGTCTCACAATCCACAGCCTACATTAACTTGTTTCGGCAGCAATCAAAAGTCATCTAATACTTTTTCTCAAGCGTATGATAAAAATGCTATGACAACAACTATTTCTTCAGTTTCACATCTGAGCCAGATGCTGTCATCACTGAATTGTACTATACGTATCCATCAATGAATGTGCAGACATTGGAATACCTTGTACTTTTATGTTCAGTCACAATTGACATAACTGTAATTCACCTTCAGTTATTTGATGTCAATTGTTTATAATACAAATGGGCTGAGACGGATTTACTTTCGTTTAAATCATTTATATTACAGATGCGAATTCTTTACTACTCAATTAATTATGATAAACTTCTGCATACACATTATCATTGGTACAGAAAAGAACATGGAGTAAGTTTCTTCCAGAAAAAATACTGTTTCGAAGGACCAAGTCAAATCTATATTAAGGCATGCGAAGCCACGCGTATAAATTACTTTAAAATAAAAAGAATGAAATAAGTACTTACGATATAAGAAATTAATGTGAGATTCAAAAACTTAAATTCATTTAAATAAAATCTACTTTTAATAGATCTCGCTTATTTTTATCTCATAATTAACAGAATCTAAATTCGGAGTTGGCGATTCTTCTTATATTCCTTTTCATCTATAAACTTATGGAGAAAGACTCAAGGTTATGAACGTTTTAGTGTACAAATGTAATTAAAAATGTAATCCCATTAATAAATGAATCCAAAAAGCGCATACATGTCGCAATAACTAAAAACTGTTTAGTTGCCAATTGCATTATGGTATTGCAGTTGCAATTTCAAAGAGACAAGATAATCGCATTTTACTTGTAATTACTTCCGTCTCCAAACTATGCAAGACTCGGCCACTAGCTCTCCCCTTCAATAATTTATTACCCTATCCTCATACGTAAGTTACAACTTGGTTAGTAGGCACAAGTTACTTCTTCGGAATAAACGATACAGGAAAAGGGACCTCAATGTTTTTACCCGGAGTTATTGTTTTCAGAAGTCGGCCTGATATATTTTCTTATAAAACATTAATTGAACTTTTAGATGGTAGTATTTTGTTGCTTTTTCAAGATAAATTAGTAGATATGAGGACGTAATTTTACACACGGACAATTAATTCCAAACTGATAATACAATTGTATTCTTATAAATAAATACCTGTTGTAAATTCTTGAAGTGTACATTTTATTAGTCCCGTTCTGATTTCAAACTCCATGGAACGAAAGAGTGATATTAAAAAAGGATCACATATATCTATAGGATTTAACGTGCGAAAGAATGAGATATAATACATTATATAGTGCTTCTTATATACGTGATCACCTCATTGTAAATGGAACTACCGAGCATTGTACGTGTGTTTTAACCTGTATATATGTGTGCAGTGTATGTATTTCTCTGTGTACGAAGCCTGGGCAAAAGGCGTAATAAGCAGTGTGTACTTCATATTTATAATTTATATGTATATTTTATCATTTTTGAAGCTTTCACTTCTACCGCACCTGAACTGCCCATATGTTTTTTTTATTATTTTAGAATGGCAAAATGACAGCACTGTAGTAAACCAAACACAGTCGGTAAACAACGCCGACCATAGAGAAATTCATTATTCATCGATATTACTCACTATCATGCTGGCATGCAAGCATTTCTGTGAAAGAATATTTGTAGTCTAAATATGAATGATCAAAGAAAGTCACCAACTAGGCTTATTACCATATGTATGATTGCCGCGATTCGTTCGGATACAGATACCATCTATTACTGCACATACATCGGTTGATCCTGGAATGTGACATGCCTGATGGTAACATTACATTGAAGGTAGCGTATGGTGCATTATGCCTAATGTATGTTAGTCCAATTCAGTAGGACATATTTACCATGTCCTACTGTTAGGATAGTATGAACTAGATTTTTAACACATACTCACGACTGGTAGTTATGCTTCATCATATAAAAGTAAATGTTGTGTGAGTATCGAATCCAAGGACCTTCGGCTCAATAAAAATATAAAGACGTAAAACAAATAGCACTAATGAAAAGAAACGATGTTGACTGAGTGGTTAGGATGCTCGGACATCGTGTCGATAAAGGTAAATTCGAATCCTTACGAATGAGCAGAACTTTCGGGAAAGGATAATATCGTAATGAAACCATAGCATGGTGTCAGGGCTATTTCTAAGCTTGTATGGCTAACTAATACCCTTAAGTTGAAAATCTGTCCCCAAACACCTATGGGTATGTCCCCGCAGATGCATTTTAGAGCCAGTCCCTTTCTAGGTTTAACGCGTTTATCAAATTAGATTGCATTTTTATCTAATATTAGGTGAGGTTGCGGTCAAACATTTATAATGTATAAAAAATGTGAGTTCGAAATTATACCATCACGATTTTAATATGTAGTATCGTAGTAGTGACTTGTTTTTGCGAGTTTCGTTCCGAAGAACATATTATCCACCCACTCATCCCTTATAATTTCTAGGTCCATATGAGTACCCGGATCTCTCGCTCCCGACCATCATCGTTAAGATGGTCGAGAGCGAGACTGGGTGGATCTCCGTCGCCTCTTACTGCGAGGCAGTTATGCTCGCGAAAGAGGCGGCGGAGAGGGAACAGGCCAGCCAGCTCCTCTCCCGCAGTCGACGAACACGGCGGCGACGGGTCGGCGACGACCTAATGCCGCCGTAAAAAGGGTCTGTGGCCGATGGGATAGGTGGGCACGTCCGTCGCCCTGAGCAGTGTTTATCTGCACAGGCCCGCGTGGTGGAGGCGCATTATGCCGTGCGACTCCCACAGTTCGTCGGGGGGGGTCTAACACCCGCCCCTCCTGGGGGGTCTACCATCTCGACTCCTCAGTCCGCAGATGGGGCCCCTGATGAGGGGCCGACATCTGTCGGGGATGCAGAAGTAGTGCCATGGGCAGTTCCTGCTCCCCGGCCAAATAGTTGTGAGAAGGCACCATGGGGTTTTTAGTCCGTGGGAATCGGACATAACCCACTCCCCGCTGCCCGACGGGGTGGGTATCCGTAACGGATTTTACCCATGTTAAAAAAAAAAAAGAAAAAAAAAAGGTCCATATAAGTAGAGTCGCTGATGAGATAGCATGACCAAGTTATACAACATCTAATCGGTGATTTGATCAAAATGTTTTTTATCTAAGTTCAATAAAGTACTTTGAATTGGTCGTAGACTATAAAGAACAGGAACAAATAACTCACAGCAACTCTGGTTTGCGACACACGATAGTAATTAAAAAATAAACTGGAATACGGAAATTCATGGGACAGTACGAGCTATAGTAATAATTAGAAGGTACGAATGAATATTACATCATCTTGATAGACAAAAATATTGCAGTAAATTACGGTTGATAACGTATTTTCTAATCTTAAGCCTAAGTCCAATTCCCTATAACGAAATCACCTAAATCAAGAATTATTCTTATTTTTCTGTGGTAGTAATCAATCACGAATACAATCGTAAAGCGTCCCAAGGTAAGTTAACTTTGAAATTGGGATAGAAGGTGCCCGTTTAGATTAAAACTATTTTTATACAAACATACTATGCGAGGACTTATTGACGAGTAAGCCTCTATAGGTTGAAAGAACGAAACGCGTCTAGGACCCTTATCAATTTTTACAATAGAGTCATGAGAATTTATACGAATCAAACGTTTACACAGTCTAATATTATGAACATAATAATGAAATTAATTGAATACGTACGCTTCGTGAAAACCCTAACGAACCTCATCAGCCGAGTGTTTGTCGTGGAACTTAGTACTAAAATTGATTAGCCTCGGTCTCTGTAGTGACCGGCTTCTTGGAACTAAATTAAACCAGAAAATACACATCGCAATCGCATTTGCTTGATCTAGTTCTAACAGCATTTTTAATTTACACTCAGTTATAATTTTAATATTAGTAAATTTGACTTATTAACGCGATCCGGTGAGACTTGTATCGCTATTGATTAACAATGTATATCTGCAATATTTTTATCCTTTGTCATTACCAAAATAATTCCAAATATTCTTTATTTCATTATGATCGTTAGAGATTTTCAACATAAAATATTATAATGGTAACAATGTATTGTATATTAACTTAAATTACATACATAAAATAACTTAAGTTAATCGACCAAGTCGTTGTGGTCCAGTTGTTTGACCGGTGGAATAAATTAATCCGACGTCCGCAGGTTCGAACCCCGGCATGTACCAACGAATTTTTCGGAATTCGCGTACATTTACTAATTTACATTGGTAACACTATCGGCTGACGGTGAAGGAAAACATAGTGAGGAAACTTGATTCTGAGAAATATTCTTGTATTACCAAGTATATAGGATATAGGACAAATATAGAACTGTTGATTTCTCTTGGTTTGAAATCGCCAATACGTTGTAGGCTGGCGTGGTGATTATGTCTTATATCTTCCTTTGGGCAGAGGCCTATGGTCCTGCAGTCAGTCTCTTACAGGCCGATAATGAAATCGACTATAATGAATAATAATCGACTATAGTAAACGATATACAAGTTTCAAATTAATCAATTTAGAAATAATAAAAAAAACGTGTAAATGTTAAGAATTTAAGGTAGCAATAAAATAATACTAATGGAATAATAAAATACAAAAAATTGATTTAAATTCACCCAACGACGATATTAACAAATTTTCCATGATATCTATTTGGATACTTTAGATGGACGTAGCAGCGTGTCTAGCACGTATCAGAAGGTTGGAATGGCATAATAGATCTAAATCCAATTGTGTTGGCTTGTAACCGCTTTCGCAGCTGGTTTACGAATCTTCTTTATTACTGCCAAGGTCTTCTCTGCCTACCCCCTTGGGGGCCGGTGAGGTAGCTGTGCCAGGTCGTGTTGCCCTTTTCATCGCGTTCCGTGCATACATACGGACTGGTCCTTGGGTGCACGTTAGTGTTGCTCTTCTTTACTGCACACGAGCAGGCATTATTTAAAAGGGACAAAAACAGAACACGTGTAAGGATTAGAGTCGGTCAGAATACAAGCATAATAATACAAACAATATCCGAGCAATTGTAACAATAGACAGTGTATAATAAAAACAAATAATAAAATAAATGTGAAAATAATAATGATCCGGGATTAGTGGTTGTACCCTGTTGGTACGCGCTTTGTTCTATCCGAGTCGCAGGTGAGTTCTTAATCCGGCGAAAGTGCGCATCTCGCATTCCTATAACGCTTGATCTTTTCGGAATGCTACTTTTGATTTCCTACGTTCATTTTGTAGTGCACACAGTAACGTTGTCTGTCAGCTGTGTGTCGCTACAATACTATTAAATCTTATCGTATTTTTTTTTAATTGCGAAATTAGAAGTTGAATCTACTTTATAGGGTTTTGATTTTTTGAGAAATATTTTATAAAAAGTTGTTCCATGCTCTCTGACTATATAAGTAAAATTTCAAGCAAGTATCGTGGTATGCCGGAATATGACGAAGCTATACAGTTAAATGGTTTTTAGTCTCTTTAACATTATACTAACATCTCAAGAGAAAGATGTTAATCTCTGATAAATTATAATCTTTAGACTAGTAGTCAAATACTAAAAAAATTATATCAACACTCTTAATAGTTATAGAACCTCAAGAAACGCCTTAGCCGACAATTTAAATTAATCCAAGTTTACATACCCAGCACGATGGTTGTATGAACGCAGTTCGCTATTCCCTATTAAATTTACAGGTAAACTTTTTTGTCCGAGAGCTTAGAATTATTTTTACCATAGAAGCGTTTAAAAGGATATTAATATTTTAACAAAAATAATTGGCAAGAGTAATATAATTATAATTTATTATATATTCTCTCATTTCATATCCAAATGTATGTAACTTTAGTCAAATCCGTCATCATAAATAAAGACAAAAAGAGGATAAAGTATTCGTTTCAAAATATCATGTTCAGACTGAGTATGCGATTCTATTGAAATTTTGCATCGGTTCTCTGTAATGAACTCACAGCAGCAGCAGTTTCCGGGGCAATATAAGCTAAAAACACCAACAAACAAGTCTACTTCCTTCCTCAAAAGCAGTCAACTCGTCTTGTGATGGCCGTAGTATCGCAGGTGTCCATGGGCGGCGGTGATTACTTACCGTCAGGTGACTTGCCTGTTCGTTTGCCTCTAATCGCATATAAAAAAAATCTTTAATTTTAGAAATGGTTACATTTTACTACCACAACACATAAGTTAAAAATAAAATATTTACAGGAAAGTGTAGTTAATTGTTATTCGTATTATATCAAGCGCTTATAATCAAACATGTTTATATGCATATTACAATATTAATAATTACACTTAACAGCTGTATTTAAATTATTTTTACTTTGTATTGGTCATATTTTTCGAGTTAAAATGAGACTGGGATACTGCTGGGTGAAATGTATTAAATTAACGGAGTTTCAACCAGTAACTCAATTAGACAGCATTTTGATTGGAAATTAGCAAAACCTAAATCTGTTTCCTCACAATTACAGCTCCCGGAAGACTCATCAAATTATTTTCAACATAAATATGATTTGAAGATTGTGGTTAAATAAAGAGCATTGTAAAATACTCCATTGTTATAATATGGTTTTATCAGGGTATTTTCCGTTGCTCAAGAATCAGACTTGTTCTGAGATTAGAATCTACTTCAATCGACAGTGTTAAAATATGTCTACAGCTTAACCATCATTTCTTGTAAAAAAAACTTGTTGAAGATAGTAAATTTAATTACATTTTATATTGAAAATTTATCTGAAGGTTGCAATAGTGCAAGAAAAATGTATTTTACCCAATACTAGAATAATAATAAAAACACTATAACTTTATAATTATGTAATTTTAAACATTACTGGCTATCAAACTTCAAGTAAACACACTAGGCACTAGGTTCGGTAGACCGACAAGTAATCAAACGAGCGTTTAAAGAATTTGAAACCTTAAGTAACAAAGTTAAAGTATTAAATCGTTTGCTTATATAAGCATAGAGCGTAATAGTTCGCCTCGCAAGGTTTATAGTAATTATTAACAGTTTTCGCTGAGCAAGGAAACTGAAGATTTGGAGTGGAAACGAAACGGTTTCACCTCTTTATGTATGGTTTGTTGTACCTCAAGAATTAACCGTTAAAGTACAAGTTGAATAGATGAAAAAATTGGTTTTAAGGGCTTGTATCCTCACCTAGCTAAATTAAGAAAATATAAGACCAACATACTTCGATTTTTTTAATAAAATTATCGTTTTATTAAATCTTTCTATACCGAGTTACTGAAAAGCAAATTGAAAAGTATTTTTTATATTAAACATTTCCTATAACTTCACTTAGTTAAAATTAATCCAAACATTATATACCAACAGTGAAGACTTGAGAGGATTAATTCATTTTCATTTCCAGAATCGAATTTTCTTAACGGCTTACAGTGGATATCAACTGAGACACACTTCTCTCTAATACGATTATTACTGGCATTGGAGTGTTGCCAGAACGAAAACTACTTAACTTTAAAAACCGAGTCTACCTGAGTCTCATGAATACTGTCCAATCCGTTTTAGAATGACATAGGAAATCTCTTATGGGGACATACCTCTTAGTTTTATTCTTAAAGAATGTTAAAAAAAGAAACTGTTGCAACTTTTTACAACTCAACGAATATCGAATTATGATGTGTATTACCTCTTGATTCCTTAGTTTAATTTGAAAATTACGAAATTACAAATAAAGTAAAAAGTATGCAAAATCGCTTTGGAAAAGCATCTTAAATAATAAAACTGATTCTTTATGATGTGTTTGTTGTTATATCTCCTATAATACGTCATGTTTTTATGGTCAATATCTAACATCAATATGTAAATTACTAACATTCACTTCCGGCTTTGGATTAGTTACTGTAGATTTGATTTATCCTTCGGTAATAGTAAAATTTCATGAAGATCGATTCAGACAAACAGATAAATGTATTCATAATATTTCAAAGGAAATTATGAGGCACGTCCGCGACGTACAAAGAATACACTTTTAATATATTTTTTATAAATATTAAAGATAACGTTTGACTGATATTAAATGTAAGACTAACGTTTCAAACTTAATTTAATGGTTATGACTACCACTTGAAGTATGAATGAATAGTGACACAAACTAAAATTCATTATGTGAGGCAATTCAAACGATCCCACGATGGTGACGAGTTCTCAATTCTTTGTATTGGCATCATGCGCTGATGGTGGCCGGCGTGTAGCAATAGATTATAAGTTGTATTGCAACAAGGCGGTTTCCATGTACTGCGACGATGTAACAAGAAAGCATGGATTCATTATGAAGTCATTCAAAACAAGCATTTTTGTAAATTGGTTGTTGAAAGAATCGGAAAAAGTCAAGCCGCCTTAAGCGTTTCATGTACATAAGTATATATATTTTTATTATCAGGGCAGGACAACGTCCGCCGGGACTACTAGTACTCTATAAATAAAAACATTTGAAAATTAAACAAAATTATTGTCATATGTATAGGTATGTATATGTATCGGTCTTGAACCAACAATGGACACAATTCAAACCAAACGGACACTCGACATTGCATTCATATTGTGGACTACAAGAAATTTGCTGTAAATTAAATAATCAACAATTGTAGAAGTTAGTATAAAAACACAATTACCTTATATCATCATACCTATATACGAAAATTTCACTTGATGTAATTAATAGGTAGAAATAGAGATTTAATATACATTATCTATGGGCATAAAATCAAATCAAAAATACTTTAATCAATTTAAGCCCCCAAATAGACGCTTATTAACGTCCAAACAATCATCACATCAGAAAACGCAGAATCGGTAAATAACACAGTTGGGATTATCTTTTTATCAGACATATACTTATAGAACGTTAATGTTACAATCGTTTTGAATTAATGCACAGAGAGAGGTGTTAATTCCAGATATTATTATCGTTCACATTACTAATTAAATTTCATATTTTTAGTTATACAAAATAATATATTTTTTAATCTATTGGCATTGAAAGTTCTTCGATTCGACCGTAACGTATAATCTTATAGCTTTAACAGTAGCATGTTGCGAAATGAAACTATGCTGCTGGTGCCAAACACTGGTTGTGAACTTAACAGAACTCGAAGCATTAAACTTGAAGTTTTTCTATAAATTGAATAAAATACATATCTTACAAACCTTAATATTTTATGGAAAGGATGTATGAAGAATTGCCACGAATTTATATGTACCACAATTATTATCACCTCGTTTTAATCTATTGTAGAATATAGGTTTTAGAAGTGAGGTGAGACATTTTTGGTAGAGGAAAACCTTATGGGTTCGCTTCATCTATGATCTCGACATGCTGCTGACGTATTCCGATTGCGCTAAACTAGTGGCGACATAGTATAGCGGCCTGTTTACCTGTAATAATGATATTCTATATTAAGCTTGTGCAATCCATCATATGTTTGAATAATTAATAAACTATTTAAAAATTAAGTATTGCTCAGAGTACCAATTATAGATATGACAAACCATACTAACCTACCATACAAATTATGAAATTTAAATAATTCATACTATAATTGATATAAAAATAAAAAAAATACAACACTTATTTTACATTAATTTAAGTTTCATTTCTGTCGGGAGTTATTATGGCCTTGACTTTTTTGTAAAATAGTATAAAAGTAGTAGTATAAAACATTAAAGTACCAGTAAAGTATAAATATAAAATAAGGCAGTTTTCTCTTAAACTTTTTTCCCGACTATTTTGATAATTGCGTACAGAACTAAATGTTTTTGAAGAGAGACGATTCTTATGCAATTCATTTTTCATTGTGCTGGTTAATCCCGAAACGCGACAAGCCAAAAATAAGACACTATGATTAATTTTTCACCATGGACATTGCAATAGAGACCTAATCGATTGCAGGTTCCAGACTACCTTACTTAGATACTTGACATACACAGGATGGTCGCCAAACGCGAAGAGTCTACGCGCGCCACAATGACGGGTGTACACTCGCTATCCAGGTAGACAGTTGGAGGCAGTTTGTTGAAACCTATGTCAATCGAATGAATTTGGATGAAGAGTAGTAAAATAAATCTATATAAATAAAAATCAATAGTTTTGTTGTGTTTTTGTAATTAGCAGATTAAGTTTAGAATCCTCTATAGGTATTGGTCTCGTTTAAGTAACTTAAAGAGCAATACTGGCATACAATAAATAAAACGCAGAGAGCCAAAGTACCTAAAATACTAATAAAAACCGAGTAATTATCGTCAAATATCTGAGTAGGCAACACCGCCAATATCAAGAGGTGCGCCACAAAATAAATGTTGCCTACGAAATCAGTACATTCGTATTCAAATGATTATTGCGCCGGCCACTGTTACATTTATTTCGGCTATTCGCTGCGTGAGTTTTGCCGCTTTTGTGCCGTTTCTTTCTTTACATATTCCACTTTCGTGTAAATGTTCACTCTGTATACATATCATATAACTTATACTCGCACTTTCTTTTGTGGGTACCGCATAGTTGTGTATTTATTTTATTACGATAAATGAAAAATAATATATAAAAACACAATTAAATCAATAAAGACCTATAACACATATACAAATAAATAAAATTAAAGTGTTTGTTTGTCATGTCAAAATAAGAACTTTTTACTTAATGGATATAAAAATATGTACGGTACTTAATGAACCATTTTTTTTGTCTGTCTATTTGATCCCACTAATCTCCGAAACGGTTGGATGTATTTTGACGTTACTTTTCCTAGCCAGTAGCTAATGTTTAAGGACTAACTAAGGCTAGTTTTATTTTAGAAAAAAATTGAATTCTACGAAAATATAATAAGCTAAAGAAGCAATATAGCGCGCACTCCACGCGCACTATTACACTGAACAAAAAATTTTGCTAAATCCGACGCAGAAGAAGTCCCGGGTAATCGACAGTATTTTAATAAAATTTTGTGAATTGAAGAATTGAATGCTTTTTTGTAGCACGCTAAAATGACAGTTGTGTCTGACCATGAGCTTATTGAAATACTAAAACAACGGCGACCATTGTGATATATCCCATTTGATGTCGTCGCTATCACACCAATATGTAAGCTTCTTAAAAAATGAATATACATTCGTTGATCCCAGTATGCGACGTGCCTAAACGCGTCATTATGACTAGTGAATAATTATTTAGTGAGTAAACAATTGAATAAAATAGAAATTAGAAAAACAAACATTCCTGGAAATTATACCCTCAATTTAAAAGTGGTAAATACTTTTCGTTTGAAACTGTGGAATATATCAGATTATCGTTGTGTCACTTAGTAATGAGTGTCAGCACATCATTTCAATGGATATCTGGGAAAATGCTATAAAATGCGAATCTGCGCACACCAAACAAAAAGGTGTCTTTGTGAAGAGTTTCATATATCTTTGACGAGTTGTAAGTATCAGAGTACGAAGAAATGCATTCAACTTCATTAAACATTGTTCCTATTCGAAACCGAGCCGGGTCGCTAGCAAATAATAAATTGCACGGTTTTAAAACTCCTAAATAAAAGTGAGTGGCATGAAGAAAGTCGAGTTCAGGTCATGACGTCACCGAGCTTTAAAAATTTAAATGTGGAGTTATAACTGTAGCTCGTTGTTTATGTAAATGTGAACGGTATAAAATTTTATACGAAGGTATTACGGCCTTTTTAGATTTCTATCTTTATACTATTTACATCGACGTTAATATGCATGGACTTTAGGCCTGTGTTTTTTAGAAGCGAATAACTGGCTTACCTTGAATGGCTTTGACGGCATTATCTGGCTTGGTAGCCAAAAAAGACAGTCAACCAATATTGCAAATAACGAAAGAGTTTCCAAATGGCTGAATCTTGGTTTTGAGTGTTAGCATACATGCGATTCCGCGAACTAAATCTAACTAAATATTAGAGGTAATTATGTATATATAGAAAAATATAAAAACGGGTTTTCTGTTGGAAAATATCATGGTTATAAGAGAAATAAATAGAAAAAAACATAAAAATGCTTAATTAAAAATGTCCAGCAACAAAATTCCCATTCAGCTATATGCTGCAGCACATCTGAGCGATACTACAGCACTAATTTTCAAGGGGAGTCATAGCAATGTACGGACATTTAGTCCGTAGATTAACAAAGATATTACATACGTATATAAATATAAACAATAATAGTAATAACATTACATCAAATACGCAACAAACGAAACAGATATCTTCAAGGCAGGGTGACTTAAAAACTGAAGTTAATTATACAGGTATATTATGATTTGTTTCACACTCAGTGAGACCAATAACAGTTTTTAGATAATAGTGTTAGCTTCTACAACATAGATTCAAACTACAATACCGATTTATCGGATAGTAAGTGCAAGCAATATATCAAGCAGGTTTTGATGTCAAAAGGCTATTATAGGGTCGACCAATAATATGTGAGCGATGGGGATGTCTGGAAATGACGCCCGTCTCAATAAAACAATTGTAACTATATTACAATGTGTTGATATAAAAATATATATAGAAATAGTTTCTGCTGGCGGCTTCGGTTACGTCGATATACATCTTGAAAATAAAATACAGCTCGTATAACAGGTGTTGCTGAAAACGTAACTTTCTATAGGAAAAACAATTTTAAAAATCGGTTAAATATTTTGAGTTAATTCATTACAAATAAAATCTGTTCTCTTTTTAATAGTAGTATAAATATAGAGACAATATATCAAATTGAGTTTCTTTCTGACTCTTCTCACTAACTAGTTTGTGTTATTTTCCAAAGCGGTGGTAATTTTGATGTTCAGGAGCGCCTTCTCAGGCCTTAAATTGAATAAAGTATTTTTCAATTTTGATTGTAGTCGTTATTCGATACACGTTAATCTACAACATATATTTAATCGATTATACAATTCGTTTTTATATTTTTTTAACATCTATTATTTATTTATAATTTGATATTTTAAAATTTTGCACAAAGATGTCTCAACAGTGTTAATCGAATACAGGTTCAACCATCTGCCAAAGTCGAGTTTAATCATTGACCAACGATGCCTCTTTAATTACTTTTTGTTGTTTGACAAGCATTTTTTGTTACAGTGAGACGTGACAGTGCGAGCGACCAAACAAATCAAACTGGAAGTGCGAAGTAACATTCATTCAAATTTTACATTTACTTCGTTTATCTGACAATTTTCATTAAAACTAACTAAGTCTTCACAGAACCTATATATATTGTGAAGGTGTCCAAGTTGGTAATGTAGTGTCGTGTATATTATGAGGAAATGAATGTTAGTATCATTGTATGTTTCGAGCAGTAGCCTCGAAGTCACTATTTCACAAAATCGGATCTAAGCTGGACTTGCTCCGAGGCGAGCTACTGCGTGAGACTTGAAGTAAATCGGACTCGTGTCCGGATAGGTCTAATTTCAAATACCTAGACTCAAAATGTGTTACAATTATCTGTATACTACTTGTATACAACCATTTAAAAAAATATCTTTATTTCTCAGGTAAATACAAATTGCCTGATTACAGATTGATAACAAATGCCCGTTGGCTACATAGTTTTATTTAATACTTTATTATGGATTAGAGTGGCAGGTATCGGAAATATACATTCTTGAGCTAGTTGTCATTCGGCGACTTAAATACTTACCCAAAAATCCTGGTGAAGCTGTGAAAGCTTGTCGGGCCAACAACGATAGTCAATTCGAAAAAAATCGACTAATTAGATACATCACATCTATAGCAAAAAGATAGACACATTTATAGAAAACACACATCGCTAACGATGCTAAACGCGTAGTGAATATAAAAATCATATTTTATTAACATTTTGATAACGTTTTATTAAACAAAGATATATCGATAAATCTTTTGTTAGATAACAAACAACAGAGTTGCTAAAAAGTAAAACTGAAAAAAATAATCGAAATCTATACAATAGTCTTTGCGTGATACGTGCACAACGGCAGATTCATTTCATTTATATGGAAAAGTAAACAGAATGGGAGATAAGTGGCAAAGCAGGAAAAAGGGAGACACGTAACGCTTTTTACTTACGTGACGATATCTACCTGTTCAGCTTATACCGCAAGCCGCGTTAAAGAACTTCGATCCCAAAAAGATTTTCCTTTTTTACATTTTCATTTCATCGTTATCATAACGGCATCTAAGAAAATTAGAAATGGTAAATTATTCTAGACATTATAATTTGACCTTAACTCGAGCTCCATAAGCTATGAAATTCTAAATATCTCGACCTAGCATCAAAGTCTTATATGTAAATAAAGGGTTTGTTTTTCTTCATTTTTATTTAATATTGAAGATTGTTGTGCTTATAAGCGAAATATTGCACTAACATCTGAAGCTCACAACCGGTTATGACCGGTTTATGTGTAATTTGAAAACTGTTGGGTTTTTGGGTAAAATATTGCGCTAACATTTGAAGCTCCTAACCGGTTATGACCGGTTTATGTGGAAAAGAATCTTTTTTACTTTTTATTTCAACATAACAAAGCTTATGTTACCAACCGGTCGTTTCCACCATACATAGCGAAATAAAGTATTAATCCTAAACAAACACAACATATAACGGGAACTTATTATAGGGGGGTTATGAATGTTTCTATTTGCTATGAAAACAAGCTGAATCCTTTATTATGTTTGGGTGGTCAAGGTAACGTAGAACATAATGTTTTTCTCTTTATACGAGCTCGGCTAATAATTTCGGTTTATTTCATAGTAACTATGTATAGTGTACAAAACGACGGTGAAAAAGTTATTAATTAAAAACTATATAAATAAAGAGAGAAACAATTAGCGAATATACGCACATCACTTTAAATGACTGCACTTGACTAATTCTTTTGTTTTGCGTTTATAATTCTTTTTATTTTTTTGAGTTCTATTTTACTTCTTTGTTTCTTTTTATCGTTCCTAATTGTATCTTCTGTATTGTATTGTATGTATATATGAATGCCGTAATCGACTTTAATTAGTATCATACACCATTCTAACTACTTTTATGTATTTATACATATTTATATTATGTTTTTGTTGTTCAATCTTTTCGAATAAATATATAAATTATTGTTAGTACTAGATTTATATGTAAACGAATGTTTGAAAATTCGTAAAGAGAAAGAGTAACATTTTGGTAAAGAAACTACATATAAAAATATTGATAGAATTGACAGATTAACGTTCAGTTTCTCACTTACCATACGTACTACTTCATGACGTAAAAAGGAAATTAGTTACATTTTTTTTTCGTTAGTACACTCGTGCGAAACCGAGGTGGACAGATAGTATGTAATAAATAAAATAAATTCTTTTGTCGAGTCTGTCTATGTGTTCTGTGTGTCAGAAGAATTACTTCTGAACTATGCAAGGGTTTTAATATGCTTTTCATTATCATTTACATAATTTGTTTCGGAAGGTATGTATATACAGGTATACTATACTCACATACACTCAATCCAAGTCAATGTTGTCGTGAGGAGGAATTTTCAGGTGTAAGCCTAAACCTTATGAGAGAAATTAAAGAAACAAATAGGGTGTGTCGGTGACAGAAGTGAAACCTTTCTATTATCGGGAAATATTTGAATTCAACGAATACAACAAAAAGCTGTTTCTAGGTGGTCATCATCCAAGTAGTGACCACGCTCAATGTCGCTTAACTTCGGTGTTCGGACGAGAACCGGTGCTTTAAACACTCTACCCGACACAGTGTTTACCACTCCCACTTTTCGTCAAAAAAAAGAGACTAGGTACTCTTGCTCAGATCGTTGGACTATTTACATGTACCGATAGTTCGTAAGTATATTCAGTATAGCATTTATGTATCGGCGAATGTATTAAAATCATAACCATGATGTCAAAATGGATGACGTCATATTTTTTATGGACACTACCTCACATTCGCCCTGACATATATGATAATAATTTAAATATTTGTCAGTAGTGTAAAATTAAAATATATAATTTAATAACTATAGAACGTCACTTTGCACTAAGTAATAGTAAGATGAATAGCGTAAAAAACTACCTCATGAAAAACACTTAGACGTACCAAATTGCATGGTATTAAACTTTATTAGAGGTTGCTGATCTTGGCTATACTATACATTTATATATACACTATCTGATACCCGCGACATCGTTAGCGTTATCCTATGCACAACAAAATAAGTTTCCATACAATAAAGTAAAAAAAAATTGTTCAATATCGATTGAACAGTTTTTGAGTTATGCGCGCACAACAACAGACCTCTATTATTATATTTGTATACAAGAAAAAGATTTTGGATGAGACTAAAATGCATTCATTTACTAACTTACTCTACTCTCGTACTTAACTCGCGCCGTCATTTAAATTACAATAACTTCTGATAAACTGAACCGGCTTTAATGAAACGAAGACTAAATGTTATTCCTGGATATGTTTTATGATAGCCTTAGTGACGTTTTATCAGATGTATTTATTTAGAAGTATAATGTGCACAAACAAACTGTTAGACAGCCAGACATTCCTAAAAATGATTTAACTGTATTTCATTATTCATTCTTAGTCATTTGCATTCATTATTATCACAAAAAACTAATATGTACAGACACGTTAGATTTACATTCATAGATATAGATAGATTATATAATAAGCAACGACGCGGAATTAACACTCGGAGTCTCAAACTGCTGTTAATATTCCTACGCCTGACTTACGCCTGTAACGAGCTTCAAGTCGCTTTGTGAACGTGTTTTCTAAAAATGTTCTGACGTCAACAATATCAATTCTGCTGTACAATATCTTATAAAATAGAATATCTCGGAGACTTTCTTGAATATTCGAAAAGGCTGCTTTTGAAAACTTCATTCATCGTTCACAATACAAGTTATAAGAAACGTATATAGAGATGTATTATTTTTCCTATCTCAGTTATTACTGCGTTCTTATCTATGTAATAAGCGTTATGCAAGCTTGACAGTCACCTGATATCTACGGATAATGAGGAGATGTACGTGAGTCTAGCATAAGTTCTGAGTATATTTTATTTTGCATATAGCCTTCTTAAAAAATAAATTACTTTAATTTTTTTTTATTTGGTAATTTCTCGACTACATGTTATAAATTATCATATTCTTAAACATTGTAAACTCCCAATGAAGTCTCTTACGCGCTCATAATAATGCCTTTTAAAGGTCTTGGCCCAATACATCGGTCCATTCTAAGAAAGTATTAGTCACGAAGTAATACAAACAGACACTACTATATTTACGGGAGCGTGTCAATTTACGTATTGTTGGAAATTTAGTGTGAGACCGGTCTTAAAGGCGTCATTTTATAGTAATCCTTAACATAAATTAGATTATTTATTGCATATTTTTATGGTATATTCTGGTTTACTGGTATTTTGACTTTTTGAATAGTTGTTCTGGCTGAGGTCACGAGGTCGAACTGTGCTTTGTGTGACGTTTTGGCACACGAAGTCGAAATATTTAGGTAAATTCATAAGTTTTGAAATTAATTTGAATCGACTTAAATGCTCTCAGTTTTCAAAGATTAAATTTCAGTATTACCTACGTAGTATACTATTATAGGTATTGTTTTAAATAAACTTGATGTCTTTTAATTCTACCATTTTAAATTTTACATTAACTCTTACTATATAGCCAACGAAGAATTTGTGATAATACATAAATTTCTCAAAATAAATAATTTACAGAGCACGATGTATAACATCATTTAATTAAGTTGAACTTATTTATATCTATAGATATTCATGAACGATTTTGGGCGAAACGCAATAAAAAATACTTTAAGTAATTGTGCCAGTATAACGCACACAGCGTTCACCGAGCTTTTATTCAACTAAGTACAGAGCCCTCTGTTCGTGGCTGTCACCTGACAAGTTCTCTTAAGCATGTCTTTCATAATTTTCTTTCTTCCTTTATCCAAGCTCCTTAGATATTATCTTTTATCTATTTTCAGAATTAAAAGCTTTATTAAAAGGCTGCTGACGTTATTAAAACGTCGACCACTTTGTGTTCGGGATAAAAGTTATTATTTCATTTATATGGAGATTTAATTTATGATAAATTCTTGAGTATTTCAGATGGTTTGCTGAGATGTTTATAATTGGACTTTCAGCTCGGTTTCTTATGAATAATTGTCTTGTTTTTGTTCGAGAAAGGTGGTAGGTAGACATTTATCGTTTATAAATATAAGGTAATAGTAAGTACATATAAAGTTAATTGTTGAATGTGTATATATCACATCGGCTACAATTATTTGGTTAACACTTTTTTTTTGGCGTTTGTAGTTGTCACGAAAAGGTTTGAATTAAAGTATCGACATGATGTCCCTGAAGCGTAACGTGATGAGACATTTACGCAGGCCGCAGTAGCGACTGGCGATAGATTAGTTGTCTCTCGGTGGTCACCGTTGTTTTCGCATTGTATTGTGCTTAACACCAGACATAGCGCAGGCACTTTGCCATGTAACAACATAAAATATATATTTGAAAACTCGTAGAAGATAGTGGAAAATTTGGGTAAAAAAAATATACGTATAGGAAGCGAGTGAGTAAGATAGAATACAGTAGGCTATCTTCAAATATATTCTCAGAATCGACAGATCGATATGCAGTTTTTCAGTAGCCATTTTATTTCATTACATGGTCGTACTTTGTTAGTACACCCTTTCGAAGCCGGGAGGACGGGCAGCTGGTAAGAAATAAATAATCAAATTTATTTTTATATAAATTAATTTAACACCGTAACTGTAGTAAGTAAGCTATTAATAAAACTGGTTTTGAAAAAATAAATCGATACTACATTTGATGTATATGTCCAAATCGATTCCGCCCACCGTAGATAACACTCGTAAAAGCGGCACTTTTAGGCTTATCGAGTTTCAAGATCCAAAACCAACATAAAAACATCAAAAATGCTTTATTCAATTTAGTTCCTGAGAACGCGCTTTTTGCATACTATATACGAGTCAAAGCATTTATTATAAGTCTAGATTCGTTATATATCACGATCCTACCGCGACTACTAAAATATTTGTACTCTTTGGCAAAAAAAAAATTCTTAAAAACGAATTAATCATAATCGAATTTCAAACTCAGGACCATCACTAATTATTGTAATTAGTTACTAGAAAAAATATGTATATAATGGAATTTTGACTACTTGTTTAAAGTAGTCAAAGAGTGTAAAAACATGTTTTGTAGCTATTCCTCAGTACATCAGATGGAGGGTCCCAACGAACGTAGCCCATAGTTCTCCCCTGCATTTACTGTCGAGGACTTAAGTAGAGAGTTTTGTGATGAGAGTTAGCCTGTTATGATAAAAATACCTTTCAAAATTATTAACTTTACTCTTGAAGAAATATTAACCAGAAATGCTTCCCAGGACCTTGTCAGTACATGTACATTTAAATTTACTGTTTAATCTAGGTTTCGTGGAAAGTCTCTCGTACCGAGTATTCACAAGAAAGGAAGAGACTACCGGCCATGTACTCTTGGAATACAAATAGATGGCCTATGCCCTTTGGAGATTATTAACAATATCAGGTGACTGGAGGAGTTGCTGGGAAAATTGAGCTGTCACGTATGCAATCAGTCAATACTACGCGAAGTAAGTACACAAAAACGTCGAGTTGCGCAAATTAAACCATGTGTATGATGCTCGTTTATCGTACTATATATGTTTATCGCGACGAGAGAAAAAATAGAAATATATTAAGCTTAGTATACCTACCGAAATTTCATTTACGTCATTTTTACATTTCGTTTTTAAAATTGCAAGAGCAGGATATATATGGTTATTTGCGAAATCAGTATTTTCAGTACATTGACGGATATAATGGCTTCATCTCTTCTGATATTTATTAATTCGGTTTTTAGTTTTTAATAGTAATGCTTTCCATACTAATTGACGAGGACTATAACATTTTAAATTACTAAAATTAAAATAATTCCATTCGAAAGTTTATGAAAGTGTATGCGTATGATATTATATAGGCTTACATTTTTCTAATGGATTTTGTTTTCGTATATCATCTTACATGCTACGTATAATATAATACAAATAATTATTACATTTTATATTTCATTAATGCATGTATTTTTATTTGGGTGTATTATTTACTAATAAAATAACAAAAATTATTTGTATTTAAAATATATAAATAAATCGCTTTCGCTTATCACATTGTGTTAGAGCGATTACAAGCAGCGCGTAGTGAAGTGCCCTCACGATTGTAGGTCGACGGTGTTTACGCTAATTGCAGGCGACACTACCGCCACTACAAGTTGTTTCTCAGATTTAAAAGCATCTTCACGTTATTTTAAAGACGATGCAATTTGAGACGTAATAAATACATCTGAAACATTTATTCGTTGTATAAGTTTCATACATTTAATACATTATGTTAAAGACGTTTTATTGTATTATTGTACAAAGGTACGCGTGTTGAAATTAGATATTCAAATATTTCTCGACTGCCCATTTTAGGTTAAATTAGGCACATGTAAGAAACGGAATATTTGATAATATTTGAAGTTTTTTAAATTACTTACTAGAATGCCTGGTTTTAAGCTAAGCGATTATACTACTGTATTAATAAGTTATAATCCTGTCTCTATGATTTTTTTTCAGAATGAGATACAATCTATCTAGATCATGAATATGACGTTAAAAAATTCGTCCGTCTGTATGTAGGTCCAAATTTAATAAAACAAATGCTAGAACAAGTTCTAACAAATGTTGTCTATCAAGAAACAGTACCAAAACTTTTAGAAATCGTAAGATAGTGATTCGAAGAAATTAAAACCGTATTTAATCTAACTAGGTCTTGATGAAATTTGCAAAGGTCACAAAAAAGGTTGAAAAGGGTGACGTCATATTGGATGTAAATGGTTACCTTTGCTTATGGACAACTGCAACGCTAAAACCTGTTACAGAGTGCAGACGGGTGGTGAGTGCTTGAACTGCACTCGCCTGCGTAAGCACCCGACTCCCACCGGCACTCTGAAATAGGCCTAAGAGCATCACTGCTGTGGTAATTAAAAGTGAAGGTAATGGCTTGATCTATTATGTCACTGTCTAAATTATCCTTTGTTTATTACCCATACATTTCTATATCGTTTGCTACTACTATTAGAAATTTTTGTATGTATGCCTGCCAAGATATCAGAAATAGTACAATAATTTTACAACAGGTGGTGTGGGAGTCTGTCATTTTAAAATCAACAGGGATGAAGCTATGTATAAATCATCATTAAATTTTGCATGCATATTATCCGGGGTATAGAGAAAGACAGGTTGTTTCCAAGGGATAGATTTTTTTTTACTATATTGACGCGAGGGAAGTTCCGGGCAAAGGTTAATAGTATTCATATATGTATGTGTTTCGCATACACGTAGTGTCCAATTGTAAGACCACGTTTACAATTTGTTACATCTTCAGCGTCTAGAGTAAATACATGATTTTATTTCTAGTCCGGTGAAACTGTAGCGGCTCTAACATGCCAACAGTGTAGTTAGTTAAAAAAAAGGCGTGTGTGCGATTCACACACGATAGAAGTGAAACTTCAGTAAATCGACAAAATAATGAGATGAATATATACAACAAGGGTAGGATAATTACAAAGTTTATTTGTTAAAAATGAAAGTATTTTGATTAATTTTAAAAGATATTTTATATTTTATTTAACATATGTTACATAATTTATTGTTCAAGCTCCATATTTTCAGTTTCAACAAATGATACAAGAGGCTTATGATAACTAAAATACGACACGAATGTTTTAGTTTCAATTTGGTTGATATATCTTTTGAATACTGCATCTATTACAGTTTTTGATCTCGTAGTTGATTGAGTGCGATTGTTACACATTTTTAAATTAAATGTTATATCGAGAAACTCGATCAAAGGAAACTCTGCATCTTATTATTTAGCACAACAAGATTTAAAAATACTCACAAACACTGTTTAATTAAAAACATACCACGCTGACTTCGTACTAAAGAGCTGTAATACGCAGACGCATTTAGTGTACAGTTGTATTAGCTCGCGTACTTTTCACATATACTAACACACGTTAAACGCTCAAATTCCAGCAAGTATTAAACGGTGCGTAATATACATACAGACCGACATTTGCTCTCTCACTCTGGCTCACTAATTACAGGCGACTATGCTTAGAAGACGGGTGTGGGGATGCTAAGAAGCATGGCACAAAGAGAAAAGACCGATGATATAAAATAGTATGTATATTTCTGTCTCATTCTTTGCCGGCTTCATCCTACATTTTTTTGTATTTGTGTCTCTTACTTGTCGTTTTTTCCGTTGCATCTGGTTTGAAATCACAACGATTCTAAGGAAGTTTCACTTCAAAAAAACAGGATTTTATTTCACACATGAATATTACTAATACTTCGTAAGTTTTAATAAAACTATTGATGACATAAATATAACCTGTGACATTTTTAATTTGTACGTCTTTAGAATTTCGCTTGTAAAAAGCAATGTTCTATTGCCCACTCGTGCATCGCATCGAAATGGTACTCAGCTTGTTCGCTGTGCTATGAAAAGTATCCGGATGAGCAAACTTAGTCAATTCATTACAACTTGCAGCTCTTGTGCTGCGAACATTCTCATTGCACTGGAAACGAGTTCACGCCTTTATGTACAATTGTGATGACTTTAACTATAAAAATAGGGTTTTATCTTTGCGCTTGTTTGGTTTTGTTTTATTTTGTACTATTATTATCTTAACAATGTATTTAATATACGGAAAAAAATCTTAAAAATAAATTGACCGCAAACATATGGTACATTGCTCATAAAATTAAATTTAACATTAACGCCCCTCTAATCTATCCTGTCTTCTCCTAGCCAATCTAATTCTATCTTTACATAATGAAAATGAATAGAATTTCTTATTCCCAAATTTCCTGAGCAAATATAACATCGTTTGTATACGTATTTTAGGTTTATTTGCGCCCGCCAGTGCTAACATACCATTATGATTCCACAAAAGGCCATTCGGTTTTATTCGGGTATTGTTTGAATAGAAAGCGGATTAATCCAGTTTTAGTTAGTTACACCGTATTCGGAATGTTTTTGAGGAGTTGTTTCGTCTTGGATTATTATAAGAAATTAAATAAAGTTTTGGAGTTTAGTCCCTAAGAATCGATTTTCATATAAGGCACCCGATTTGAAAAAAATATGAAGAGTAAAATTTTGTGGTCGAATAACAGCGTTACGTTTTTTGTGCGCAAGTTATTATGTGCACCTTTCACTTTCAGTCGTGTGTATGCATAACTTGTACACTTGAGTGTTGTTGACGTACATAGGGTATTGTATAGTGTTGTATTTTTTTGTACCTGTTCAAATATAATCGTTCTTAAGAAGTGAACTCCAGTAGTACGTCGAAGCTGACACGCGCATTTTTTTTTCTTCTGTCACTGTTATAACCACTGCGCACTGGAAATTTATTATTACTCGATTTTCAACTTTTCATAAAATAGGTAATTTTTCATACATACAAAAATTTGGAGAACTATTAGGTATTCACTTCAGAATAACCTATTATTAGACAGAAGGTGATTGGAGCTAAGTGTGTATCTAATGTAGGTATTGAGATGTCAGTCAGATGTTAAGTCAGATGAAATTGTTTATTTGAGAGTGCGAATGCTTAAATTTCTATCTTATCTTAAAGTAACACAATAATATATATTTAATTCAGTGGTTTTTGATATATGTGTTATTGTTACAAGAAAAAAACCCTCGTAAAATACTCCCTTTACTATCTAATACTTTAGCATCTATTAGAAGTACATTAACATCACTCATTTAGTTTTTACGTAGAACCAAGACATCAATCTTCCTGCAATGTTAAATCCATTTGGCACCGTTCCAAGAGAAAACAATAAAATCTTTGGTAAAAAATACAAGTATTGAAATTCAGCTCGCTTAGTACTGACTTGTTTCGATTCGATTTTGTTTACAAATGAATGGGGAAATTTTTGAATACGATGATCGGAATATTTTAATTGTAAGCCAAGTTTCTTGTAGTTTTGTATTCCAGACAATATTGAGCCTTCCTCCGATAAACAAACACTGGCTTTGTACGAATCTATAGTAGGGGTTCATAAAGTTTATTATAGTTAGTTTTGTTCTCGGTATGAATAAAGTAAAAGAAGATATCATCAGGGGTATATGATTAAATAATAGGATGTCTAAATAACATTACATTACATTAAAGAGATTAAAGTTTCTAATCTATTAGATGATTGGATAGTCGACTTCTCTGATTAAAGCACTGGGCTATCTGGCAATACACAGTAGATTCACAACGTTTATTACAACCTACATTACGTTTGGTATCAAAACAAAGTTCATATTGAACTGTGGTCTACATATAGCACTCAAAGTAGCATACATTACTTATGTTATGGAAGCACCATTATGAAATATTTGTGTCTTTTACAGCAGTAGTTTTCTTATTGCTATATATTTGTTGCAGTCTTATTTATATGTATAATGATATTTTTCATTTTAATCTGGACAATACAGCAATTAAAACAAAATTGAGTTTCTGAAATTAGAGTTTTTATTTTATTAATCTGACACACGTGAATAATATGATTTCAAGTATTATACTACTAAATATACTTTACTTGAAATTAGAGAAACGACATTTAATTTATGTAATCACGATGTCGATCCCAAATTATCAGGAATGATACTTTATACAGATGTTACTTTCAAATATATTGTTATTATCTGATGACAGCTCTCCATCCACAGACCATACTTTTACTACCGACCACAATAAAGAAATCTGTGGTTTTGACTATGTTGTAACAATATTCAAATTAAAGGAAATAACATTTTTCTTTACATGTGTTTAATTAAATGTATACATATCATATAGATATGTATAGTTAATTAGCTCGAAATGTTACTTACTTTAAGTTCGCGACAAGGCAATAGTTAAAACCGAGCTACGGTTTTTTGTCATGCTCACATTGGTTGCTACTTTGATTAGATAATTTGCGTTCGCCATCAAACCCGATGAAGTTGTCAAGACTCTTCTGGCGAATAAGTTTGCTGAGCTCGAAAAAACTGATAAACTGGTACATCATTTGCAATTGATGAGATACTGATTAATAAAGGGAACGTATATGACAATTTCAAGAGGACAACGTATTTGCTTGTTAACAGAATTGATCTAGGCTGAAAACATTCTCCTGCTAGATTTTCATATTATAAAAGTAATGTAAATAAATAAATTGGAAAAATATTTGTTCTGTATAATTGTCACAATACAATTTCTTACATGAGCGGCGATCTCGGTCCCACAACAATTACAACTCGGCACATTATTTTTGTGTCACCCTTATCGTGTGTCCTTGTCTATCTCCTGTGTAACGAACGTTGAAATTCGAGTAAGCCTCCAGGGTATGTGAAGCATCGCCTAGGCTTTTTCCTGCAATCTTTGTATTTGTCTTAACAGTAATATCTTCTTCGATTTATTATTATTTGGTCGCTTATACTGAAATTTTAGAAAACTTTCCTTTAAGCAAATATAGACTTTATTTGTTTAGTTTTAGTGAACAGTTTACAAAAATGCAAGTATTTACACAATGGTATTGAAACAACTTTAATTTATTTTATTATTTAAAAACAAATCCGTACAGTCGAATTTGGCAGTTCGGTTAAAAATACAGAAAAAATAAAAAAAAAAGATGACTAAATTGGACTTTGATTTATGTCTTGTGGTGGCACTCGTTTCTCTTGAACTAGTCTATAGATCCTATACTTAGTAGGTACAAAGAAATTACGAGACAGACAAGAAACATAAATAAATTCTTTCTACTGTAACATAACATGCGCAGCGTTATTGCGGTTCTAATACAATTTCTCGGTCGAGCGACGTCCGTAGTCCCCGGGTCTCGGGACAATTAGTGCTGGCGACATTATTTTTTTCTACCCCTAATATACCTTCAGCTTTCCTATCTCCTGTGTAACGAACATTGAAATTTGTGTAAACCCCCAAGGTATGATGTAACTTGATCTAGCATATTTTTGTTTTACGATTTTTTGTACTGTAACATTGATTGATTATAATATGACGCGTTAAGTTTAACAAACTTCTTTAAATGTTTTTAAACTAAGTATGATTTTTTTTAATTGCTTTTAGCTATTAGTATTTGCCACCACCAACCACACTTGATGTTAAGTGATGCAGCCTTGCCGTGTAATTTTTGAGTCGAGTATTTTTTTAAATTGTTGTATATGTTAGCGTTTGACCACAATCTCATTTGATGTTAAATGATGATGTGGTCTAAGATGGTATTCACGCTAAACCTAGAGGAAGACTGGCTCTCAAGTGCAGTTACTGGAATACATCAACAGGTGCTTGGCGACAGATTTTTAACTTGAGAGCGGTAGCTAGCCAGGCGGACTCGGATTAAGCACTACTACCATGCAAAGCTAGCCATTCCGGACTTGGAGAAAGCTCTACCACCATACAACTTATCGGCTCATTATGTATATCACTTTTAATATTTGTACTTAGACATTCTTGTGCAAATTCTAGAACACCAAGAAAGATAGACTACGAGGAGAAGTTACTCGATAAGTGGATAAATTCTGATAATTCTTCCTCCGAGTTTGGGTGTCAAAACCGAACGAACACCTTGGGGTAAATAAGAAATGTGAAGGACTACAGAAACACTTACTTTTAATATCGGACGGCACTTTTATTCCAAATTATTATTTTATGAATTGATAAAAAAAACGGACTTCCAAAAATTTACTCTAAAAAATTTACCAGAATGTCCTAAACCATAAGTTGGTACCCACCTGGTCTTGGATTGTTATAAACCTATCCAATATCTCAATTACTATAATTTCCTATTTGATTTTAAAGAGTTCCCCGGTGTATCTTTGAAATCCAAAGTATTGGAACCCATAATATAAATATATATAAAATGTGACCTCATTGAAAATATTCCCTTTGCAATAAATAATAATTTTCCAAATCGATTTGTAAATGACGAAGTTATGACGTAACAAATTTTAATAAAAAATAGTAATTGTGTGGTTTTATGAAACTATGATGCAAGTGAAACTTTTTTTTCGGATCCAATGCTTTTAGCTGAAAGTTTTCGAAAAATTGTACGATTTAAGGTATTACAATCGTGTTTTTAATCTTAACTTAGAAAATGGAAATGATAATGAGAAATCAATAGTAGATAAGATATCCAAATACAATATTTTTTATTTACAGTCTATTTATTAGAGAGTATGAAATATATAATAAATACAATGATTTTGATAAAAGACACATTTTAAAACCTGAGCACAATAATTATTGAAATCATAGGATTATTATGAATTGAGCCCTGGGCGCCGCCATATTGGCCTTGCGATAGATGGACGACACAATTTGAGGCGATGTAAAAAAAAATCACTTTAAAAATACAACCGATTTGAGAACTTTTATTCCTTTTTGAAGTCTTTTAATACGAATATTCGAGTGTTAGAACAGACTCAACATTTTTTTATTTAATTTAGACTCCGAGAAGGAATTTTTGAACGTTTAACATTACTATCGGTTGGTAAAGTAAAAGTAATTTTTTTTGACACAGTTCTTGAACTGACCATCCGACTAATCGGTACCGTACTTAGAAACCTTTTTTTAGAATCTAACACTATTACATAAAAAGCTTTTACTACTTTTGCTGTGTTTAAAACATGGGATAGGTAATTTATGATTATTCCTGGTTTTAAAGCTATGCCTGTTGTTTACAAAATCTTATCGTAGTAGTTTTTGCAACCATGCATTGCATTATTAAGGATGAATTGGGAGAGCAGAGATGAAATATAGAAATACTGCTTGGTCTTTGGGGATCGACCAGGTCCCGGATTGTAAATTTCTCGAAATGCGCGTTAAAGAAAGAGGAAATGATATTATATTTGTTGATAAGCTTCTTTTGTTTTATTTTGTTATTTTTTTGTTAAGCTTTTCCTAAAGCAAGGTCATACCTAAATAAAATTTTATCAGTACAGGTCTATACTCTTGGCTTCACAATATAACAGTCCCCGTATCCCCAAGGTTCCAGACCTAAATTTAATTAATTATTTGACCCAAAGTTCCTCCAGAGGACGGCTTAGAAGACGCATCAAATCTCTATTCAATTATGTTTACGATGAGTGCTCTGTATTTCTGTATTGAGATTGGATTTCATTGAAATCGAAGGAATGTGTTTGGAAATTAAATGAGATATGTATAATGTGGTGTTGATTTGTTCGCTTTGTAACGGTATTCATTAGGACTTTAAGTCAATATAATTATTTGCAGACTTATTCAATGCAGATATATGACAGATTATTTTGACTTTGTAAAGCATATTAGCACCAGGGCCGTGTAGGTGAAAAGCGTAGGTAATAGCGGTATGTTACAAATGATTTTAAAAATTTGTCTTTGGTCCTACTGAAGAACGACCGTTGAATGTGTACTAAACTGTCTATGCTCGCAACTTCACGAGCGTTTATTGTTAGTAATATTGATTGTTATATTAATAACCCGACCAGTATTATAAATGCGAAAGAGAGTTTGTTTGTAACGCTTTTAAGCGTTAATAACTAATCCGATTGCCATAAAATTTTGCATATATAATCTCAGGCATACATAAAAGAATATACATAATAGACAGAGAGATAGGTCAAGAAATTATAATAATTCTCAAAAAAATATCTACATTCTTATATAATCGCTTTGCAAGTAAAGCCGTGTAAATAGGATATAGAATATGAAAGATCAATAAACCAACGCTTATAACATATTTATAAGAAATAAACCTTTTAACGTCTTGGAGGTGAAATAATAAATCCATATTCATTATTCCAAAGATAAACTGGTTCTAAAAACTATTACAGACCCTTGCAATAAGAGACGAATGTTAGAAAATTATTTATTCTCCTTCACTTCTACTTAGGTGTTACATAAGTAATACCTACTTGTATTTATTTATAACACATATCGCATAGATGAGATAATACTATTTCAATATTCTGAGGCTTGAGTATTAAATTTTTTTGTGGTTTTATTCATATTTGCGGAGTCCGTTAAGCCAAAGAGGTTTTTAATACTACGAGGAATAAACTTAATCGAAAATACACCGTTAGCTAGAAAACTAAATAAAAGTCGCTGAGAATAAATCCATTTGCGTTATAAGTTTTCCTATGGACTTTTCTATATTTCCATTGAACATTTTAATAGGTTTTTATTATTAATAATATTCTTTTCACTAGAATATCTACTATTAATTAAAAGTACAGGATTATACATTCTAATACTAAATATAATATTACAAATGCGAAAATGAGTTTATTTGTCTGTTTATAACGCTTTCAAGCCTTAACTGTTCAAATGATCGATATACCATTTTGCTTACTACATGTTGTCAGGGGTACAGAAACGGAAAAAATGAGGGCTTCAACAATGGACGACTAGGATATTACCGTCCCACCTATTTCTGTTGCAAAGCAGCGGTGCTCATACTGCTGTTACAGTTTGAACGGTGTTCACTGACAAAATATACCTGATTATATTACAGTTGGCTGTAACTCAATCTCTCAGAAATAGCAAGCTACTAAAGTAACCTCATAGCTGTGGTTTATTTATGGTTTGTTATTATTAAAAGAAGAGAACGATAGTATTTAAATAATACGAACGATAAACAGAAAACAAAAAGTTACAAGTTAACAAAAGTTAAAAGGTAGTAAAGACTTTGCTTTTTCTGTCCACGATGAATTTCAAAGTAACAATCGCTGCACCACGATACACAAATAACAAAAACCCTGGTGAAATGTAGTGAAGCGGGCGGGACAAACGGCCGACAGAGCTCGATTCATGTCACTCGCATAACGACGATGTCCCGACGACAACTATTTATTAGCACCTAACAAGTTTTCTGTAAAGCGGTAGGTATTTTATTTAATATTAATTGTCCGCCCCGGCTTCGCACGGGTCTACTAACGAAGAAATTGAACCTAAATCTTTCTTTTAGAGTAAGACAATGTAATGAAATAAAAACGGCAAGTAAACAACTAAAAATGAACCTGTAAATATTTTTGAAGATCTCTTTATGTTTTTTGTCTCACTCACTCGCTTTTTATTTAGAAATTCTTAAAACGAAATTTTTTCACTTTTCTATCTAAATATTTTCTTTCAAGCAAACCGTGTCCTAATATAACATAAAGAGATAAATAGGTGCAGCCGTTCAGAACTGATGCGCTTACAAACATTTGCTAATTGATGTTTCTTAACATAAATTAGAAGAAATATACGTTGACTATACATGGTACAGATATAAATATAATAAGAAAAAGAATGAGAAAACTATGGTAATGTTTTTCACATTTGCTTTCACCTATTTTGATGGCTCTTTTATAGGCCGATATAGGTCTTTTTAGAGTATTATATAGGTTATAACGTTTTTGCAGAGCAGTTAGCAGTAGTATAAATAAAAATTTTTAGAGTAAAAATAATTCTATAAAATGGTTATTGGGGGTAAGTGACAATAAATTTCCAATAAATTAAAACAGAGTATCTCGCAAAGATACACAATAGAAGTGAAACTTCTGTATTACTGGGAAATATTTTAATGAAAAAAATATAACAAAAAGCTAACGCCACGCGGTGTTCCCAGAGTAACCCATCCAAGTACTGACCGCGCCCGACGTTTCTGCTTTACTTGGGTGATCTGAAGAATCGGTGTTTTCAACGACGGTAACGAAACAGTGTTTACCCCCACTACTTTTTGGCCTTACAGACGAGAGTTAGAATTTCATAGGCCACTCATAAGTAGATTCACTTAAAAAAAACATTTTCTGGAGTCCGATTCGAGCCGCGGTCGGGGACGCACGTGCGCTCTCTCGCAGGTCAGATCGTTCGATAACTTTTACGTAGTTATTGAATTAGTTCGTGATACTCTCGGTAGTATTGTGTGTTCGATCGGCTATTGTCAATCGTTACGCTCTTTTCAGAGCGCCGGTGCACCTCCGTTAGTGTACCAATTAAACCGCACTTTTCGGTGCGAGCCGAGCACACAGAGTGCAGTACATCGAGTCGTCGTGTTGCGTCGTGTGCTGAGCTTCGCATCAGAAGATAGAAGAAAGAAGTCCGAAGAAAGAAGTGTTAGGGAACTCCCCCTAGGCTTCGTAGGTCCCCTGTGAGGCATTGCACATCGCCCACAGCTCCCTTGGTCCGGACACGGTTGTCCGTTAAATTCAAACAGGCGCACCCCCCTGCCCCTCTGGCAGGGAGGTTAGTCATGTCCTTCCCCGCACCTTTCCCCGCGTTAAAAGCTGAGAAGATCGATGAAGAGCATTTACTCAAATTCCTGTCCACCTCCCGTCCGGAAGCGTTCGAAGCCTGGTGCGAATATGAACGTGCCGGTTTGTCCTCTCACACCCCGCTCTCTGCGGATGGCGCTAAATCTGACAGTTTGACCGGCCGTTCGCGGTCCCCGGTCACTGCCAAGAAGGCCAAGTCCAAGGCCAAGTCGCGGAAGGAGAAGCCTCCAACCGCTCCTGCTCCCTGCACCGACATCAGAGTGTCGAATTCATTTTCGCCGCTTTCTCCGGACTGCAATGTCGAGTCACTCATCTCCAGCCCTCTTCCAGACTCGGATATGGACGTAGATCCGTCTGTACCCGTTGTCGAGTCAGTTAAAGACGGTTTCATAACCGTCTCGCACCGTCGGAAAGCCGACCTGTCCCGTCCCGTCTCACCCAGCGGTCCCGTTCACACGGAACCCGCACGATGCGCCAACAAGGCGCCGGCCTTAAGCCACGCCCCCTCCGACCTCTCTCTCGCACAAGCTGCGGGTTCCGCAGCTTCAGCGAAGAAGCCCCGCCCACCGCCACCTGTTACGATTCAAGACAAGTCGTCTTGGATCGCTATCTCCTCGAGCCTCAACTCGAAAAAGATATCGTACACCTCCGCCCTTAACACTCCCACTGGAATCCAGGTTAAGGTGCCGACCGTCGACGATCACCGTCGTCTAACTTCCTTCCTTAGGGAAGCGAAGTACGGGTACTTCACCCATGCTCTTGAGGACAAGCGTCTCCTCCGAGTCGTTCTCCGTAGGATCCCGGTCGAACTTTCGACCGAAGATATCTCTAACGACCTTAAGTCGCTAAACTATCCTGTCAGAGAGGTGCATCGTATGTACCATCCTCGCACGAAGGCCCCCTACAACCTGGTGTTGGTCGTTTTGGACCGCTCCAGGGAAGGTAAAGCCATCTATACCTTGAAATCCGTGTGCGGCCTCACCGGCGTCAAAGCCGAGCCCCCGCGCAAACAGTTCGCTCCCTCACAGTGTCACAACTGTCAGGTGTACGGTCACTCCGCACGAAATTGCCACCTGCGTCCCAGGTGTGTAAAGTGCCTCGGCGATCACTCCACTAGGGAGTGTTCTCGCACTCCGTCCACTCCCGAGCCTCCCAGCTGTGTGTTGTGTGGCGCCTCGGGTCATCCCGCGAGTTATCGCGGCTGTCCCCGAGCGCCGCGCACAAAGCGCCCCCGACGTCCTAGGCAGGTCTCTCCTTCCAGGGCGCCCGCCGTCTCCTCCAGCCCGTCACCTCCCCCGCTGACATCAGCAGTGGCCTTCCCGAGTCTGCCGGGCACTTCTCGTGCACCGGCAGCGTCCGCACCTGCACCTTACGTGCCCCCCCGGCCTGCTCGGCCCCCTCAGACCCCGTGGGCTCCTAAACCTAGGTCCCAGATCCAGACACCGCCCGCTCCTGCGCCCTCTGCGCCGTCCCGGCCCTCGCGGGCCCCTCAGGCCCCGTGGGCATCCAAACCTACGTCCCAATCCCATTCCCAGCCTCCAAAGGTCAAGCCCGTCCAGGTTAACCCTTTCACCTTCTCCCTAGCCGGTATAGACTGGTTAACTCAGCTCCTCATCTTCCATGAGATTCAGGAAATCGTCGCCTTTAATGCGATGATCAATAGTAGTCAGAACCTCGGTCTGCTTAACGCCATTTCGAGCTTCCCTGGCATCGCGGCCACTCTTCAGCGCCTCGCGCGCGATTCTGTTAAATAATTTTACTCTAGATACAGATGGAATAAATCCGCGTATTTATGTCTATCTTTCCCTAATAGTTCGAATCGTTTAGGTTGTATACGCAATCCGGTCGATTGCATAGTTAAATAACGGCGCCGTCGCCGTCTTACTTGTAGCTCCGTTCAACTCATAAAAATGCGTGCTTGCGCCCACGCTCGCGACTCTCTCTGCTTGCGCCGACGTAGGCAGGGGTTGAGGATACGATCCCGCACACACGTCGCGTCTCTCTCATAGCATCTCGAGCCTAGGTCGTCCCTCGGAGTGGAGCCCTCGAGGTTGTTATTTGTGTGATACAGTACTCACTTTAGTTCACACTTACACAGATCACCTCACACACGTGCACACATAGGTACACATGGTGGTGGGCTGTTTTTTTGCCCTTTTCGGACTGAATTAGGTCACACAACATAGTAGACAGATACAAAATACACATATAGGTATTCATGAAACATACATGGATTCACATGTATTTTTCACGAACTTATATGTGTATGGAATGGATAGTTAGTTTAGCTAGCTTAGTCAGATCGGGAATACTCGGCGACAGCTCGAGCCGAGGCACACCGTGTGCCCTTGTGCTGGTTGCCAAAAAATCGGGTGAGTGCCCTAAGCGCTCCCCTTAGTAGTCCGGTGAAACTGTGAAAGCCTAAAAAGCTGGCAGTGTAGGTCAGTTCGAAAAAAAAAAAAAAAAAAAAACATTTTCTAGAGAATAAAGGTCACGGGCATCAGCTAATTGTAAAGCAGTAAAATTTTGGGTAAAGTCAGAATTGTCACCATGTAATGAAGAAAAGTTAATGGTAAAATATACATTAGTACTTATTTTATTCAATTTGCTACTAACGCATGTATTGGCGGTACTAATAACATAAAGCGTTGAACACCTGATTTGAATAAAAAAGCAAGCGCGAAAAAACAAACGATGTAATTTTTCCCCGAAGCAATGTAATGTAACACATTTCTTTGATAAATTATTTGGCGGGTACGCCTATCACATTCAATTTTGCAAAATAAATAGCTTATGCTACCGCCATTGGGGGAATTATTTACAACGAGACTCCTATACGATCAATTAAACGAGTTGCGTCGACGAATACGTATCATCGAACACTTTATATTAGCGAGAACTTTTATATCTATGCTTTTATTGTAACGTTATATAATTTATACATTTATGGAAGATACGTTATGCTTGAGTGACATACCTACGTTTTGTTATCATTTTTTATAATTCGATAATTTGTAAGAAAAATATAGTGGTACTAGCTTTAATCTACTGCTTCGCACGCGTTATTGTACTAAAAAGTATTTTTCTATTCTTGGAGAATAGTACGTTTTTTCGAAACGTTTTTTCGATATATATATATACCCTATGCCCTTTTCTGTATCCCTGACTACGTTTATGCAAAATTTTATGATTATCGATTGATTAGTTAAGGAATAAAAGAGTAATAAGCAAATAAAAAAACTCGCATTTGCATTTGTAACATTACTTAAATTTATCGTTAACATAATTGTTTTACTATTTATATACATAGTTAATGACAAATCTATGTAATTTGGATGACAGCACATTTATAGTTACATTTGACGTTATCTTTCATATATATAACTAAGGTTATGACAACGTCAGGTCATCTATATTATTGTCATTACTAACAGCCAAATCTTTACGACAGGCATCGTATTCTTAGCCATACGACAATTTCGTATAGATGTGAACAGAGCGATTTGAGCAACTTTTTTGTCGATCTTACTAAACCTGTTGGTGGAAAATGCCTGAATAGCTTTACCAGGATTGGAGACGAACGTGGTAGGCACTCTACTGAAATGTCATCAAGCTGAAGGCTACCAAAGTAGGTGAAACCCTGCTTGGTAAATTTCGTAAATTTGTATTCACAACTAATCGTTTGCGCCAACTAACCATAAGTACATTAGTGCCATATGTGACACACAAACTGATACGAGTATGTGCGATGTAGTAATTTTGGTTAAAAAGAGAAAAGGTCCCTTATCGAACTTATGTACCTACTCTGTTTGTGTGCACGTCTGAAGTGCAGTGTGGTGCATGTTGTCAGCTACTGAATCTGGTGTCACCATATCGCACAAGAAACCTACTAGAGGGTTTTGTGTCTGAGATTTGGAGTGAGAATACCCTCTGCTCTTTCGCTATTCGTCGACTCGGTCCACGTTGGAGGTTACTTTATAATTTTTTAATGTTCTTTTTTTATAGGAGATGATACCTCTGCGCCGCTACAACGCTACAATATGGACATCGACTTAAATGAGTTCTACGTATAGAAGTATAGTGCAATAAATACCTACCTCAATTTGTTCATGAGACCCCCTGTTTTTATGGTAAAAGGTCATTACTTTGTTTTAGCACGTATCACCATCTAATATATTAAAGTTTACCTTAATAATTAAACTAGTTACAAAACATAGAATATTGTGATTCAATTATCTATTTATTTTAATTAATAAAAGCTTGTCATAGACTAACCAATATATAACGTAGCAGGTTCTAGCATAGTAGTGAATAAATGTAACGACCATGGGCTGGTTTTAGAGTGCAGGCAGGTGGCAGGTGCGTGTAGTTCAAATGTCCAAAGACGCCGCACCGTTGGCATTCACAGTGACGCTAGCAACGTCTATATACAATTCAAGTACACGCTCCCACGTAAGCACCCGCACCCGCCTCCATTCAAAAACCGGCCCGTGGTCTCAAATTTCACACTTTAACAAAGTTTTTCTAAAATTACATTTCCTAAAAGTTTTAGATAGTCAGTTAAAAAGATTACATCAATAATTTATATAAGTAAAAATAAATTGCCGAATGTACGAGTATGTGATCACTTCACTTCACAGCGGTTATCTAATTCTTTTTTTTGTTGTATTATATGAACACGTCGGAAAGATTGTATGGAAAAGTGAAAATTTTAGGTTAATAAATCTTTATAGAAAAAGTGAGACATAAGACAGCAGGGAGGAGATCTTCAAAATTATTGGTAGATTAATGTTCAGTTGCCTTTTTATTTCAATACACGGTTGTACTATAAAGGAAAGATTTAGTCTCTCATTTTTTTCGTTAGTCCACCCATGTGAAGTCGATCCGGGCAGCTAGCCTCGTATAATTTTAAATGATTTCTGAGATTATGATAAGGACTAATCATGTACATAAAATTGACTCAGACTAAATTGTTACCATATACCATATAGGACCAGTCGTCTTATATGGATCCGAGTGCTAGGCTAGGAAAGAGACGAATGAGAAAAAAATAGCACGGTGGCAGAGAAATTGAGGAATAATAAGTTAGCATGGTTATTATTATGAGAAGAGATGAAAGTCATGTAACAAGAAAAGGTTTGAGTTTGAAAGTGAACGGATATAGGGGTAGAGGGAGACCGAAAAAGATGTAAATGGATTGTGTGAAAAATGATATGTGTATAAAGAATGGGGAGAGTGGAAAAGGCAAACATGTGGTGTCGACCCTACTTGAGTGGGATGAGGGTAAGATTATGATTATAGGCAACTGAATATTTGTTTCTAATGAGTACTTTGATACTTGGTCAAATGGTATAATGAAAAAAGACAGAAGAAATAAAACTACTTGTATATAATGCATAGTTTTTGTTTGTTCTTGTTCTTGTTTGTTATTTTAATCCCAATATTGTTTTAAATGTATATAGGGTATATCCGTTTCGCTTTGTTTTAATCCCTGAACTATCCAAATTTATAAAGGTTTAAGTTCTATATAGTATTAGTATTATAGTACAGAAATTTGAAAAATAACAAGTGATGTATTGTTACATTATAAAATATGTATAAAATTATAATGTTTGTATAAAATGTATTTTTAAATTATTTTTTCTTTTTTTGTACGAACTTTTTTTACTAAACCATGTACTTATAATATATGATGTCTTGAAAAAAAAAACATAATCCGCCATTTTGAGATCTTGGTCTTAAAAATCAGTCGAGGGGTTAATGCATATTGAACTATTCCTTCAGAATATTACTTTTTTCTGGATGAAACCTATGTCCTTTTCTATATTCCCTGACAACGTGTCTGTGAAACTGCATGATGATCGGTTTAGTAATTAAGGCATGAAAATGTAATACACATACACATTCACATCACATATTAGTTAAGATTAGAACCAGCAGTACTCATTACACTGCATGTATTGATAAACATGTCTTACTGTAATTTATTTTTGTAATAAATAGTTGCGTTACAGCGAAGTCAATGTTGTGTATATATACTATGTATACAAACATTTACACAAATAATTTTTCATGGCTATCGGTTGAACGATACAGAAATTGATGAGCTGAAGCGCCACCTAGAGGTAACTTATAGTAAAATAGATGGTGTTAAAACATTCTCCTTGAAATAACATTTACGCGTGCCAAATGTCAGGTCAATCTTTTTAATCGTATCATTTATATAGACTACTAATCGTTCAGTGGTCAAAATTAGATTTTTTTTTAAATAATAATTTTCTATGTTATTGTTCTTTGTTTAATAAAGATAATAATCTTGCAATATTTTTTCATTTTGTTATATTAAGTCAGATGCGAAAGTGTGTAAATACGGCATTACGCATTAACTTCCAATATTAATCACAAATCACGCCGCCGTGGTCTGGCGGTGCACACTCGCCGCAACCCCCTTGGTGGCAACTTAAGCCTAGGTTAGATCCCCCAGAGTAGAGTTCTCGAGCATGCTACTAAAACGATACAGTACACGATAGTGACAATTTTCAATCACTAGTATCACATCACAGATCACGCCCATATAACTGCACACACGCACAGGTAAGTACACATATGGTGGATGGGTTATTTTTCCTTATTTTGAAACTGGGTTAGTGTAGTCTAGGCAAATTGTCACATACAAAATAAACATAATAGCCGCTTTAGGGCCCTTAAGTTTGTTGCTAATTAGCTAAGTGCTTTAAGTGCTCACCTTAATAGTCTGTTGAAACTGTAAACAAAAAAAAATCGGTTTACAAATAAAGAAGAACAAGACACTGAACGGTATAACCTTCTATATGTAGACAGATATTGAAAATCGTTCCTATGACAACGTTTGGTAAATTCATTAAATGAGGTACTAACATGTATTAGGACTATTAGCAGTGCACGGTCGAGAGCCTAAATTAATTGACTCGCGTCATGCGCCATAAATCGTGTAGTGGCCCATTAGGGTCCATGCATTTGCTGTATAAATGCATCTGTACTGAGACGTGCCGGTTTAATTGAGTTCGCCTGAGCTTGAATTGTTTACTCGTGTAATTGAATACTTGGAATAATGTGATAAGACATCATCTCAAATAACCTTTATTGGTTGCGAGGAAAGTAATTATACTAATATATGATTACTCTATGAATGTAAGGTGTAGTTTAATGTAATTAACGAAATCATATTAGCATTTCACATCATAAATTAGTAACATAAATTTTTTTTTTGCCAGCTAACTTCGTTGTTACTAAAAACGATCTAATGGCCAGTGACAAAATAAGGATTACATAAAATGATATAAATCTATTCGTTCTTTATTTAAATCTAACAGATGGAGCGCAAATGCTAACGCTACAGCCTCTGCCAATATTTGGACCTGCATAATTTACTACGATTGGCAATTTAAGTTTTTAAACAAGAATCAATTAGGAAGTATAAAGGCATAAGATATTTCTCTAATTAAATTATATTTCTATATTATATCTAGCTGATACCCGTTCGCTTCGCTGTGAAATAAATAAACTTAAAAAAAGGGGAAGGTTCAATCAAAACCAAAGAATAGCCTAGAACCGTCTATGAACAATTCCACATCGAATGGTCATAGTCCTATGACAATATGTTTCGCAATCTTGACGTAATTGAGCCTGAAAAGAACTGAATTTCATAATCTGTACTATCATAATACATATATAGATTACACTTGTATTACGACTGTAATACATTTAATGAACAGTAATATACCACGGTACAAATGCCCAGCACTTCACATGCCACAGTTCAAGCATCACTCGAACTTCAAACTGTCCAAGGGTTGTCCTTAACCGGATCTTAAATTGGCCACGGTCTAACTCCTGAACAATTCCAATTACATTCCGGGAAAGCACAAACTGAACCGAATTTTGTACGGAATCCGGGAACTTTGGTTCATCTTTAATTAATATCAGAATAGTATTCGGAATTAATTTAAATCCAATGGGTAGCAAACATACGAAGATTTAAAATGTAGGAATTAAATTTTAAAATACGGCTGTGATTGTTTGATGTAATAATTTGGAAAGATTCATCGACATCTGCTTTTTTATATTATTGTTTACATTTTCGTCACAAATAGAAGGAAAAATTACTAAGTTAAATGAATAATATAGCAATCACTTTATTATTACAGGACCATAAAGAGAGAAGATGATTTTATCGAATTGGCTATCACCATCTTACTCTTACCCCATCCAAATAGGGTCGGCAAAACATGTTTGTCATGTTGTGATGTAGGATTTGGCTTCATTGTTACGATCGGCCACCTACCTGACGTCTTTTTTTTCGAACTGACTACACTGTTAGTCTGGCAAGGCCTTTGCAGTTTTACCGGACTACAAGGGGAGCGCTTAAGGCACTCACCCGATTTTATATAGGCGACTAGCACAAGGGCGGACGGCACACCTCAGTTTGGGCTGTCGCCGAATATCCCGAATCTAACTAGCTTTTTTTTTTTTTTTTTTTTTTTTTTTATTAACGTGGGGAAATCCATTATGGATACCCATCCTCCCGGGGGAGAGAATGGGTTATGTCCGACTCGCACGGACTAAAACCCCACGGTGTACCGGCCACCGCTTTAAGTTGGGGCGGCATGGGACCGTGCTGAGCTATCACCATGCCGCCCCCAGCGGTCAGCCTGGCGAAAGATGGCCGCCGGGCTCCGTCCTTATAGGGAGGTACACAGGGTACACGACCAGCTACCTCCCCTCGTCCGCCGAACCTGTGCAATGAGGAGATGGGCCCCCCGGCCCATCTCCTCAGGTCCGGCTACGGAGGTGGGAGGAGGCGGACAAATCGCCGCCTCCTTCCACCGGCCCTCCTTTGGGGGAGACGGCCGCTGAGAGGGTCCGCCTCTCGGGCCCTCTCCGCCGCCTCTTTCTGCGAGATTACATCCTCGCAGAAAGAGGCCATCGCCGTCCAGGCGTCTTCGCTGCTGAGCATGGCCGCAACCACGCTCGGCAGCGACAGATTTCCTCCCACCACCGCAGCCAGAGTGCGGCGCTGCACCACCCACGCAGCACACTCAGACAGTGTGTGCTGCGCGGTGTCCTCCTCAGCGCCGCACTCGTGGCATGCGGCGGTCGGCTCCCTGCGAGCGATCTGGTGCAGGTACCAACCAAAACAGCCATGGCCGGTCAGCACCTGCACCAGTCGGAACGTCAGGGAGCCCCACTCCCTTTTAATCCACTGCGGCAGGACCGGGCGGACGGCGTCCACCGTATATCGCCCGTACCGCGCGTCCGCCAGATCCTGCCGCCACCGCTCCATAGCGGTCTCCCTCCCCTCTCGCCTCTTTCCCTCTATATCCCTGGGAGCCGGAGGCTCCCCCAAACGTTTCCTTGCCGCCGTGAACTTGTACACGGCGGCAAGAACACCCGCCTCCAGCTCCCAGGGCAGAGAGCCGGCGAGCGTGAAGGCCGCCGCCGAGGACACGGTGCGGTATCCTCTGATAGCCCTCAGTGCCACAATGCGCTGCGCAGCACGCAGCGCCCGCACATTATCGACACCGAGGGCATCAGACCACACCGGGGCCCCGTAGACGGCCATCGCTCGCACGACTCCCATATAGAGTCGGCGGCACCCGGCACTTGGCCCCCCGATATTGGGGAGCAATCGGCCGAGCGCCGCCGCCGCTCCTGCTATACGCGGTCCGAGCCCCTCAAAATGGGGCTCGAACCGCCAGCGCCCGTCCAGGGTGAGGCCCAGATACTTCATTCGGGGCCCCACCCCGATACGGGCGCCATCTACAACTAAATGGGCCCCAGGTGGTGGCCCTCGCCGAGGCCCGTGAAATACTAGGGCCTCGGTTTTATCGAGGGCCACCCTAAGGCCCAACCTTCGGATGCGCCCGACCACGACGGTTGTGGCCGCCGTGGCCAGGCGCACCAAATTTCCCCATTCCTCCCCCCGGGCTACGACTAGGGTGTCATCCGCGTAACATATAATACGCGCTCCGGTGGGGAGCGCGCCGCGGAGCACCCAGTCGTAGCCCAGGTTCCACAGGAGTGGGCCCAAGGCCGACCCCTGTGGAACCCCACACCCTGTTTTCCGCCGGACCATTCTTCCTTCACTGTCCACATAGGCGACCTCCCTGTCCTCCAGATACGCCTCCAACAGCCGCCGCAAGTAAGGAGGCACCCCAAAATATCGGAGTGCCTCCCTTATAACAACGTGCGGCAGGCTGTTGAAGGCGTTGGCGATGTCCAGGGACACCGCCAGGACCCTCTCCCCCTGGGAAGTCGCCTCTGCGGACAGTGACTTCAGGAGGGTCAGGGCGTCTATTGTGGAACGCCCTGCCCGGAAGCCGTACTGCGCGTCCGCTAAATTCGGCCCCGCCCCCTCCAGGTGCTGGACGACCCGGGAGGAAATAATTCTTTCCAGCACCTTCCCGCTGTCGTACAGCAGCACGAGGGGCCGATATGCGGACGCGCAGTCCAGGGGGCGGCCTTCCTTCAAAAGTAGGCACAGCCGCCCCCGCTTCCAGGGCTTCGGGAACCGCCCAGCCAACAAACAGTGACTGAGCAGCTCCCGAAGCCACCCCCCCAAATGGCCCAGCGTAAGGGCGAGCACCCGGCCCGGGACACCATCAGGGCCAGGCGCTCTCCGCCTGTTACGGAGGCGCTCAAACGCCCTCCCCATCTCCTCCTCCGTGATTAGAGGGGGAGGACCGACGAGCTCCTCCGCAACTGCCGCCTGAGGTGGAGGCATAGGAGGAGACACAATGCTAGGAGGGTCGGGGAACAACGCTCCCACGACCCTCTCTACTACCTCCGGCTGGAGAGTTTCCGTGGTGGGAGGCGCCCGTCCACGCAATTTCGCCCTCATCATGTGGTACGGGCGCCCCCACGGGTCCCTCTCCAGCGACTGTAGCATCTCCCCCCATGCCTCCTCCTTCGCCCGGCTGATGGCGGCTTGCAGGACCTTCTTCTTGGACCTGTAGTCGCCATACAGCCGGGCCTCCTCCTCAGGGTCTCGACGACTCCTCCGGCGGCTACGCCCGAACAACCGCCGGGCCGCGGAGCAAGCCCCACGGAGATCTGCGATCTCCGCCGTCCACCAGTACACCGCCCTTCTGTTTAGGCGGTGTACGCTCCGCGGCATCGACGCGTCGCATATCTCCGTGAGGGCATCACGGAGGCGGGCAGCGGACGCGTCGACATCTTCCCCGGTCGGAGGGGGCATGGCCCAGGCCTGCACGATGGCCGCCTCTTCCGCCATTTCACGGTCAAGGCGGCTCATCGCCCAACAGGGGAACGTCACGCCCCGAATCTAACTAGCTAAGCTAAACTAAGTTAACCTATCCATATCAAGCATGTATGTTTCACGATCCCGTACATGTATTTTGTATCTGACTACTGTGCTATTCTAAACTATTACAGTTTGAAAAAAGGGCAAAAAAACAGCCTACCATTATGTGTACCTACAAGTGTGTGTATGTGCACGTGTGTGGGGTGATCGGTATAATGTTGTAAGATCTAGTGCTTGAAAATATTTTTTCAGTGTCACTATGTTCGCGCATGCAACGTGCTCGAGGCCTCCATTGCGGAGGATCGGACCTGTACCTGACATCAACCCTCCTAGGGATTATATTGTAGTACCACTATAAAATCAACTTTCTGACTTCGTGTCGATGCCAAACGTGGATATTTGACTCTTCGATAACAAGTGGTAAGGATTCAAATGACGCGCTTGTATACGATGTATTCGTGTATTGCACCTCCACAGGCTTTAGTTTCTGGTCTGTCAGATATAATATCGTTACTATATTGAAATAAAAAACTAAAGCTTAATTGAATTCATATTAACATCACGACATGACATATCATAACAGAAAATAAGAACTCAATTTATCCCATTTTAGTCTCATAGACATTTCCACGTTTAAACAACAAAACGAAAGTCACGGAAAAAGCAACACCAGCTTTGTTCGAAAGAATTGAATTAAAAATGGCGACTGGAAATTTCTCTGTTTTTCGTGGCTCACGCTCGACTGCCCGCAAATGGACAATTAGCCGCTTTGCACGCGACCGAATAAAAGCAACTTGCACTCGGTTCTCAGTGAAAACATTGTAAGTTTTGGACGATACAACATAATCTCTGGTAGAAATTCTTTGTATCCTAACAATGGATAACGTTTTTTTTTATTTTGCAGCTTGTACACAATACCATTTTGTCGGTGTCAGACTATCTGCACTATTGTGGAACAAAAGATTTTATTTTAAATCACAAATACGGGCTTCATGAACACAAAATTATAAATATACTTCGTCCGTGTTGCAGTACAATATGAAATCCAACAATAGAAAAATGTAGCCTAGCTCCACCTATTGGCTAGTTATAGTGAAATGTATAAAACATTGTCCATGAAATACATCTGCTTTCATGAAAATTGGTCAAACAATGTTTGAATTTATCAATCTTATTGACATATACTTACGTTCATTTTTATATATACAGATTTTTATTTACATTGTAAAAAATAACTAAATAATATTATTATAAAATTAAATTAGAACTATTTATCGCAATATTCCATTGAATAACTGTATATAAAGATAAATAAATAACTAATTTTTCCAAATCGAAAGGTATCAATAAGGGTTGTCTAAAAAGAATTCTCTAGAATTTTTCAGCAGAACCGCGAACGATAATAAACAATTAAAATTCCGCAGAGATGAATGGATGTGCCGTGAATTCACAATTGCTGTTGTTCCCGAGTGATTCATATTTTTTGTAGCGTCGCACTTTTAGATATTGCTTAGAGATGAAATAAAGAATAACACTATATTGAAATTTAAAAAGAAGCCTAAAATGTGACATTAGTATTAACTTTATTAATTGTTACATGGCTTAATGTTACTGTATTAAAAAAATATATTGTGCCAATATGTTTCTCAGCGATATATGAGATTACATCTGTCTATTGCTAAATATTTTAAACAAGTTATAAATACTGTGACCAGCCGCGGTTTCGCTTGTGTAAATTTTAAAATTTACTTAGTTATTTGGTTGGTCGTTCCATGTTTTAGGCTCACTAGGACCGGTAACAGTTTTTTAGGCAATAGTATTAGGTTTTATAACAAAATTTCAAAACACGTTACCGATTTGCCGGATACTAAGTTCAAGCACCATGTCAAGCAGGTTTGAATGTCTAAAGGCTATTACGGGGTGGATCATTATGTGAACGATGGTGAGTGACGTCTGGAAATGACGCCCTCTCTGTGCATTCACTAAAACCGAATGTAATTGTTTGTATCTACGTTTATAACTATGTTTTAAAAATATGAGTTATCGAATGTTTAATGAAAAGATAAACCTGATCGATTTACTTGACGGTTCTTCTCGATGACTGGGTTGTTTTCCGAACCTGTGGTAACTTTGACGTTTATAAGCGCCTTCTCAGGGCCTAAACTGAATAAAGTATTTTTAATTTTGATTTTTGATTTTGGTTTAATTTGATTTTATATTGATAACCCTAGACACTCAACCTTCGCTCATACCTTTAATCTAACCATAGGTCAATTTGATGAGTAAATTTTGATTTTGTTATTGTATCTAGTTTCCTTTACTTTTCATATATAAAATCATGAACCAGGTAAATAAAAATAAATTCCTATAATAATATTTCTTTTATACGTTGTACGTAAGATACTAGTTTCACAGAAATTTACTTAGAAAAATAAAATTAAAAATAAGCAATGAGATTATTTTCTTTGGCGCACATAAATTATAATAGGCCTATTATTGAGTAAAAAAGATACAAACTAATATTTTTAAAGGCGTTTTATATAAAAATTGACTATGTTTTTACTGCAAAATGGACTGTTAAAGCAGCTGAGCAAAAATACTTTGTCATGAGCTTTTTACATTTCTGTTTGTAATTATTATCTCATTTTTTTTCCTTTTCATATTTGGAATATTAATTGGTCATCATCACTTATTTGCTAGTGGAATGTTCTGTCATAGAAAAGCAGGCATCACAAAAGGTTTTTTTTTCCTTAGGTCATGAATTACACATATCTAATACCAAAATACTCTGTATTGAACAGTATACATCAATGGTGTCGATTACCTTTTATGATTGCAGTTAACATCAGAATTCCAATAAGAACTCTGATATCTTCTTTGGCATTATCAGACAACGAACCTTTAGAAACTATGGTAAAAGCTGCAGAAAAGTATAAACTTTAGTTTAAAAAAATATACACAAAACCTGACCATTATTATTAATTCGAATATAACTAGAGCTTCAGAATATAACTTCAGAATATAACTTCAGAGCGACCAAAAAGATTGAAAAAGACTGTACTGTTATGCCTACTGTTACATAAATTAATAAATTGTATACAGTATAAATTGCGGACGGACAGTATTCAATGATGGGCACTTTTTTATATACGACATTGGTAATTGTATTAAATTAAATTCTGTACTACAATCAATAGCTTGATGTTGAAACTGACTGTGACTAATGACACACTATAAATGTACTCATAAAATAATTATTACCCGTACAAAATTTGATACCAAAGTTTGAAAAATGCCAAAGTATATTGGTTTATTTATTGTATTGAAAAGTAAAAATACAAAGACACAAATTGAACTACGCTGTTTTATCTTTTTTTTTTAATTCTCAAATGATATTCACAATATATAGTCAAGATCTTCTCCGAATTTCACATTTTGGTTATGGTGAGTTTGAAAGTGCAAAAATGAAAAAGATTATCAAAACTTTTTTTTTATCCATATAAAGATTTTATCATAAAATATGACTTCCTTATATTCATCACAAAAATTCCTTATCCTTACTCATGTTTATCCGATGTTTGTAATTTATAGCGAAGGGAGCCTGTACACGGGCTCGAGTAATTTCGTTATCTTTCGTAAACGTTAAAGCATTATATTTGCATGTAATTAATTGATAACAGAAGGTGAACATTACTGAAAACTGTTTTCCTTAACCTTCGACGTATGGACCGATCGCATAAACTGGTCGAGTTTTCAGTATCATAAAACTAATTAACCCCCAAGGGTAATATATTTATAAAGTGATTACAATTCATTTCATATTTGACCATATCTCGAATACAGAATATTCACAATTCACAGTCGTAAATAGTGTTTTGAACGTAAACAAGGCTAACGAAATATTACAATCGTGTCTGATCGAGGCTTGACATTAGTTTCACAGGAGGGATATTAACTAAATCCTTAATAATATTATAAATGCGAAAGTGTGTTTGTTTGCTAGAATTTCACGTCTTCATTAAATTTGTTACACACACATACACGTTGTCAGGGGTACCGAAAAGAATATACGGAACATATCACCCAGAAAAAAGGGTTGTTCCCGACGGATAGGTCAAATTTATATGAACGCGAGCGAAAGCTGCAAAAATTGCCATAGTGTCAACTTTAATTATTATTTTAAAAAGATTAGCTACACAAATATATAGAATGGAGATTGCGTGTGTAATGTATGTTTGGGTATTTTTATATTTGGGTAGATTGCGGTACCGGGCTCTGACCTTTTTACAACGGTCTGTTTTTCGCCTTAACGTACAACGAAGTGAGAGCTGACGGATTCCTTTTTTTGTGTATGGGGTTTTTGGCCCTTCCAACTAAACATTAAACATTTATATAATAATTGTGTGTACGTGTGTGTCACGATGCACCGTAAGAACGAACTACAACAGCCAGGTTAGAGCCTTCGAGCCAGATTTGAATCAGCGGTCTAGATGCTGTCACGAATATGCAAAGGGATCCGGAATGGCCTAGTTTAACCCTCAATCCAGTATTTCCAAATACCCATTTAAGGCACACCATTAACCTGGCTGTTGTAATTTATTCTTACGGTGCATCGTCACACAAACATACACACAGTTATTACAGAAATGTTCAATTGGAAGGGCCAAAAACCACAAACACAAAAAACATTAGTTGCCAGTAAAATCGGCTTACGGACGATAATTTTACGCGCTAACGTCATAAGAAAACATTGATGAAAAATTGCACACTTTTTGCCGCAAGAGATAGGCTCGGCTCGGCTCAGGTGGAACGTGACAATGAATCATGCTTTTTCGTGCATGCAGCCGGCGTTCATCGATTAATAAGACGTTATCACGTCAAAAAAAAATCCGTCAGCGCTCAGTTTGTTGTACGTTAGGCGAAGAAACTAACCGCTATAAAAAGGTTAGAGCCCGGTATCGCGATTTACTCATACGTGAAAATATGATAATACCCGGACAATGTAAATAAAAATAATTATTCTGTTTTATTATATTTGCCATATAAATTCGAAAGAATACATTACATTACATTTTTCATTACATTTTTGTTCGTGCGCTAACAAGTTTTATGCCACAAGGAATTTTCTTCCAGAGAATCAGATATAGTATTTTAAAAAAATATTCAAGATAAACTCAAATATAAATCATAACATTGGTATAAAAGTTGCTAAAACTCGTCTATGTATAATGTACGTTTTACTCAAAATTTATTTTAAAATATACGATTTGGTGTATCTGCGTTGCTATATTTTGTATTCTCTGAGATGAGGAAAAACACTAAGCGACGTACACGGTAAATTTAGTTATCATAATACTTATAACATTGTCAACTTCCTTGGATAGGCACTCTAAGTTGGAGCCTCCGTGTACGAGACGCTCTATAATATGAGATTTTAATAGTTACTAAGATAATTCCCGAACGTAACCAGCTTTTGTTTTGAATAATTTGTTTCAAACTAGCTGTGTAACGCGATTTTCTACGCTAGAAATGTCATATGTAATAAACAACTATTAAAAAATAATCATAGGTACGTGGATGTATTCAAAATTGAATATCGGATATTGGTTCGTGTCTGACGCTTTTTATGTTTTTGAACCTCAAAACGCTGAGTTTTTTTAAATCATATTATACGCATGGCTTCACTTCACAGTAAATATTCCTATATTTAATGTATGGCTTCCATCCTTTTTCAGCATGCAAATCCTAAAAAGTGCCTACTTGTTAATTAAACCAAAACTAATACTCGGTACTATGAAATACAATATGAAGGCCAATAAACATTCAATAGCAAATTGTTTATCATGATTTCACGCTTTAAGTACGCAACCGATCATCAAGAAAATTGCCATAGACATTGTCAGGGATACAGAAAAGGACATAGGGTACCTTGCACACAGAAAAATATACTGTTTCCGATGGATGCATTCAATTTACATAAACGCGAGCAAAGTTGCAAACAAAAGCTAGTTTATTATAAGTATAGGTTCATTGTTATAAAATTAATATAGGGAAAGAATAGTTAATAATAAAAATATCAATATGATATGACCATACGAAACAATTCCTTTATAAAAAGTGCAACAATGATAATCAAAACAAACAAATCATGCGATGTTCCCAGGCGGTCATCCTTCCAAGTACTGATCGCGCTTAATAACGTTACTTAACTTCGGTGATCGGACGGAGAACCGGCGCCGTGTTTTCTACACTCTACCCGACACAGTGTTTACCACTACTTCTAGTTACTCAAAACGTTGCGAATTAGATTTTCAAAAAGAATAAGATAAGAATTTTAATTTCAAGAAGAAGAAGTTTAATTTCAAAAACGCATTGAACGGTCGGTGTTATTTTCAATCAAATAATCGAAGTACCAATTGGGTTTTTGAAAAAATATATATTAATTTCTTTATTCAATATCTTGTATATATAATTTGAATGTATTTTAAAATTTTATAACAAATTGTTTTGATAGTCGATAAAAACATTTCCAATTAACTATAAACAATTTAGAATTGATAAAACTAAAAAAATATTCACGTTACTACGAACGCACCGTCATTAATCGTTTTGTTTGTGACGACATTATGTTAAATTTAATTTCATGACAGTATCAAATATTTCTATACATGTATTAATGGAAATTATTGTATCAATTGTAATGATGGCAACTAGCAATAAACAGTGTGACGTCACTTCGGTTTGTTCAAAAAGTGAGGGCGTGTCTTTTTTTTTGTTTTGGATTAAAAAAAAAAAACTATTTTAGATAACTTTTTAATTAGTCATAATTAAAAAATTACAAAATATAGTTTCGTTACAAATCTCATGAATTATGTTTCCATTTATTATAAAGAAAATTGGTTTTATAAAAAAAACAACTGTGTTTTTGGTTAAACATTCAAAAACAAACCTAATAAATCTTATTTACAGAAAGTAACACTTCTTTCTTGTTTCAGCCATCTAGACCTGTTTTCGAACTGTAATAAAGATCAAGTAACATAAGAATAATATTTTACATTTTTTACTCTAACTTAACCTAAAATACATAACAATATTCGTAATTATCGGTCAACCAAATTAAGCACCAATAAATGTTCGTAATGGAACTTATTTGTTTACAGATTATAAGCTGGAAAATATTTGTCACAACATTTATCAGTGGTACATGCTATGTTTATTTTAATTACATCAATTACTCGGAGTTTATAGCGCGGATATTAATTTGTGAATATCATCGCCATTGCATTAATATATCATTATATTGATAATTCATGACGTGTCTCTCGAAAATTAATAGTTTCGGCAAAAAAAATCTTTCTAGGAGATTAAAGGTATACAAATGAATACGAAAAATAATCATTGAGGGCAAAACATTTAGATATGGCTTGATTAATTATGTCAAAAAAAAAACACTTGTGCCAATATGATCATTCTCGTCAGGAAACAAGTTCCTTAGATTTATGTTCATCTCCGGATTATGGCTATTTAGATTATTTATACTTTCATCACGTAAGAATAAAGCGTTATTCCATCTCCACGCGGCTTGCTTTCACTAAGTGTAATCTGTATTTTTTGTTTTTTTTTCATTCATTTTTTTCAAAGCAAAGAACGTAAAGTAAGAAATCAAATCAAAAAAGTTTCATTTAGGAATTCAATTATTAATTTAAGACAAACATTTATTTATTAAAATTACATATAGAATAGAAAAACTATATGATTCAAGTATAATTGAAAACAAAAACAAATAACTGTTGTTTAAATTAAATTACATAACACTTCCAGGTGTTCGGTATAGAAGTTACAACATCTTACAGGGCACAATGCTTGTCTGTTCCAATGATGATACTGCCATGCACACACACTCATCTAAAATAGAAAGGCAGAGAGAGAGACAGACAGAGAAACACAACACTTTTTCGACTATTATACGCAGAACAAATATAATACATTAATATTAATTTAATATAATAGTTACAATGTAACTATTGGAACAATGTTCTCCTTGTCTGATAATAAACGTGGTTGACCCAATTTAGCGTTACCGTGAGAGTAAACCACGTTAAAAATTGACGGGTATTGAGGAGACAACCTCGTTAAAAAACAGACGGGAGGCCTTCGGGCGGAGAGAGGTAGAAAACTTCGTTAAAAAGTTACTGTGGGAGGAAACCACGTTAAAAAGTGACAGAGGGACGGCCTTTGGGCGGATGGAGAGGGAGAAAACCTCAAGAAAAAGTTACCGTGGGAGGAAACCACGTTAAAAAGTGACAGAGGGGAGGCCTTTGGGCGGAGGAAGAGGGAGAAAACCCTCATTAAAAAGTTCCTGTGGGAGAAAACCACATTAAAAAGTGATAGAAGGGTGGCCTTCGGGCGGAAGGAGAGGGAGAAAGCCTCGTTAAAAAGTCACCGTGGTAGAAAACCACGTAAAAAAGTTACAGGTGGTGGTGGTTGGAGGGGGTGACCCCTTGACTGCCAAACCGGACCAAGGAGGGAAGGGGCTGGGGACCTGACTTTCCATTGCACATTGGTTCGGTAGACGGGTAGGCAGCTTGACCGGGCTGTCGTCGCGGTCAGGGCGTTCGTGCTGGGCCTTGTCGCCGGGGTGGCATGGTGCTTGCTTGTTCGATCCCGTGCCACTCCATAGCGCGGCAGACGGTATCTTGTGGGTTTTTTTAGTCAGTAAGAGTCTGACACCCCACAGCTCCCCAGGGCTCCTTTCAAACAAGTTTTCACTTCAAAAGATGTTGTAGTAAAAAGGTTTTAAATCCTTATAACGCAAACTGTACAGGACCGCTGTATAAGTTAGCAAACAATAAAATTAATTTGATTACATCAATTGACCCGCACAATATCACATGATATTAATTTAAGGATATCACCACGATCAAACTAATACCAGAATATGGCGTTCTTATGAGCAGACACAGTGCAAATTAATAAGCCAATGCCAATAACTGGCAATAGTCGTAAACGAGATATCCTATATCGCTTTTACAACATCTGATATATGACAGGTATCAATAGAGAGATGAGAAGGGTCGCAAGTTAGCTCGTTAGGGTTGTCGATCGTTAAATAATACTTTTGAGATCACTTAATAATAAATATTAAGAATTGTAAAAAAATTAGGAATAGATTGATGAAATCGGAAGTCTGTGAGAGTCAAATAATATTCACAGTTAATCATTATTTATCATTTTCATATTCATCCTTTGTCAATTCACTCCTGAAGATAAGCCTAACACAAGGTGAGCATTGGACCAAATTGCACATGATGTCCCTTTATCTTATCTGGTGCCTTTCTACACATCTACATACGAAAATTACTTAATACGAGTAATTCGTATTTTTTTTAAATAAAAAACATTCAAACGCTACATTTTAATTATCATAATATTATATGTCAAGGTGTATACTGTCGTTTAGCAAATAACACAGCTTAAGTCGAAAATTGGTGGCTCTTACATTTAAATGTCATCGGACAAATACTCTCAGGACACATCAAACTACTTATCACATTTTGAACGTTTCAAACAATAAAACCTCACAATTTCATTTCAATCACCAATTACTGCATGAAGATTCTAACTACATTAAAAAAAAAACAGTTTCTATCTCTCCTGGACAATGAGTCAGATTGACTTGCGCGGTGTTGTTTGCAAAGTGACGATATTAGGTTTGTACGAATATTTTCTATACTAAATTTTCAATAATATAATACAATTACTTTCTTTCCAAATACCATACAATATATAAATAACATACCATCTGTTGAATTCTCACGGAACTTTTTTATTTTCGAACACTACGAGCTATGAAACACGGTCGTCAGTTAAAATTTTAACGAAGTATTTTTATTATCAAAATATTTTAGATACCGTGTAATAATGCAAATTTTTGTAAGAATACCCAATACTTAAAACATTAATAAAAACAGAATTGATAAAATTAGAAATAGTGATTATTTTGGAATAGTTATGGAATGATTTGTATTTTGGGTTACATTTGTTGTCTTAAAACATAAGGTTTCTCTACGAGTCTCAAGATAGACAACCTTTAAACTGGCCACAATTATAATGTTTTTGGACATCACGGTGATCGACGTAACTTCGAATTTTAGCAAAACATCTTCAGAACATCTTGATGAAACCATAGCATGGTGATAGGACTTTTCTAAACCAACTTCAAGTTGAAAATTTATCAACAAGTTCCTATAGGTGAGCTCCGGTAGTTGCACTTGAGAGCCAGTTTCTTTAAGTTTAACGTGTTTACCATATTAGACCAGATTAACATCAATTGGGATTATGGACAATCACTAAAGCTTAAAAAAAATTGGTTGGTTGTAAAGTGTAAATTCGTTTTTTTTTTTTTTTTTTTTTTCGAACTGACCTACACTGCCGGCTTATTAGGCCTTCACAGTTCCACCGGACTACTAAGGGGAGCGCTTAGGGCACTCACCCGATTGTTTTTTAGGCGAAACATCTCAAGGGCACTCGGTGCACCTCGGCTTGAGCTGTCGCCGGATTCCCGAACTAACTAAGCTAGCTAAGCTATCTATCCATACAATACTCATATATGAATTCGTGAAAAATGCATGTGTGACCATGCATGTTTCACGAATGTATATGTGTATTTGGTATCTGACTACTGTGTTATGTGACCTATTTCAGTCCGAAAAGGGCAAAAAAACAGCCCACCACTGAGTGCCTAGATGTGCAAGAGTGTGGGGTGATCGTGTAAGTGTAGAACATGTGTAAATCACTGTATTCGCGCGAGTAACATACTCGAGGGCTCCACATCGAGGGACTACCTAGGCTCGAGCAGTTACAAGAAAAATCGCGACGAGTGTGCGGGATCGAATCTTCACTCCCCGCTCACGGAGGCGTGAGCAGAGAGAGTCGCGGGCGTGGGCGCAAACACGCATCTTTTGAGAGGGAATCGAGCTAAAAAATGAAGTACAACGGCACGGTGCCGATTTAACTAAATAATTACGCAACAAATCCTAATGTATCGGTCTATTATGTATGAACACGCGGGTTCGATCTGATATTTTGATTTACGCGAATTTATTTATGCGCGGCGCGGGTTAATTGCTGTACCGTGGTCGCGACGGCCGGGAAAGCGGAGATAGCGTTTAAGAGCCCGAGCTCAGACGTACTATTAACTAACGCGTTAAATGCGATTATCTCTTGTACATCGTGTACCAAAAGTAAGCGAGCTATCCAGTCTATACCGGAGGTCGATGCTGAAACCGCGATAGGTGGCGCAGGAGTGGACAGAGCCTTTGGGGGCTGGGGCTTGGCTTTAGGAGCCGAGGGAGCTGGCGGGGAAGGCCTTACGCGCCAGGAGAGCGCGCTCGGCGCAGGAGCGGATGCTGCCGGCGCACTGGAGGTGCCCGGCAGGTCGGGGAAAGCCTTCTGACTTTGTATGGGCGGAGGCGGAGGCCGATTCGTCCGAGTCGGCGGGCCGTGCGCCCTGGACCGGGTCGCACGACCGCCGCGACGGTGATAGGTCGAGCGAGGCGCACGGGGACACCCGCGATAATTCGCGGTATGACCCGTCTGCTCGCAGAGGACGCAGCTCGGAGGCTCGACGGATTCGGGAGTGCGGGGGCACTCCTTAGTGGAATGATCCCCGAGACACTTGACACACCTGGGACGCAGGTGGCAGTGTCGGGCGGAATGACCGTACACCTGGCAGTTGTGACACTGCGAGGGTACCTGGGACTTGCGAGGAAGCTCGACGAAGACAGGGGACAGGCCGCAAACTGAGTTGAGGCTGAAAATAGCCTTGCCTTCCAAGGTGCGGTCCAGAGTGACCAACACCAGGTTGAAGGGGGCCTTCGTACGGGGGTGGTGCATGCGCTGCACGCTCCGGACTGGGAAGTCCTGACCGTTCAGGCAATCGCAGATGTCGTATTCGGTGAGTTCAGAGGGAACTCCCCGAATGACGACACGGAGGCGGCGCTCTTCCTCGAGCGCGTGGGTGAAGAAAGGGAGCTGACGCTCCCTGAAATATTTGGTGAGCTTGCGATGCTCATCGGGGGTCGAAACACGAATAGAAATGCCGGCAACAGTGTTGACGGCGGACTTGTAGACGATTTCCTTCGACTTAAGGTCTTCAGAAATCTCTACCCAACGGGCTTTGTCACGGAAGGTGACGGGAGGCGGTAGGCGTGGCTTCTTAGCCGCGACCGCGGGTTCCTCAGCCGAGGCTTTAGCCGAATTCGCGGCAGAGGGCGTGGGAGAGGCTCGGGGCACCCGAGCGCCACCTATATTGGACTGCTTTGGGATTGGACGTCCCGCAGCCGAGTCGCTATCGGTCTGAATCGCGGCGCGTGGGCGTTTACCGCGGCGCGTGACGGTTGTGAAACCGTCGTCATCGGCGGGCGTGGTCGCAGGCGCAGGCACGGTCGCGGGCGCAGGCACGGTCGCGGCCGTGGTTTCCGTCGCGGGCGCGGTCGCGGGGACAGTATCGTAGTCCATATCAGAGTCGTCATCGGAGTCGAATTCCGAGAGCCTCGTGAACGGGTCGTCCGGGAGATTCGCGAAAGGGTTCGCGGAGAAACAACGCGGTATCTTACCGGGAGGATTGCGCGCGTAGACTTTCCGGAGTCTGTTGTATTCCGAGACGAGTTGCGGGTCTTCCTTTTCGACGAACATGTGGAAGCGTAACAGTTCTTCGAGGTGGACGGTATCATCAACGGCCGGAAGGGCCGGATGGGCACGCGGGGTCGCGAGGGTAGACATGACTAACCTCCCTGCCTGAGGGGCAGGGGGGTGCGCCTAATTCAAATCTAACGGACAATCCGTGTCCGGGCCAAAGGGAAAACGCGACGCGACGCGAACGCGAATCTTCTCTTCGAAACTGCACACGGCGCGGCGCGAAGAACGACGCTCTGCACGGCACACGACGCGCTGCACGACTCTCGAAGCGCAGCACGAAGCACGACGCGTAGCACGGCGAAACGACGCACTGCGCAGTGTGTACGGCTTCGCACCGAAAAGTGCGGTTTATGTGGTACACTAAAGGAGGTGCACCGTCGCTCTGAAAAGAGCGTGTTGATTGACAATAGCCGAGTAAACACACTAAAGTGCGGCTTCGCAGCAGATGTTTTCTTTCTTCGAATTTCACAAGCTCGAGTACAATAGCACCGGCGATGACTCACTCGGGAACAATGCGGGTCGGGCAGCGACGAAATCGTTGGAATGCCAACATCTGGTGCGCAGGTAGGCGAGCGCGGCGAGCCGAACGGACCGTCAGAGCTGCGAGCGAGCGCACGTGTGCACTCGACCGCTGCTCGAACGAGACTCTCGTGTAAATTCGGTTTACGGACGATAATTTTACGTGATAATCACCTGATATAGTGGAAGAGAGGTAGATAGATAGATGCGTCACAAGCCAAACGCTTAGACCAATCGCGCCTCTCTATCGCTTGTTCCGCGCTCTAGCTTGCACGCTCCACTCAAGCGGAACGTGATAATGAGTTATGCTTTTTCGTGCGTGCAGCCGACGTTCATCGATTTATAAGACGTTATCACGTCAAAAATCTCTAATAGCAAAGCCACGACTATTAGCTCAGCAGTGGTAAATAAATAAATACTGTACTCAAAAATAAATCATGTTTCTTTCAAATAAATTACGAAATTCGATGACACTAAGACAATTGACAGCCCTATGAAGAACACGCTCTCACACTTATGTTACTCGATTGATATTACCAAAAAATTTCTATTCACAAAAAATATCGTATCGCCTATTCCTATAACACTAAATTTACACACGAGCTTAGCATTTTAGGACCGTCGTAGCGAGGGTTTAGGGGCCACAATGGGGGAACAATTTAGGGGAAGTGGCTTAGTGAGTGAGGCGGGAATTGTCCTTTACGCGGTTTTTATGTTGACGGAAAATTCCGATAGCTTAGTTATTTTCGCACTATGGAAATAAAATTGCTACGTGTATTTTGTACGAATTATTTATTGGTAGGTGGTAGGGCATAGTAATTTTCTCCGAAGTGGAATTAATTGCAATTACGATACTGTTAGAGACGCACTAGAATTATAGTAAAATGTATAGTAGCTTCTATCCTTCCTAAGGCCCACAGTTATAATGGTCGAAATGAGTTAAATACCCATATTGTACAATATGTCCTTATTATAAGTTCCTCCCCACGCAGTTTAACCTTTTTTTTTTAAATGAAAAACTCAACCAATAACTTTTATCACTTGTTCATTTAAATACACATAAAGCGTTTAGATGATTCTGAGTTTTGAATGTAAGGACATTTTTGGACAATCTTTTATTGAATTATATGGCATTAATCACAATATTAGATGAGATTACAGTTGGCATGAAACTATAAAAGCAAAATCCAGAAAACTTGTGTATGTACATATGTGTGTAATGTACATCATATTGTACACTGGCCTTTTAGGAGATGATTTTTTTTCAAACTTGGGCCTGAATACTACGTGTTAGTTTGTACAATAAGGTTTACATTAGGTCTTACGAGGCTATAAGAATATAATAAATATTTGTATTAGCATTACAAAAGTACGATAGCGGTTGAAATCACGAAGAAATAATTAATATAAATTTAAATCAATTGGTGAATGTAATATGTGTGTCGCCGACGCCGCATATTCAGTAACGCCGTCCCACTGCCCGTTAAAAAGTTACTCGTTTACGCCACTCTGTCTTATCCGGACCGTAATTACGTCGAATCAATAAACCTTCTGTTTTAATCACTTAACTAAGTGCATTATTTTATCACCATACATATGTATGCGCAACATTTCAAAATAAAAAAGTGAGTTAATGTGTGAGACATAAGGCAGATTTTCAAAAATAATGGTAGAAATGTCAGACTGACAGTTGACAGTTGACATTCTTTTTCATTACTTGGTCCTACTGTAAAACATTGAGTTGGTATAATTTTATTTGTTATCGCACCCGTACGAATATTTAATTTCTATGTATATATATAAATGCACCAGTTAATTGAAAGCACAATACACGGCTAAAAAACATAATGTAAGCGTAAAATTCTTTAAAAAATCACCACAATTTTTTAGTAAAACTAAAGGTCGTTAGCTTATAAAATCATTTAATTTAGTAGAAACCAATTAAGTAAGTGCGGCGAAAAGAATTCTGTAAGGGAATTTTCTAGAAACAATTATACGGGTCAATTATTTTTAGAGAACCTTAATAGGTCTCTGACAGTGGCCGCCGCACAGCGTGTTTATTTGAAGAGCCCTGAAAACTTTAACTATAACTGAAACAAATAGCGTTCAAACTCGACGCTTTCGGAATACTGAGTTTTAAACGAACTTTTAAATAATACTAAGACTTTTAAATATATAATGAAACAAAATGTACAATAATGTTTTATGTATTCTGAAATACAGTATAACATCTATCTATATATAAATAAAATGATAGAGGTCATCACGCAAAAACAACGGGATTTATTTCGATAATTTTTTTAGTTTTATTTCATAGATATTTGGTCTTTATCTAAAAAAAACACGTTTCTTCATTTTATATAGCGTTATTAATATTTCAAGAAACCATGATTTTATAATCACTTCGCATTGTACGCGTGTATGAAGGGGGCCAGCGGTGTGTGTGAAAAACGAAGTAAACGATTAACATTGCTTACAAAGAAATATTGTAAGCAAAGTATTATATTATATTGCTAAGATAATAATAACGCAGACGAAGTATATAAACTAGAATATTTATAAAATGAAACAAAATTAATAAGAACCCACGTCCATTATATAATCACCATTTTCTATACAAAAAGATCTTTGCACATAATATTTTATGTCAAACCATCACTAAAAAATTCCATCACAGTAAATTCCGATTCTTACTGCAAATGTCCATTTAAGTCCTAAAGATACAGCGAAGTTAAACCACTATAAGGAACGATAAAGACTGCTCGTTCTTGCTGCGGGGAACGCGATCGTAGAGAATGAATTTTAAACGTTGCGCGTCGAGTATACTGCTGTAGACAATTGAAACTTTGCATAATGCATAAACACTGCCGGTAGAAGGCGATCGAAAGAGACTCGGCTAAATATTTGCGGATTAAACTCGGGTTTCTTATGAGAAAACTATTTCGTATCGTTTAAAAACTAAAGCTTAAAAACGGGGTATATTAAATGAATAATTTATAAAATTTTGCAATATCTTCGGGAATATGACAGACGCATACGATTAGTTGCGTAGATATTGATTACTAGCTGATACCCGTGACTTCGTCTGCGTTGTTTATTACAACAATACATTTTATTTAATTAGAAAGAAACGTAAAAAGTTCTTAAAACTTTTATTACTTTATATTAAATGTAGCTATTGAGATAATTTTTAGATAAGGATCAAGTAGTAAAATAAAAAAATGTGTGTGAGTTTATTACCAGACGAAAGATACGAAAACTTCTATACAAAAAATACAACAAAAAGCGAACTAAGCCCCCACCACTTTTCGTTACACAAAAAGGTTGCAGATCAGAATTTCAAAACCCTCCCATATTGAGTTGAATAAATGAGGTCGACGCGTAGTTGACATCAGTGATGGATTTTCACTGAAAACTAAGGAATAAAATCATAAGAAGTGTTCAACTACGCTTTGCGCTGCTGCGATGCTGCTCAGGCACTATATTAAGTAGATCCAAAAAATATTTTGATATTCTATATATATTATTATAAGCTACCTACAACGTTTAGAAGTGAAAAATTAATGTCGTATAAATTATTATACTGTAAAACCCTGAACAAAAATTTGTTTTTACAAATAAAACATAAAAAACAATAGATGAATCATCTAGACGTGGGAAACAGGAACATGCATTTCATACGCCTCATCATACCTTAGTAAGCAGTAGGATTCTGAACATAAGACTTCTCGAATGTTGTCGAATCTCTTAAATAATAAAGTCACACTTCCAAAGATAACCACTCAAAATTTGTGAGGTATATATACATGCTACAGGGTATCCCGGGACAGTTCTGTTCTAAACACAGGAGCGAATAAGAAAAGATACGGTAAGAAATAATATACAAGTGGACTGCGACCATAGACGATAGTATAAAACTGTGTAAGTGCGCCCACAGTTTTAGTCTTCACACGTACAAATAAATTTATTTTAACACATACATAATTGTATACGCTTTATAAATGTCTAAACTTTTGAATTATAATGCTTATAATTATTATATTATGAAATTAAGGAAAATTAAACACAATAATGGATACACGAAGGTCTATTTTACTTGAAATATAGCTATATAATGTTAAAGTTTAAACAATTTGCGAATTGCTGTTAAAAGTTTTATATACTCCCTCATACACTATTGGGCCGAGTTTACGATATGGGTATAATACGTAGGACTTTATACAACGCGACTATCATCTCACAAAAACAGTACAAAACACACGAGATATAGCAGTTTGTCGAACTCGATCTAAACTTTAAAATAGTTTTGTTCAGTCGACGACCACGGAAAATTGTATGACATTAATAATGTTCTGTGCTATTTTTATGTTTTATTCTGATTGAAATTCTGCCAAAAATGTAAAAGAGAGCCTTAACTTTCATATGCGGTTGTCTTTAAATGGATATAGTTGAAAGTTTAATATCACCTAGTTGCTCGCCCCGGTTTCACATGGCCTTACTGACGAAGAAAATGAATTATCTCTTTACAGTACAATCATGTAATAAAATAAAATAGGAACTGGACGTCAGTCTGTTAATTCTGTCAATATTTTTGAAAATCTCCATACTCTCTTCTGACCCACTCGTTCACGCACTTTTTCATATTTTTGGAGTTTACTCTTTAAGAATCGATTTTCACATAATGCGTCCGGTATGAAAAAAAAATTGGAGAGTAAAATTTGGTGATCGAATAACAGCGTTACGTTTTTTGTGCGCAACCTATCGTAGCGCACATTTCACAAGATAGCGGATTAGACTACTACCTTTTTTAAATCCGAACTTAATTTAGATATTGTTTCTTATAGAACATTGGTGACGATGAGGTATGGATGTACTTATGTAAAATGTTTGACGTATAATATTTTGCTGAACAGTCATAAAAATGTTGATAGAATATTCTTTAAGTATGTTCATGGATGCATTTATTTACCCTTTGATATGACATCGGTTTTTTTTTTGTAGTTTGGTGATCCTTTTTTTGTACCTGTTCAAAGACAAATCGTTCTTAAGGAATAAACTCCGGTTGGGCGTCAGAGCTGACACCTTTTTTTTTTATATAACCTGATTTTATTCGATTATTTTGTGCTTCTATCAGTTTCACGTGTATCAAATAAACAGACGTTATCCAAGTGTTACATTACAAGAGAAAAAATAATTCAATTTATTAGAATCAAGTTCGTTATCTCGCACGAACTGAACAGCGTTTGGATCAAGTCAAAGAATCCAAGGCTCGACGAGATTTTAAATAATTTAATTATGATAATTTTTATGATGACAGTATTAAAATATCTTTTTATTTGTGCATTGTCTGTAATTAATAATAACGGTTACAGTACTACAAAAATGTTGACCAATTTTAGTGTCTTTTTTAAGTCACAAAAATTTATATTATCAAAGACCATCTCCAAATTGTCTTTAAATATTGTTAAGTACATAAAAATATTGATTATAGAAATAAAATCAACAGAATAAATTAAAAAAAAACCCTGACAATGATAAAATATGTTAGAACTTACACAGAAATAGGTCAGTGTTTTCCACACGTTCGTATGTATTTATTATTAGCATAATTTGTAGTCTAAGCGGTAAACAAATTTAAAAATAGGAGAATGACATACGTCTCTCTTGTGAGCTTTATAATATTTATTTGTGACGTCTGGTAATGAAAAAAATGAGAAAGCATAAAAGTAATACTTAATGGATTGAACATATCTTTATTATTATAACTAGAAAAACTTTACAATGTTGTTTTCGGTCAGGGTTTTTCATTTAACACGTTCAATACCAAGTCAATTTAGCTTTACATGTCGTTTAAGCTATTCAATGTTTTGACTAAAAGTTGATATATTATCGTACAATATTTCATTACAACATCAATACATAAGTAATTCTTTCGTTTGGAGTAGTTATCATATTGTGTACCACATGTGGTACGTGCCTTGAAGAACAAATTTAACGTGTACCTCCGGTGGTACATGTGGCATGGAAAACGGAACATGTTTATTTGATTAATAACTATATGCCGTACTGTATTTTTTTTTTTTTATGTTATAGGGGGCAAACGAACAGGTGGGTCACCTGATGGTAAGTGATCACCACCGTCCATAGACATTAGCAACACCAGGAGAGTCGCAAGTGCGTTGCCGGCCTTTTAAATATGTGGGCCTCCGGCGCTCTCACTGACCGAACGAAACGCAACAGCGCTACCACTGTTACTTCACGTCGGTTTTCTATGAGAGGGTGGTACTACCCCGGGCGAGCCGACCCATTCATACTGAAACCATGTATCTTTCCTTTGTAGTACGATAATGTAATTAAATAAAATGACAATTGAACATCGGAACGTTGGTTTGTCGATTCTCTCCATATCTTTGAAGATCACTTGCTCACTTTTTTATGGGGAGATTTTTTAACCTAAAATTTTTACTTATCCATAAGTTTTTTTTTAAACATTATCTTCCGTACAAAGCTAGTCTTGTCTATTACCAACATAACAAAAAAAATAATTTGACAAATACGAGCAGTCGTTATGAAGTGACGCGATAACTACATTCCACAATTGATTATTATTTATATATGTATTTTAATGATGAATTGTCAGAAAAACTTACATTTATATGTGTTTTTTTGGTTATTATAATTTTTTTCATATTTTAATATACATAATTTTTGTATATGTGTGTATAAGTCTGACCACCTCCTAAGTGGGGGACAGATTTTGTTTTTTTTTTTGTGCTCTGGTGGATTCAGGAATGATTTAGATTCACAATTGGACCCGGTAGGTGACGCTACGGTATGATTGTTGGATTTTTTTATTATTAAGGCAGAACAACGTCCGCGGGCCCTCTAATGTATATATATGAATATACTAGCGGCCCGCTCCGGCTTCGCATGGGTATAAAATATTTAGCCTATGTCATTCACTGAAAAAATGATTAAAATCGATCCAGTAGTTTTGATTTACTCATTACTACCCGTGGCCCGCACACATTATTTTGATAAATCTCGTAGGGTTCAGCCTGTGTTTGTTGCAATGTAAGCAGAAAAAATGTAATTATTTACGACATCACATTAGAAACTTCAAAAATAACAGTATTTCTCCACTACGTAATGGATGTTATTATACATATAAACCTTCCTCTTCAATCACTCTATCTATTAAAAAAAAACTGCATCAAAATCCATTGCGTAGTTTTAAACATTTAAACATACATAGGGATATAGGGACAGAGAAAGCGACTTTGTTTTATACTATGTAGTGATGTATTTTAAAAAGACAATCCAAATATATGTATTTTAAAAAGACAATCCTGATTGAGTTTCTTCCCGATTATCCTCGATGACAGGGTTATTTTCCCAAACAGTTGGTAGTTTTGACGTTTATAAGCGCCTTCATAGAGCCTTTGAATAATTTTTATTTTTATTTCGTATACCGATTAATCGCTTGTAACTTCCACCAACTCACTGAGAGACCAAAAACCGCTACGCACTAAAGGAACACGTCACCATTGTAATGAAAAACATGATGCTTGACACCGGAGCTCTTCTGCGACCTGCTTATTCCCGGGAATTATAAATAAAACAAGAGCATAGCACATTTGACATGGGATTTGTAATGGCCTGGGGCGAACGTCGTCGTGACGTCACGAGATAAAAGTTTCACTAGATTTATGCGAAAACTTTCGATATAACTATTGTCAAGGTTGATGTATGCCGACAACGTGACAAGTTTAAGACTGGTTTAACTGGTTGTGTTACTAATATATTTTTGCAATATTGTATAGTTGTTATATTAAAATTAGTCGTCAAAATTTGACCTTTGTGAGCGGTATAAAGATTTTTCTCCTGCATCATCATCATCATCACCAGTCTGTAAGAAAGCCACTGCAGGGCCATAGACCTTGTACTGAAGCAAGGTATGGGCATTATCACTAAGCCAGCCCACGATGTATTGGCGATTTCAAATGAACTAATCTACAGTTCTATATTTTTTCCACATACGCTGTTACTATAAGAACATTTCTCAGGTTCAGGTTTTCTCACGATGTTTTCCTACACCGTCTGCCGATAGTGTTTTCAATTTAAATTAATAAATGTAAGCAAATTGCGAAAAATTCGACGGTACATGCTGGGATTCGAACCTGCGGACATCGGATTGATATTCCTCTGCTCCAACAACAAGATCACCACGAGTTCTACGTTTTTTTTTCACATAATAATACTTTATCATTATCGTCTTTATTTCTTTTTTAATACAAAAACTGTATTGAGCATTGAACAAATATATCGTAGATTATAAAAGTATTGAGTGTAAGTATGATGGACAGCTATTTATAATAAAGGTTTCGACTTGTCGATAGTATGGGCCAAAAAGTAGCTATTCTCAATTTTTTTTTATTCGAGTAACAATAGAGCTCGGCAATAGTTACTACATAAAGATAGAAGATCGGATGACAAACAAAGGAGAAAAAGATACTGAACTGTTTTATCATAGCCTATTTATGTACAGAGCGTTTTCGCTCGCATTAACGTAGATTTCGTTTATTCCTCAAGACAGCATTTTTCTTCTGGGTAGACCGTGTATGTGAACGAGCGAATAAAATTCACATTCGTATATTAGGGTTAGGATGAATAAGTTGTATCGCAATTGTTTAAGGATTTTTGATGATTACAGTACTTACTTATTGAAGTAATTTTGATGATTTTTGGTAGAAACTATTTGGTTTTTAGAAACAGTGTGTCTTGATGGTGAAGTAGACGTTGACAGGTTTAAAAATCGCAAAGGAATATATACCAATTTGCTATGGTAACACTAACAATTGGTGGCGAATGGAATTTGAATGTTAGAAATGTTCTTGTAGTAGCATCGTTTGTATGAAAAAATATTAACCGTGAATTTTTCTGTGCTTAAAATATGTTATCTCAATTATAATGAACTAACGTGGTGTTGAGACGCGTACCTCTTCTCTAGAAGAAGAAGTCTTGCCTAACGACCTTGCAATATTTTACGCTAGGAGACCGTTCGACAGATACCAAGAAAAGTCTGTTTTTTAGTTTTATGGTGATAGTGTTTAAGCCTTACACACCTTATATACATATATATATTCACATCGTAACATTTTTCATGCCAAGCCAAGTTTACGTGACATGTCGTTCAGGCTATTTGATATTATGACTAATAAAAATTGATATATTATCATACAACGTTACATTACACTATTAAAACATAAACAATTGTTTCGTTTTCAGTAGTTATCACATTGTGTAAATCTAAGTAAGGAAGTAAGTAGTGTATGTATTACATCACAAGTCTGTGGTACACATAGCACGAAACGTGTTAAATACCAAACCAATTATCGTGAAAATTAACATACATGTAGTTAACCAGACAGTATTTTTGTTCCAGAAAAAAATACTATTCCTAAGCGATTGATGAAATTTATATTACCGCGAGCAAAGTCGTAAGCAAAAGCTAGTTTAGACTCACCACTGAATTGCGTTTTTCTTATTAAGATTGGTAGTATAATTGCTTTGATGACAACACAAGAATCGTTGAATAAATAATGTTCGCAATGTCAAAGATATTCGTGTCAAACGACATTAGTGTTATTTACAATTCAGTGTTTAGTAATGCAATGAATAAACCATTAGATTCAATTATTTGCGAGAAATATTAAAAACGATATCAAACGTCTTGAGTTCCTAAAGGTCGTGTGGTGTTATTTGCTTTAAAAGGTCATTGTAGCGAGACATTTTACTTTGAAATACAATAACGTTGTGGATTTGTGGTGGCGACGTAGTTTTAGTTCTGAACTATGCGTGTACAATATGTCAACCTTTATGACCTACATCCAAATTAATATATGTGATGCGGTTTGTAAGACATTTGAAAAAAAGGTATTAACAAGAATCTTGATGTCGCACTTTGCTCGAACTATTGAATAGAGCACGAGAGAGACAACTGCAACTCGATCAAAAAAAAGAAAATCGGTTGGCAAACAGAGGAGAAAAGAATACCGAATTGAAAGAACGAAAAAATAATTAGCCAAATATATATAGCCATCCTGAAGGGATGCGCGTGTATACTTTAGGCAATTAGTTTTAATATAGATACCTGAGAAATATTATGTGTATTATTTTCTAATTAAAGTAGCAAATATAACAACCGACCAACCAAATAACAATAAAACAACACATGTACTAGCTCCCAGAGTTTTCCTTTTTGATACTCCGCTGCGAAGCACTTGAAATAATAAAAAAAAACTTGGACTGCTTGTTTCTCAAAGCTCAGCAAGTTTTTGCGTCGCGTTGTACCATTAACAAAAAACGAATGCTCTGGTTTTTATGTGTTCTGTGCCATATATATGTATGTCATATAATTTTTTACTCTTATAAAAAAAATAACAATTTCATTTTAAAAACCATCATACACCCGTCATACGACTGATTGTCGCATTCAAGTATCAGCCGACGTAGAGTCCTCGTCAAACTTTTAGACCGCTCTGATCGATATGCAGAACACCAATTTAGGTATAAACGCGTATTATATTATATTATTAACATCGAGACAACTTAAGAATATATAAATGCCAATATTGGATATGTATAATAATATCTTAACTTTGTGTTTTTGGAACGAAGTTCCTCATCTCCCGGTACGGACTCGGCGGATGGGGGCTAGGCGAAAAATAGTGTAAAAGTTTTCTGTTCCGACCATTCTACATTGCAGACGGTTATCCATAGCGGGTATGCTATTGGCTGTACCCCATCATAGGTGCGCGCTTATTGGTTCAAAGCAGCCAATAAGCTCGCACTGGCAACACAGGTATTATAGTTTGTACACTGCATACGCGTCAGCTGCCTTGAAGCGTATTGTTTGTAGTTGTTTACTTGTTTCTTGTTTATCAAAACACGTGCTGCTTAACCTCCTTGCTCTAATTGTTTGTAAACACTTTTATTGGTTAATTATAACTCTTGTTATTGGTTAATATACATCAATAATGCATTGTGATAGTAGCTTAGAAGATAATAAGAATGACACCAATTAAGGGTCAGAGTTAAAATGCAATAATATGTCAATAATTTATTTTTTAACTTTTAAAAAAGATTTGTTGAGGGCTGTTATCTAGTAAGGTAGTAAGTTGTTTGTCCCTAACTGGAATACAACCACTATATACATATTGATAAACCTTTGATAATGATTCTCTTAGGTTTTCGGAATCAGGATCTGCATAAGATTCAAGAGGTTATTATGCTTAAATTACAATGTCCTCACGTAAAGTGCTTCCTTAAAAGGTATAGAAGTGTTATAAAGGTATAAAGTCGTAGTAGACAAGTTATTTGACCGGTGGAATATAAAATTCGATGTCCATAGGTACGAACTCCGGTATCAACAAGTACCAATGATTTCTTTGGAATTTGTGTACATTTACTCATTTACAACACTGCTGGTTGACGATGAAGGAAAACATCATGAGGAAGCACGAATGTAAGAAATGTTCTAGTCATATCTCTGACAGAAAATATAGCACAATCGATTTTTTAGTGTAACCATACAGTGGATCTCTTACAGGTTGATGAGATAGAACTTACCAAATACTTTTATAATATCGACCAAAATCATATACGTAAGTAATATGCAATTTCTATAATACGCCGCTAAAGCAATTTATGTACCACTAAACCTACTAAAAACTACGTTACAAGGATCACTTTTTTTTTTCGAACTGACTGAGACTGTTAGCCTGGTAGGGCCTTTACAGTTTCACCGGACTACTAAGGGAAGCGCTTAAGGCACTCACCCGATTTGATATAGACGACAAGCACAAGGGCGCACGGCACACCTCAGTTTGGGCTGTCGCCGAAATCCCAAATCTAACTAGCTAAGCTAAACTAAGCTAAACCTATCCGTGTCATACATATATAAGTTCATGAAATATACATGGTTACCAAGCATGTATGTATTACGATCCCGTATATGTGTTTTGTATCTGACTACTGTATTCTAAACTATTACAGTTCGAAAAAGGGCAAAAAATAAACAAAACAGCCCAGCACTATGTGTACCTACAAGTGTGTGTGTGCACGTGTGTAGGGTGATCGGTGTTGTGTTGTAAGGAGTGTTTGATTATCAGTGTCACTGTGTTCGCGCAAGCAATCTGCTCGAGGGCTCCATTCCAGAGGATCGGACCTCGATCACAAGGATCACAAATTTCATTATCTCTTTAACATCCACAAGTAGCGCCCCTAACGGAAACGTGGTTGTACTAAATTCGGTAACCAAACGATATATTTTTTCTTACAGACTCTATATAAGTTTCCGTTAATATTTTTTTCTTTTTTGATGGAGTCTCGTCTGAGCAGCGGTCGAGTGCACACGTGCCCCGCTCGCAGCTCTGACGGTCCGTTAGTTCGGCAACTCGCGCGCAGTTGTCGGATATTTTCGTGTGTGTCCGGAAGTTTAGTGTGTTCGAGCGGCTACTGTCGATCGTACGCTCTTTTCAGAGCGACGGTGCACCTCCATTAGTGCACCATTTAAACCGCACTTTTCGGTGCGAAGCCGTGCACACTGTTTGCAGTGCGTCGAGTCGCCGTGCTACGCGTCGTGCCTCGTGCTGCGCTTCGAGAGTCGTGCAGCGCGTCGTGTGCCGTGCAGAGCGTCGTTCTTCGCGCCGCGCCGTGTGCAGTTTTGAAGAGAAGATTCGCGTTCGCGTCGCGTCGCGTTTTCCCTTTGGCCCGGACACGGATTGTCCGTTAGATTTGAATTAGGCGCACCCCCCTGCCCCTCAGGCAGGGAGGTTAGTCATGTCTACCCCCGCGACCCCGCGTGCCCATCCGGCCCTTCCGGCCGTTGATGATACCGTCCACCTCGAAGAACTGTTACGCTTCCACATGTTCGTCGAAAAGGAAGACCCGCAACTCGTCACGGAATACAACAGACTCCGGAAAGTCTACGCGCGCAACCCTCCCGGTAAGATACCGCGTTGTTTCTCCGCGAACCCTTTCGCGAATCTCCCGGACGACCCGTTCACGAGGCTCTCGGAATTCGATTCCGATGACGACTCGGATATGGACTACGATACAGTCCCCGCGACCGCGCCCGCGACCGTGCCTGCGCCCGCGACCGTGCCTGCGCCCGCGACCGTGCCTGCGCCCGCGACCGTGCCTGCGCCCGCGACCACGCCCGCCGATGACGACGGTTTCACAACCGTCACGCGCCGCGGTAAACACCCACGCGCCGCGATTCAGACCGATAGCGACTCTGCTGCGGGACGTCCGACCCCAAAGCAGCCCAATATAGGTGGCGCTCGGGTGCCCCGAGCCTCTCCCACGCCCTCTGCCGCGAATTCGGCTAAAGCCTCGGCTGCGGAACCCGCGGTCGCGGCTAAGAAGCCACGCCTACCGCCTCCCGTCACCTTCCGTGACAAAGCTCGATGGGTAGAGATTTCTGAAGACCTTAAGTCGAAGGAAATCGTCTACAAGTCTGCCGTCAACACTGTTGCCGGCATTTCTATTCGTGTTTCGACCCCCGATGAGCATCGCAAGCTCACCAAATATTTCAGGGAGCGTCAGCTCCCTTTCTTCACCCACGCGCTCGAGGAAGAGCGCCGCCTCCGTGTCGTCATTCGGGGAGTTCCCTCTGAACTCACCGAATACGACATCTGCGATTGCCTGAACGGTCAGGACTTCCCAGTCCGGAGCGTGCAGCGCATGCGCCACCCCCGCACGAAGGCCCCCTTCAACCTGGTGTTGGTCACTCTGGACCGCACCTTGGAAGGCAAGGCTATTTTCAGCCTCAACTCAGTTTGCGGCCTGTCCCCTGTCTTCGTCGAGCTTCCTCGCAAGTCCCAGGTACCCTCGCAGTGTCACAACTGCCAGGTGTACGGTCATTCCGCCCGACACTGCCACCTGCGTCCCAGGTGTGTCAAGTGTCTCGGGGATCATTCCACTAAGGAGTGCCCCCGCACTCCCGAATTCGTCGAGCCTCCGAGCTGCGTCCTCTGCGAGCAAACGGGTCATACCGCGAACTATCGCGGGTGTCCCCGTGCGCCTCGCTCGACCTATCACCGCCGCGGCGGTCGCGCGACCCGTTCCAGGGCGCACGGCCCGCCGACTCGGACGAATAGGCCTCCGCCTCCGCCCATACAAAGCCAGAAGGCTTTCCCCGATCTGCCGGGCACCTCCAGTGCGCCGGCAGCATCCGCTCCTGTGCCGAGCGCGCTCTCCTGGCGCGTAAGGCCTTCCCCGCCAGCTCCCTCGGCTCCTAAAGCCAAGCCCCAGCCCCCAAAGGCTCTGTCCACTCCTGCGCCACCTATCGCGGCTTCAGCATCGACCTCCGGTATAGACTGGATAGCTCGCTTACTTTTGGTACACGATGTACAAGAGATAATCGCATTTAACGCGTTAGTTAATAGTACGTCTGAGCTCGGGCTCTTAAACGCTATCTCCGCTTTCCCGGCCGTCGCGACCACGGTACAGCAATTAACCCGCGCCGCGCATAAATAAATTCGCGTAAATCAAAACATCAGATCGAACCCGCGTGTTCATACATAATAGACCGATACATTAGGATTTGTTACGTAATTATTTAGTTAAATCGGCACCGTGCCGTTGCACTTTATTTTTTTAGCTCGATTCCATCTCAAAAGATGCGTGTTTGCGCCCACGCCCGCGACTCTCTCTGCTCACGCCTCCGTGAGCGGGGGGTGAAGATTCGATCCCGCACACTCGTCGCGATTTTTCTTGTAACAGCTCGAGCCACCTCGGTGTGGAGCCCTCGAGTATGTTACTCGCGCGAATACAGTGATTTACACAGGTTCTACACTTACACGATCACCCCACACTCTTGCACATCTAGGCACTCAGTGGTGGGCTGTTTTTTTGCCCTTTTCGGACTGAAATAGGTCACATAACACAGTAGTCAGATACCAAATACACATATACATTCGTGAAACATGCATGGTCACACATGCATTTTTTACGAATTCATATATGAGTATTGTATGGATAGATAGCTTAGCTAGCTTAGTTAGTTCGGGAATCCGGCGACAGCTCAAGCCGAGGTGCACCGAGTGCCCTTGAGATGTTTCGCCTAAAAACAATCGGGTGAGTGCCCTAAGCGCTCCCCTTAGTAGTCCGGTGGAACTGTGAAGGCCTAATAAGCCGGCAGTGTAGGTCAGTTCGAAAAAAAAAAAAAAAAAAAAAAAAAAAAAAAAAAAAAAAAAAAAAAAAAAAAATTTTCTTTTTTAACTAGAAAGCTGAGCAATAATTCACAACACTTGTTTCCATTATTACTATATTTGTTACAGACAATAATGTTATCTGTCTAGACCTCACTGAGGTCACCTTTTTACTGAAATTATCTTGGTAATATTATTATACTATCTGTTGTCCGCAGCTCCGCATGCGTTTTTTTGTAATTGTATGAAGTCGCGAGTAACAGCCAGTAGAATATAAAATGGCTTAAGATAGTTCTTATTACATTAGTTAAGTCCGATAAAAAATTAGTCTAATCGTTTTGGAGATAGCACTACAAATGAAGTCACGGATAATAGCTAGTCTAAAATAAAAAAGTTTACATTACTTTTTATAAAATCAACTATCTGTTAGTGAAAGTTCCGTGAAAAATTATTCAAACGTTTTGAAGATAGTACTGCAAACGAAGTCATGGGTAAAAGGTAGTCCAAAATAAAAAAAAAACTTTAATTACTTCTTATAACGTTTGCTATCTGGCAGTGAAAGTCCCGTGAAAATAAGTACAATCGTTTTGGAGATAGTACTACAGACGAAGCTACGGATGACAGCTAGTCTAAAATAAAAGCTTATGTTACCCGCTGTAATTTTAACTATCCGTCAGTGAAATTTCTGTCAAAATCGGTCCAGCCGTTTAGGAGATTACCCGGAACCAACAGCCATACAGACAGACAGACAGATAAGAATTTTAAAAATTGTGTTTTTTTATCAATATCGTGTATACGTTCATATCCAATCAGTAGAAAGTCGTTATTTTGATATTACATACTGATAATCGATTTCTTAATTTATAAATGACCACATAAAATGTTCCAATATAGTAAAAGGTATATGTTTGTACCTTATTAGTTGTTAACGAATTTTGAGCACTAAAATATATTTTTTTTTATTTATGTGATAAAAAATAAGAGCACAAAATTCTAGAAGCCTATTAAAATATGAAGTTATAGAAATACTGAAATTTCTTTGAAATAAAATAATTCGCCTATTTCTATCGACATTTTGTTAAAATTGAAATCCTATAAAATTATTTAGATTTAAGGGAGAGAAAGTATATTTTTTTAAAATATGTTCATTAATAAAAAACTTTTTTGTAGAATTGAATTACATAGTAAAGTTTTTTTTAATGCATTTCAATCTTGATGTTTAAATAATAGTTTTTCGATGTTAACATTTTTTTTAGTTTGAATCATTAAAATAGTGAAAAATGTATCTTTTCCTATAACTATTTGTTTAATAATTCTTCCATATTTTAAAAATAATATAATAGTTTGAATTTTCTATTCTATAAATTCGGATAGAACATCATTATTCGATTCGAATCGGTTCAAGCATTATTCGCATAGACCTAAAATTAAACTTGTTACCATGGCAACGGATATAATATTATTGGTTACTATAACAACGGTGGTCAAATGTCAGTGACTGTCAATGTCAGGTACTGTCGATGTTTGTAGAAGAATATTTAATATTAACTGAAAAATGTATTTAGGATAGGTTTTAAGCAATATCCGTTCTTAGTGAGCGTCAACGTCGCAAAAGGAATAACTATGGTGAATATCAAGTCAATCGGACATACAATTTCGGAGAAATCGTGATTAGTCAGTCAGTGGTATTTAGATTTTATGATCAGAGTGAGTTTCTAAAACAAATGTCAAATCGAAAAAAATAATAATATTATAATCGTGTCATCGAGTGTATTTTGTTTTTAAATTGCTTACACATGTAAAGGATCTATTAATACAATTTCTTTTTTGCCCTCCGTACATATCTTAAATATATAAAACTCATTTGTAAAATCCAATTGTCAATTGTCAACTTTTCGTACAAATTGTTGATTGCTACCAAGACAACAGCTCACCTCATGTTAATGGTAAAAATGTTATAAGAAATCGGTTTTACATTATTTCGTACATATTAATATATTAAATAGCTTGTGTCCGCTATTTCGTCCTATTTTCGTTTCATGAAAATTACACATTTTATCGGGAATTCAACTTTAAAAGCTCACTTTTCTTCTCTCTTTACTATAACTTTGTCATTACTATTTAAACTCTGTAACTATTTTACCAATTGTAACATACTTTTGTATCTGTATATGTAGCCTAAATAATACTCTGAGATATTCCCTATATGGCAATAAAAGTGTCATTATAACCGGTTCTACCCTTTTTGAGATTAGCTTCGACTTAAAATAGACACTTTAGATATGTCATGAGCAAATATTACATGCTAAAATAAATAGTAGATTAATGATAAAAATAAATATTAACCTTCTAGTGAAATATTACACTGGAGTAACATAAATATTTGCCTGAAAAATTTATTAACAGTCGCTCTGTGCACTTTAATCTTTTTGGTGTAAATTCAAATAAAATAATTCTCTCGAGTCTCTTGATAGTTTTTCTCTGTAAGGCGCTTTTACGAACCGGTTCAATTATTTATATTATGTTCATAAATAGTTTTAATATTAAATTAGAAAAGCATCGCCTATTAAAAATAAATTGTGCTCTTTAATGAGTAGTGAGAAACTATCTACTAAGCTGTACGTAACTTATTATTATTGCAGTGAAAAAGTTTTATGCGTATTTTGCGTTCTATTTAAATCGTGAACGGATATAAATCGTCTCGCTCAGGTCACGGTGACGCTGAATCGGCCTTACTCGGGTCTAGTCGTCATCAACCTCTACTGTCTGGTAGGAGTGCATTGTAATATTTTAAATATATATTTCTTTTTAATTCTTTATAGGTTAGCGTTTGACCACAATCTCATATGATGTTAAATAATGATATGGTCTAAGATGGTAGTCACGCTAAACCGAGAGGGTGACTGGCTCTCAAGTGTAGCTGCCGGAACACACCAACAATTGCTTGGTGACAGATTTTCAACTTGATTGATTTGAACTTGACAACTTGAACTAGCGGTAGCTAGCCAAGTAGACTTAGAATAAGACCAACCACCATGCTATGGTTTCATCACGATGTTTTCCTTCACCGAAAGCTCCGGCTCAGTTACCGGGATTCGAATGTACGTCCTTCGACGTTGTGTCCGAACACGCTAGCAATTAAGCCATCATCCCTTTTGCGTATTTTAGTCTTATCATTATTTATTTCAACTTTAATTACATTTAGCCCATCACGATGTATTAAGACGTGGAATCGATCAAAGATGCGAGACGAGAGACTAAGCGGCCTGTGCATGCTGAGCGTTTACAGGAAAAGAGTAGAGGAGAGTACTGAATAGTAAACACAAGGTGATGAACAAATTTGGTCATCAACCTAGACGCCTTCGGTTTTTATTCAAACAGTAACATAATAAAAAGCATATATTTTCTTTCCTGAGAGAGGCTCACTCAAGTGCACCCTCTTCCGCTCTGCTGCCGGCGCCCATGCATTTCACTATGTATTCTCTCCTTAACAAAGTCTTCTTCAATATTTTTGATGCTCAAAGCAACAAATAAACACGTATATATCACCACTATCATACATCAGTTAAATTTACTCCAATATATCTAGCAGTGTATCCAACTGCCGAGAGGTCTGCCCGTCGGTACGAAAACTATGACCGGCTTTAACAAAAAATTGTTTATTCACCTGTATAAACATTAACGTGCATTTCATTTCGTTCATAAGTCGTTCATAAGTTTCTATCGTCTGGTCATAAGCTCAGCTATACGCTACAACTGTAGTAGTTACACTTACGATCAACTTCCCCAATGAGATTATGCTTAAAAGTTAAACTAAAAAGAACAAAAAGGTTATGAAAAGTTGTAGGCAAATCTTTGAACAATCCTTTTTCTCTCCATTACAAAGTCTCACAGAGCGCAATATTCCAACGTTATAGTAATATTGTAACAACCAGCTCCGTACCGAGAGAGACTTGAGTGCTTCTTTGCACGAGCCAGCGGTACGTGAGGTAAGTTAGCAATATTCTAAAAGCATGCTTACACATTCCCCGTGTGTTGTATTATAACAGGTTTATTCACTTCTTACTGCTATTATGTCTGAATATGGGCTATTCTCGAGATATGTCGTTTTCAGTAACGTCATACAATATTTTAACACCGCTAACGAACCTTTTTTCGATCATCGTTGAATTAATTCGTTTCGCGGTCGATGTATTGTTAGATATGTTATTTATGCCGAAGGTTTAATTTACTTCGTTTCTAATATTTTCTCCCTTGTGATAAAATCACGTGTGATAAAGCATATCTCTTTATTTTGCATTTACGTATTATTCTATGTTCGATGTGGTCTAAGATGGTAAACACGCTAAATCTAGAGGAGAATTGACTTTAAAGTACAATTGACGAAACACACCAATTGATACTTGGCGATAGTTTTTCAACTTGAGAGGGATAGCTAAGCAGGGTGATTAATAAAAAGTCCTAACATCATACTATAATTTCGTCACGATGTTTTCCTTCACCGAGAGCTCGGGCTCAGTCGTAAGGATTTGAATCTACGTTGATCGAATCGGTGTCCGAATACGCTAAACATCGAGCCAGGATCGCTTCTGTTCATTGTAAAAAATGCATTTTCATATATGCTTTTTTTTCAGGACCACAAATATTTCCGTAATCACTGATATTAGCGGGAACTTTTCTTATCGTATTCTTCGTACTTTTCTATCTGTGAGACAGGATTTCTTTTTTTTTTATTAGTGTAAACTTATCATTAGTACCCACTCGCAAAGGAGGACAGCGATGAGGTTATACGTGACTGCACCAAGAAAAAATCCTAACATTGTCTTCTGCATACTTGATGCCGGGAGTAAAGGAATTGGTCGCGCATGTTTCCTTGTCTATCGGCAATCGCTATCCCTGAAAATGCCCCCCACTAATATCCCCACCATCGACAGCAACATAATTCTACGTTCTTATTTTTAAAAGGTTTTCTTCTCCATTTTGTACGGGGTTTTATTGCTCTATTATACTTTAAAGAGGTAACTTAATTACGATCCTTCTACTAATCTATAATATTTGTACACTTATTTGTATAGAAAATAATTCAATATATTGAAATGTGTAATTAGCGATGCTGGATGACGATGTGAAAAGAAATTGAGTGCGCGTCCACTCAGAAAGACAGCGTGGTTTAACACGCTCGGAGGGTAACACGACGTGCGAGTTTGCGCGGAGCGCATACGCTACTGCTGGTACCGTTAGCAGTGCTTCTAATCGTTCGACAAGCTTGAAAGCCACTATACGACACCATTAGGTGACAATATTGTCATCGGTGCCACAGAAACTTAAAAAATAAAAATAAATTGTGGTCGAATTTCAACCACTACACGACTACTAGCTTAATTTTTTTTTACATTTATTGTAGTCAGTTTTTTATGATATATTTAAGTTGTAAATTTTAAATTCAATATTTCAAACATTATATATTATTATAGCGTATTTCAAAATGAATAGGATTTTCTTTGTTGTAGAGAGCTGACTTTTCATATAAAGCAGAATGGTGAAAAGATTTTGTATAAAAAAAAATATTTTCTTAATAATAGTGTTATATAGGTTGTACAATAAGCTTTCAATGCACATTTCCGATTTACTGGATTAATATTAAAAAGTTAATACAATGTGGATCATTGTGATAAGTGATATCTAGAAATCAGTACTCTGTACGTCCTGCAAATATAGACTGTGAACAATACTTTTATTGTTTTAAAAAATGAATAAAATGTCGGATTTTTACCGACTCTTCTTGAATACTACTGTATTCTTCGAACATATTTTATAACGTTCATAAAGATATTATGAGTTTTTAAATTATATAAGGTATTTCTAATTTTATTCTTTTTTAAATCACATATGTATACATACATACATACTATAAATCTCTTATCAATTTATATGTTACCCAGTCATATTAAAAAAATAGATTTTTCAAAATGATATTATTAATTATGAAACTGTAACTCCTAACCAATGTTTATTATAAATGTCACTTTGTTTATTTGTTGCCCTTTCACGTTTTAACTATTCAACCGATCATCATGAAATTTTGCATACACGTAGTCAAGAGTACAGAAAAGAACATAGGGTACTTTTCATCTAGAAAAAGGTACTGTTTCCGAGGAATGCTCGAAGTTTACATTAACGCTGCAGGCACACGATAGTAAAATATAATTTTAATTTGAAATTATCTTGTTGTGTCTTATACATATTCGTTTATTATTTTGATATATATTTAATAGATTACATGTTTAAAGCGTATGGTTCACTAGTTTAAGCGTACACATAACGTGTCAATTGTATACTGACATCATATGAGATATGTTGGTAAGGTCCGATTATTCGCTTTACTAGTTATCTAAGTTACAATTGCGTAGTTGCTTGCTAAGTTCAAGGCTTTCGAGCACCTATCGGAGTTTTCCGGCAGCTGCACTTTAGAGCTGGCTTCCGTTTAACATTTAGCGTGGTGTCAACTTCGGCTGCACCGTTATTTAACATCACATGAGATTATTTTAAACCGTAATCTTGTAATTTATTCTAAAATAAAAAAATAATAATGGCTTACCTTAATCGCTGATAGAGTAATAATATTCATGAAAAATCATCACTATTATAGCAGTTGTACATGTTATATGAAAATGGTTCTAAGTTAGTTTTAATACTATGCAAATAATATTAAATGAATATGGTGTTTGTATAATTACAAATAATAATAAGAAATAGTAATTTATTTTGCTAGTTTGTGTACATTTATTCTAATATATATTTATTTTTATATTCCATTATACGTGGACCCTGCATAGGGTAATCCAAATCATTAAATTTATTTTGAGTACAATAAAGTTACGGCCGGTATAAGAATATCTGAGTGGTTTAAAATTCTCTCCAGATATACCGAGCGAAACCCTTCAATTAATAAAACAGTAAGGTGACTCATCGACACGTGGGAAAAAAACACACATTAAATCTTTTTCGTACCAAATACTATATAGTAAAAAAATAATGGTGTTTAAGTTTCTAAGATCTAACGACTCGAATCTCCACACCCTTTAAAGCACTATCGATGCCATTAATCGAATTGTGATAACATTCTAGATATTTTAATGCTCCGTTTTATTAAATGTAAAATCGTTAATTAAGGCGAATTAAGACAATTATATTCTAAAAATCATAGCGAATATGAAGGGAAGCTAAAGCAAAAAAGTAAGAAGAAGAGCCACATAGTAGTATAATGTGTAAGGACAATCATAGCATATCTGTCTAACAGTGACTTTATATTTTGACCATTGTAAGTGTAAATAAATTTATTATAACGCAAAACGGCATTTTAATTACTTAAGGATGTAACATTGTTTACAAACTCACTAAATATCGTATACTTATCAACACGTAGCACTCGGGTAAGGGGTAGACAAAGAAACACTTTTTTTGCTCGTGGCTCGTATCTCGGAACTCTTAACTCTGAATTTTGAACTCTTTATTATTAAAAACACCTATATCAAAAGTACAAAACAAAACGATGTCTAGTTTAAAATCGTGACAACGCCATCTCTTAATGTAAAGAAAAACTAACTACACTGAACATGCCGCCCACCAAAAGACGTAGTTCTTTTACAAACTCTTGAATTAATAAAAATCACGAAACTAACTCTAAATGATAAAATTATACAATGTTACACAAACTAATTTAAGATATTAAGTTTTAGCACAAAAGTCACAAATGTATACGAAAATAGACTAACTACATTCTGTTATAAAAAATATCCTAATACAAGTAAAATAAGAATCTACTCAGATGCTCTTGGTAAAAAACATAACTTATTACACGGTCTTTTACAAATACCATTCTTGGTTTTTATAGAAACTACTCGAGTAACATTGTCTTGTCCGGTATGCTTCTCTATGATTCTGCCAAGCCACCATTTGGTAGGGGGAACATTTTTTTCTTTAATTATCACAACGTCGTTGATTTCAGGTTCGATCTTTTTAGTGGCCCACTTATATCTTTGGTTTAAAGTAACTAAATATTCGTCGGACCATCTATTCCAAAAGTCATTCATTAATTTTTGGCAGTACTTCCAACGTCTCAAGTTTGAAATTTTGTGGTTTTCCATATAGCTCTCATCTGGAATGGTTATAAGTGACTCTCCCACAAGAAAATGTCCAGGTGTAAGAGGCATTGGATCCTCTGGGTTATCGCTCAAATAAGATAGGGGACGAGAGTTCAGACACGCTTCTATCTGAGAGAGAACAGTCGTGAGCTCCTCAAAAGTAAGTGTAGAATCCCCAATCACTCTCTTTAAATGTTTCTTAGTGGAGCGTACTCCCGCTTCCCAGAGCCCTCCGAAGTTGGGTGCTTGTGGAGGAATAAACTTCCACTCAGTTCCTTCGTTTGTCAGAAGATGCTGGATTTCATCGGGCAGTCGTGACTTCGCACGATTAAGCATATCTCGTAATTGTTTGTCAGCACCGATGAAATTTGTGCCATTATCTGAGTATAGAGTATGACAATGACCTCTTCTCGACACAAATCTTCGAAAGGCGGCTATAAATCCTTCAGAAGACAAATCAGAAACCGCTTCAAGGTGTATTGCCTTCGTGGTGAGACAAACGAAAAGACAAATATACCCCTTGTATGATTTTGATCCTCGACCAGGTGAAAATCGAATATTGATATGGCCAGTAAAATCAACTCCAGATACTTTAAAGGGTCTCATAGGTTTTAATCTAGATTCTGGCAGCTGTCCCATTAGTTGGTTATTGTTTTGCTGAGAGTAACGCAAGCATGTCACACAAGTTCTACAATATTTTTTTACTAAATCTCTTGCTCGAATAATCCAGTATTTTGTTCTCAAGAAGTTTAACATTAGTTGAGGTCCTCCATGCAAAGTTTTTTGGTGAGCATCTTGTATTATTAGATTAGTGAGATGAGTGTCGTTAGGTAATATAACTGGATGTCGTTTATCATAATCTATTTGAGCCTTATGTATCCGACCTCCCACTCTCAAAAGTCCGTCCTTATCTATAATAGGATAAAGAGTATAAAGTGGACTCTTTTTTGCAACACTCTTCTGATTTATCACACTATAAATTTCCTTTTCAAAATACTTCTCTTGAGTTTTCTTAATACAAAAGTATAAAACCTCGTTCTTCTCTTCATTACTAACTGTTTTATGTAAAATCTTCCTGTCTCCTTTAGGTAGTTTTAGGTTTAAAATCCTCTTACAGTATGACAAGACTCTCAACATTTTAGATAAATTAGAAAATTTTGTCCAAATAAAATCTTCTTTCTCTTTTAAGGTAGCTGTTAACACTTTAATTGTCCTAGTTTCTTCAGATGTTTCAAAATTATTGCAAAGACGACGTTGATATTCATCTTGCTGTAACCATTTTGGACCATGCCACCACAGTTTATGTCGTACTAATTCCGTAACAGACATTCCCCTAGAAGCACAATCAGCAGGGTTTTCATCTGTAGAAACATGCCTCCATTGATTTTGATCTAGCATGGTAAGTATCTCAGATATACGATTGCTCACGAAAGTTGTCCATCGACTTGGTTCTCCGGCTAGCCATGCTAACACGACCGTACTATCAGACCATGCATAGAGGTTTTTTTTCTGTATGTTCATGATCTGCGAGACTTCATACAATAATTTTGTCGCTAGTAATGCAGCACATAGCTCCATGCGCGGAATGGAAATCTCTTTTTCTACAGGAGCCACTTTTGTTTTGGCTGTGACAAGATTTACTATTGTCTTTCCATTTTTATCCGTCGACCTCAGATAAATCGCTGCAGCGTAAGCCGCTTGTGACGCATCGGCGAATGCATGCAGTTCTACATGGTCATCAACTCTCGTTTGTAACCATCTCGGTATGATAATATTCTTGATATTTTCAATGTCCTTTTCGAATTGTCGCCACTCTAGTAAAAGATTTGGATTAAGTTTTTCGTCCCACGATAGTTTTGACTTCCAAAGTTTCTGTATAAATATTTTTGACGTTATTATAATTGGAGCTATCCAACCCATTGGATCATAGAGACGAGCTATCACAGAAAGTACATGTCTCTTAGTTATATCTTTATTCTTATTCTCAGGTAAGTAAAAGTGGTACTCAAATTGATATGTAGTCTTATTCCATGAAATACCTAGCACCTTAATGTTATCGTTGGCTTTAAATACCACAGATTGATTCGTTCTCTGATTCTCTTTTTTAATATGATCTAGCAAATCATCACTGTTACTACACCATTTCTGGAGCTCGAAGCCACCTTCTCTCATTAAATTATTCATTTCGTTATAAATATTTATAGCCTGGGTTGTAGTCTCACAACCCGTAAGTAGATCATCCATATAGTAATCCAGTAACGTAATCTTAGCAGCTATAGGATACTTCGACTGCTCATCCTTAGCTAGTTGTTGTAAAGACTTTACTGCGAGATATGGCGCACAGGACGTGCCAAAGGTAAGCCTTGACAGTTTATAATGTTGTATAGGATCATGTGGGCTTTGTCTCCAAAGTATTCTTTGAAAGTCCGTATCTTGCTCATTAACACATACTTGACGATACATTTGCACCAAATCAGCTACAATACATATTTCGTGTCGTCTCCATCTCATCAAAATATGACGTAAATCTTGCTGAAGTTTAGGGCCAACAAGAAGGTTGTCGTTTAACGAGATGTTATTGATACCTTTACACGAAGCATCAAAAACTACTCTTAATTTAGTCGTCTCTTTATCCTTTCTGATCACAGCGTGGTGTGGTAAGTAAACGACATAAGGATCGTCTAATTCTTCTCTCTCTGTAATTTCTCTCATATGGTTTTGTTTCACATAATCTTCTATCACAGTTTTGTAGTCGTCATAAAGATTTTTATCTTTATTAAACTTTTTCTCTAATGATTTGAATCTCCTCATCGCTACTTCTATCGACTGACCAAACTGACATTCCGGCTTAGCACTCTTAAAAGGAAGCCGCACCACATATCTTCCTTCCTTGTCTCTTGATGTTGTTTCCTCGTATATCTTTTCACATCGTAACTCTTCCTTTGTCATTCTCTTTTCGATACTGTCTGGTTCTCTTTCTATTTCCCAAAACTGTTTTAATAGCTGGTCTTCTTTTATTTGTGTGTGAAGGCTAACAATTCTACTATTGGATGTCAAATCTGTTCCTACCTTCCCAGACACAATCCATCCCAGTTGCGTATTTTGCGCCACTGGTCCACTCAGTGCAGTATGCCTCAAAATTCCTTCTAGTAATATTTCACTGTAAACGTCAACTCCCAAAATCATATCAATTCTTCCAGGTGTTCCGTAATGTGGATCAGCCAAAGGTAAGTGGTTTATTTCTGGCCAACTCGATATTGATGTATCTCTAGAAGGTAAAAAGGAAGTAAGTTTACTCAGTACGAACGCATCAACTGGAATTGAGAAAGAAGGATTCTGCATTGACTCAATGACAAAGGAAACTTTAAATTTGGTTCTAGTTTGACCATCACCTATACCAGATACGAAACCATTCACCGTAGATCCTTTCAGTTGAAGGGACTGTGCAGTAGCCTCAGTAATGAATGAAGCTTCGGAACCTTGGTCTATAAGTGCTCGAACTAATTGTGAACGACCACTGGAAGATCGTATTTTCACAACGGCAGTAGCCAACAACACTCTGCTCTGATGACTATTTTTTGCGAAATGAGCCACCACTCTTGTTTCGGTACGATTGCTTGTGCTTGGTAATACTTCAGTAGAAGTTTTCTCAGAAATTGCCGGTGTAGTGAACTCTTGATTAGGAGACCTCTCAAAGTGCAGTAGCGTATGATGTCTCCTGCTACAGCGTCGGCAACAGACGGGTACATAGCATTTCTTCACTGCGTGTGTTGATGACAGACAATTGAAACACAAGCCATTTGCTTGTACATACTCAGATCTTTTCTCAGGCGTTTGCTTTTCAAATTGCTTACATTGGTACAAAGCATGTTCACCTGAACATATTGGGCAAGACTTATTCGACTTCTTCTCTATGGATGAATGGAACGACCTCTGTTTTACAATTGGTTTTGCTGTATAGTTGGAACTACTCGTGGAATTGGAAGGTTTTGTTGTAGGTTTGTTGGTATGCGCAGGCGTTAACATTTCCAATGTTCTAAATCGGGTTTCTAGATATCGTTTGAGTTCAGCCCAACTCGGTAAGTAGTCTGCAGAGTCTTCGGAATCTAATCTGTTTATCTCAAGGTCCCATAATTTTCTAGACTCTAAATCAAGTTTTGACACTATGAGATAATTGATGATGACGTCCCATGAACTCGTATTAATATTTAGGTTCTCCAACGATTTCAAACATGAAGATGTTGTATCTAGTAGTTGCTTTATAGCTGTGGCAGATTCACTAGTTGTAATACTCTTTTGCGCAAACAAACGTTTCATTATCTCATTTGAGTTGTAGCGTTTGTTACTATAACGACGGGTAAGTTGCCTCCATGCTTCACTATAGTTGTTATCTGTAGTAGATAAATTCTTCAATAGACTTTCAGCTTCCCCAAACAAACAACTCTTTAGGTAATGTAGCTTTTGTACAGCACTCAAACTCGTATTTTTGTGTATAAGAGAATCGAACATATCATGAAATGTTTCCCATTCCTCATATCCTCCAGAAAATTTTGGCAAATAAATTTGGGGTAGTTTGACTTCACATCCCGATATACCTACATTGCCAGTTTTGAAATTAGCCTCAAAAGTAGTCTCTTGACTCGGTTTACATGCACATAAATCATCTTTAAGTTTAGTTTTATAGTCTGTGTAAACATCTTCAAATTGTAAGTAGATGTCATCTTCAAAATAATCAAGCTTCGCTTTATCTGACTTCTCCAAAGCAGCAACTATGTCGTTATGACTATCAAAAAATGACTTACACAATTTCTCTAACGCTTCAAGTTTAGTTTCGATGTATGTGATTGTAATTCTATCTTTTGGAGACTTTTTATAATTTGTATATGCTCTTTTTACGCGGTCGAACAAGTCTTCTTGCTTTCTTATCTCAGATTTAATTTTCTCAGACATTTTAAATCGAATGGAATATTTTTTGTTTAAATATTTTAAGTCTCTGTAGCACTTGTAATCATTCACACTTCACGACTCTAAACAGTTCACACTATTATTTTAACTGAGATGAATTGTATTTTTTGTTTTAAGTTCTCTAAGTCTTTCTTAACACTTTTGTTTATGTCACTTCACTATAGGTACTTGAAATTGTTCACTTATCTCGGGTTTCGGCACCAAATGTTTACAAACTCACTAAATATCGTATACTTATCAACACGTAGCACTCGGGTAAGGGGTAGACAAAGAAACACTTTTTTTGCTCGTGGCTCGTATCTCGGAACTCTTAACTCTGAATTTTGAACTCTTTATTATTAAAAACACCTATATCAAAAGTACAAAACAAAACGATGTCTAGTTTAAAATCGTGACAACGCCATCTCTTAATGTAAAGAAAAACTAACTACACTGAACAAACATTATGGTTGTGAAGTCTAATAAGAAGATTCAAGGTCACTTGAAAGGCAATGGTGGGAGCTATGCTTTGGGTTTATTTGCGTAATTAATCGGAAATGAAGGGATCTACAAAAGAACTAAAGTTATCGATATAAAATTCATAATAATCAGATTTAGGTGGCACTATGGGGGCACATTGCTCGTAAGACGAGTTGCTGATGAAACCAAAGAGTTTCTGAGTATAGATTTACACATTAGAAGACGCTTCGTGAATAGGCCCGTCGCAAGATGTACCAGATGGTTTAGTGAAGATTGCGTGAATCTTTGAATGATTCGTTCGATCCCCCGGAGTGGAGCCTTTGAGCAGGCTGCTATCGCGATACAACGACACTGAAAATTTTCAATCACTAGTTGAACAACATGACACAGATCATGCGCATATACGTGCACACATATACACAGGTAGGTATACATATGGTGAAATAGCTTTATTTCTTTTTCCTTATTCGAACTGAGTTAGCTTAGATTAGTCTAGTTAACATATAGAGAATACATGTTTGAAATCGGTACCCGTGGGTATCTCACGAACTCTTATATGTATGCAAATTAGCTTAGTCGAGCATAGACATATTCCGGTGTTACATCAAAGGCAAATGCACAAGCTGAGGTTGATGTAAGCAGTCCAAGACCGATTGTTATGATATATGTCCACTGGTGCACGTTTTCTCTTTAAATAGATGGATGGATTTCAATTTTATTTCTGGAATTACCTTTTTCTTAGAATGTTTTTATTTGCAATATTTTTTTATGTCAAATATCCATTAGTTTAATTTTTTTATAAATGAAGAGTACCATTTATATCAATATTATTCTGTAAAGCAATGCCAACAATACATTTTCTTATTGCCTAATATGATTTATTTATTGAAAGGGCTTTTGGTTTATTAGAGTGGGCTAACGCAATATATAAAATGAAATCGTTCTGTTTGTTTGTCTTTTCGACATTTTAACGACTGAGTACACTCCAGTTCAGCTTGGCACGGTTTTATTAAAACCACTGAATAAATTTTAAGATAAAACTTGAATATAGAACTCACCCTTTTATCTATCTAAAGAGAAGGGCTCTACATTTTCTAATTTACATATAAGAAAGATTATTTTAAAGATATTTTCATTTACCTTTCAAGTGCTTCCATTTTTAGCAAGAAAAACTATATGTACTGTAAAATATTATTTTAACTTCATAGTATAATTTTGATTATTATGTAATATTAGCAGGTCCGATAGACGTTGTCCTGCCCTTATAATAAAAAAAAATACTTATGAGCATGAAACGCTTAAGAGGCGGCTTGATTTTTTTGATCCTTTCAACAATTATCATTATATTTCAAACAACTTACACAAAACCTTAACAAATTATATACCTAAACCTTCCTCATGAATTACTCTATCTATTGCTGAAGACCGCATTAGTAGTTTTCGAGTTTATCGCGAACATACAGACAGACAGACATACGCGGCGGGCGACTTTGTTTTATAGTGATTATTAATATTACTATTATAAGACCAATCATGCTGTACGCATCTGAGTGCTGGGTTACGAAACAGACAGATAAGAAAAAACTACACGTGGCAGAGATACGAATATTAAGCTGGATGTGTGGTACAACTAGAATCGATAAGATTAAGAGTAAGTATATAAGAGGAAGTTTGAAAATAGCACCAGTGACGGAGAAATTCATGAGTAATGGGTTAGTATGGTATGCTTATGTCATGAGGAGAGATTGAAGCCATGTAACTAGAAAAGTTTTAAGTATGAAGGTGGATGGATATAAGAGTTGAGGAAGACCGAAGAAGGTATTGATAGACTGTGTGAAAAATGATATGTGTATATAAAAGGTGTAAATACTGAGATGACGTCTGACAGAGGAGAGTGAAAAAGAAAACGTGTTGGTTCGACCCTACTTAGGTGGGATAAGGGTAAGAAGATGATGATTATCAGTATAATTTTGATTATTGTAAATGATAATAACCGTTATATAACTGTTATTATCATTAACAATAATCCAAATTATATTATATATTGCTACATAGCATTAGTGATTTTAACTTGAAAGTATAATCTTGATTATTCTACATGATAATAACGGCTATATAGCAATAGTGTATTACGTTATTCTGTTATGTTACAACGATGACTGTAATAAACTATTCTCATTATTCTGCTTTTAAATAATTTTCTACTTTTTATCATATAGCGATTTATAACAATAAGAAGATAATTAAATGAGTATTTGTTAATTGTGTTGTGATCTTAAGTGTTAATAAATTGAATTGCTCTCCCTTGCACTTATTTATTGTTATATAATGCTTGCTCGTGCACATATTGCAATACAAACGGTCGACCGTTACCATTGGCAATAATAGTAATAATTAATTTATGGTAAAATAGTAGGTGGTAGAGCTACGCTGAAGCTATTACTGGTTTCAGAATGAATGGGTCGACTCGCCCAGGGTAATACCACCCTCTCACAGAAAACCGACGTGAAGTAACAGTGCTTGCACTGTTGCGTTTCGTTCGGTCAGTGAGAGCGCCGGAGGCCCACATATTTAAAAGGCTGGCAGCGCACTTGCGACTCCCCTGGTGTTGCTAGTGTCTATGGACGGCGGTGATTACTTAACATCAGGTGACCCACCTGTTCGTTTGCCTCCTATATTATAAAAAAAAAATGTAATCTATTGTGTAAAAATATTGCATTACTAGCGTTTACTCGCGGTTTCACCCGAATTAATGTAGATTTCAGTTGTTCCTCAGTAACTGTACATTTCTTTTTCATAAAATATATTCTGTGTGCTTTTCTGTACCGCTATCTAAATGTGTGCTAATTTTCACGATAATTTGTCGGGTTGTTAAGGTGTAAAAACATAATAAACAAACCAATAAGCAAACAAACTCACGTCCATATTTATAATATTAGTAAGGATTATTGCAATAATAATCAACATTATTGATAATTATTAAAGCGTTCTATTTTTGCTTGTCAAGACGACGTAGAAAATAAATTAAGTCTAGTGTTTGTCCTATTTATTCGATTTAGTACTAAAGCGAAATCCAGAATACATATGGCACAAAGATTTAATTACATTTAGAGGTAGACGTGAGCCACAAGAAATTAGATTATGTGCACGAGAGAATAAACTTAGAAAGCATTCGTACAATTATTTAATTTAATGTGTTATATTACTTAGCGCATTATATCTCATTAGATAGATAGATATTAGATATCTCACTATATAAGAAACAAATTAACTTATTGAGGTTTATAAGTTACTATGTATTTTTTTTATCTTCATCATCTTCTTACTCTTATCTCACCTAATCAGGGTCGGCATAACATGTTTTCTTTTTCCACTCAGCCCTGTCAGGTGTTATCAAAGTATGCACACCTTTTATACACATATAAGTTTTTACACCACCTCTCCATACCTTTTTCGATCTTCCTTTACTCTTATATTCGTCCACTTTCATACTTAAAGATTTTCAAGTACATTAAGTTGAGGAGTAAAATAGGTTGACATGGTATGGGTATGTCATAAGGAGAGAAGTAATAGAAGAAGACCGTTAAAAATGTGAATTGTGAGTAGCATAAAGTCTAATTTAATTGAAACAGTGTAATAATACAAGCAGCGATGTACCGATTGCTATGACGCAATAAGTGCCGTTTAACTGCGCGTCAAAATATTATTTTGCGAGCAACTGTACCCCGATGCACACTTACTACGTGCTGAGCAGTGGTATTTCATTGGGATATTCACCATACAAATTGATTAAAATAGTATTATGATAATTCATACGATCTAATATGGTTCCATTTTTGTAGAATCCATAGATCCATCCATAATCCATAGAATCCATAGGTTCCATGTAGAATCCAATGTAAGTTATTGCCGGCCTGCTAAACCACGATCTTCACGATTTATTTGAAAAAGACTTTATCGTAGGAAGGTGGTAACACGCAAGCCAATAGACTATTCCACGTCTACTATCTGCATTTGGGTAAATCTACTATCGTTAGCAATCAATGAAATAGGAGGTCACATATATTCTAAATTTAATGACAATTTTGTTTTGAAAGTTTTGAAAATGTTACAGGGATAGAATATTTTTATAGACAAATTATATTACGGAAAATGCAATCAAATATCACTTAAATATAGGGCAAAATAACGCAAGTTTATGAATTAAAATAAAAATAAAAACACAACATGATAGATAAAGGTCTCAACTAAGATCTTCTATAAGCCTTAGATGTTGAGGTGAGGTGAAAGTAAATAAGTAAAGTAAGGCAAGGTAAGGTATGTTAAGGTAAGGTAAGGCAAGATAAGATAAAGTAAAATAAAAGCAGAGTAAGTAAGTAAAAGTAAGGAATAAATAAAATACGCAATTAAATTGGAAATGTTCTTTCATTTGAAAAGCTTATAATTATCATCTATACATAAAATAAAAATGAAGTGTCTGTATGTAATATCAAAATAACACCTTTTTCTGATTAGATATGAACGTATACATGATACTGATAACAAAAATACAAATCTCCGGGTAATCTCCGAAACGGCTCAACCGATTTTAACAGAAATTTCACTGACGGATAGTTAAAATTACAGCGGGTGACATAGGCTACTTTATTTTAGACTAGTAGTCATTCGTGACTTCGTCTGTAGTACTATCTCCAAAATGATCAGACCTATTTTCATGAGACTTTCACGGACAGATAGTTAACGTTATAAAAAGAAATTAAAGCTTTTTTTTATTTTGGACTACCTTTTACCCATGACTTCGTTTGCAGTACTATCTTCAAAACGTTTGAATCATTTTTCACGGAACTTTCACTAACAGATAGTTGATCCTATAAGAAGTAATTTGCAATTATAAAATAAAACGCGTGGGGAGCTGCGGGCAACAGCTAGTATTTTATATAATGTAATCGTCATCAGCTTTTGACAGTTTTAATTCTATTCAATCCTCAATGTTTTAATAGTAATTCATTCGCTTCTACTTATCTTCTTTAGACCATCGCTATATCCTTTTTTGTTTTATTGAGCTTTTGAGTTAAAGTCGACTATCTTAATAGTTAACGAATTATTATTTTTAAGTAATTCATAGACAATTTTAGATTATTGATCCAATGAATAGACATTTCTAAAACTTTTATGTTTTACACTGATCGTTAAAATAATCTCCTATACATATAATAAAACTGTAAATTTTACATATAAATATGTACTTTTCAGATTTTATTATAAAAAGTATTTGCAAGCGAGTAATAATAAGAAATGGCCTGGAGATGCCGTCTTTCCTGGAGATGCCGTCTATCTGGGAGTACGTTAGGACACTCACTAGTAGCTATTTTGAGAAAACCGCGAATCATCCCAGTCCGTTAGTGGTATCCGCCGCGACTTACAACACCGTACCCGATGCGCCGCGTTACAAAAGACGTCCGCGATATATTTTTACAGATCCTCCCGACAAAATAACGGCAGCTAACTTCCAGTACCCTTCCGTCCCTCGAAACAGAGCGTGTGCGCGCCCACGTCCGCGTAATCACAGATCACGCCGCCGCGGCTTGACTGTGAATTTTGCTCCAGCACACTCGTCTAGGCCCCCCTCGGCAGCGGCTCAAGCCGAGGTCCGATCCTCCGGAATGGAGCCCTCGAGCACGTTGCTTGCGCGACAACAGTGACACTGAATTAATTTTCAAACACTAGTTTTTGACACACAACACCGATCACCCCACACACGTGCACATACTCGTACACACATGTAGGTACACATAGTGGTTGGGTTGTTTTTTTATTTTTATTTTGAACCCCTTTCTCGGACGGAGTTAGCTTATACTAACTTAGTAGTCAGATTCAAGATACATGTATGAGTTCCTGAAACATACATGCTTGGTACACGTGTATGTTTCACGAATTTATATATGTATGAAATAATAGTTAGCCTAAGCTTAGTTAGACTCGGGATAATCGGTAACAGTCCAAGCCGAGGCGCGCCGTGCGCCCTTGTGCTGGTTGCCTACATAAAATCGGGTGAGTGCCTTAAGCGCTCCCCTTGGTGGTCCGGTGAAACTGTGGATGCCTTGCCGGGTTGACAGTGTGATCAGTTCGAAAAAAAAAAAAAAAAAAAAAAAAATAAGAAATGAAATACATTAAAAACATTTTTAGAAATGTCTGTCAGCTTATTTGTTCACGTATCACTGTTAAAGTATGACGCTTTTGATAAAACTTTATCATTAAAATCGTAAAGTATACCCTCGAGTAACATTTAGCCTTTGTTTCATTAAAATCGGTTCACTCTGTCAAAATATATTTTAATTCAAATGAAAACACTAGTTAAGTATTATAAGTAGTATGCATTTCTGTCTCATTCAAAAAGTTGGGTATTTTGTAGTATATCTCATATCCTTTATGAATAAAGAAAAAGATACAGGTCTGCTGTTGTGCGCTACAGAAGACTACAGGATGCAGACAGATATTTTAATTTTATTTTATAGTCGTCTCGTTTCCACCAAAAAATATCATGATATATCTATAATATATTTATTTAAGTTTTAAGAACTTACGATTTCTATAAGTATGCATACGCTTTCAGATAGGTGGAGTAAACGGTATTATACACATACGTATGAACGATGAAATAACTGGACAATATTTTTTTACAAATAAATTTTATATGTTTAATGTGAATTTTTAAATTTTTATACTTTTTCCTTTGAGCATAAAATTTATTATAAAGATAACCAACAACGCTAACGAAGTCGCGGGTATCAGATAGTCTTTTCGTAAATATAAAAAAAATATTATTAACTTATTTGTTGCGTAGTGTGATAAATACTTACAAAGCCCGCCCTTTCTTTGTCAAGATCCAACTCGCACTTTAATATATTCCCAATTCGTCCTAGCAAAAAATATCTAATTTAGATTTTATAGCACTTGAAGCCCGAAATCCTTCTTAGAAGTATTATAAATTGTAGTTTACTCTCTGCAACTTACTTAAGAATGACTCTATCTACGTGCCTATAATGTACACTTTCGACAGCACTGACATAGATTGATCACTCGTCACGATCGACTGCTAGGAAAGTAAACTGGGGAAAATCTAAAAGCCTATTAACGTTACCTTTACATTCATGTAAGGAATAGTTCATTTTTGCTTTGAACTTATATAACCTTGCTAAATAAACTCACTGTTACTTCTATTTAACAAAGCTTAGATATAGTTTTTGTGTAACTAGATTCACAAAGATATTTTATTTAAGTAAAAATTAATAAAAATAAATTCGGAACGTTTTGTCTTATGGTATTTGCTCTGGTCATTAGTACATACAATGTCAAGGGAGGTTTGAAGCGATGACTGTTCTGTTAATAGCGTGTTCAGACACCGCGTCTATTGGCCTACGTTTGAATCCTGACGTCCGAGTCGAAGTTTATGGAGAAGGTAAACACTGTGATGAAAACATAACATGGTGGCAGGCCTTTTTCTAAGCCTGTCTGTCTAAATACCACCCTCAAGTTGAACATCTGTCGTCACGCACCTGTTGGTTTATTCCGGCAGATGCACTTGACGGCCGCTCCACCTCTAGATATAGTTTGTTTACTGTCTTCGTCCATATTTTAAACTAGCTGTGCCTGCGACTTCCTCCGCGTGGAACGGAATACAAAACACAGTGATTAATAAAACAATCTGAATTTATATCTGTATATCTTGTATATTTGTAATATAATGTGTCAGGCTAAAACTAACAATGGTCGCACCCGTTTATCACTATAATAATAACTCAAAGTTAGGGCTTCCAACTTCCTTTGATGTATGTAAAAACCGTGGGCCTACTTATAGTGCATCTATCGTCATACAGTCAGATAGTTCGTAGCACACGATGGTAATTTGTGCCCACATCTAAATTTATTGCGAACATGGACAAAACTTCGTGACGACATACGCAGGTATAGGAGTAACGTAACACTAATATTCTAATTTGACAACTGTAAAAATAATATTAACCCTTGGACTGTCCAAAACCATAAAGATTTAACTTCTATACAAACGAATGTAGACCTCATGAAGCATAGGTCAATAGACTGTTGATAGCATACGCTTAAAAAAAACCTGATTTATTCCAAATCTTTGAAAAATAACAAATGATGAATTGTAAAATAATAATTTTCATGTAAAATGTATTTTTAAATTATTTTTTCAGTTGTGGCATGCTATGCAAATAGTGTAAATCGCGCCCTTAAAATTGATTGCGCCACGACCTTAGAATTGGTACAAATCGCTGGCGCTTATGTTTATGGACCGCCGACAGATGACTGCCACCCCCCGCGCGCCCACCGATCGTAGGAGCGGCGCTCGCGCACCCTCGCCCTCCTACTCACGGACAGACTGCACGGGAGAACAGTTACTTTGCGCGCGCTAATTCTTTTTACTAAACATTAATGTTCATTGTGTTTATTGTTATATTTATGTTTTGTCGTTTATTAAATTTCACTTCTTCGTAATACTGTCTACATCCTTTTAACTATTTGTGCACGTCCTCCTTCATACGTGGGTTGAACATACACACCTACCCACAATTGGTGACACCCGACGTAAGTGATCCTTTATTAGAAGACATCGGCGTTGGTTTTCATTATCAACGATCACTAGCACAACGTGCAGAAATACCCTCATACGTCATTACGAACGTTCCAGTAAGAGGCGGTGGTCCAAGTGACAAGTGACAAACGGTAAGCGTCTGAATTATTTTTTTAAATACAACATGGCTACCAAAAGGGATGACTTTGCAGATACTTCCGAAGTTCTCAGAGTCGGAATTAGAATACCCCCATTTTGGCCAGAAGAACCCGCATTATGGTTCGCTCAAGTCGAGAGTCAATTCATCCTATCTAAAATAACATCGGATGAGACAAAATTTTATTATTTAGTGGCTCAACTTGACCACCAATACGCTGCCGAGGTTAAGGATGTCATTACGAACCCTCCAATATCAGATAAATACCCAAAATTAAAACAAGAACTTATTAGGCGTTTATCTGCATCTCAAGAGAGACGCGTAAAGCAACTCCTAATGCACGAGGAGCTTGGTGATAGGAAGCCGTCGCAGTTCCTGCGCCATCTCCAAAGTCTCGCTGGTCCATCTATGCCAGACCAATTTGTAGCAACGATCTGGTCAAGCCGTCTGCCTACGAATATACAAACGATCGTAGCCTCGCAAATAGATCTCCCGCTTGAAAAACTCTCTGAGTTAGCCGATAGAGTACATGACGTAATTCCCTGTACGCCACAAGTAGCCAACACATCTCAAACGGTACCAGCTAATCAATCAGGAACACCACTTGATTACGACAACTTAGTCAAACAAGTAAACGAACTGACTCAACAAGTAGCAAAATTAACGCAAGAGGTTTCCAGAGGAAGACGTAATTCTCAGAACAGAATAAGCAACCGTTCTCGGTCTCGTTCACGTCCTAGGCAGCCTCCTCCTAATCACCCGCATTGCTACTATCATTTTACTTTCGGTTCTAAAGCACGAAAATGTAACAAGCCATGCAGTTTTTCTTCGGAAAACTTGCTGGGCAGTCGCAAATAGCGGCCAACGACTGCCCATCTCCAACAGGCCGTCTATTTGTGACAGACCGCTATACGAAAATGCAATTTTTGATCGATACTGGCTCAGATTTATGTGTTTTCCCGCGTAAGACTGTTAAGACGCCCTGTACCAAGTCTAAGTTTGACCTTATAGCTGCCAATAATACAATTATTCATACATATGGCCTTACGCAGCTAAAGCTTGATTTTGGATTACGACGTACTTTTATTTGGCAGTTTACGATTGCCGATATTTCTAGACCCATCATAGGCATCGACTTTTTGAGATATTACAACTTACTGGTAGATTGTAAGCAACAACGCTTAGTTGATGGAACTACATCTCTTGTAGTAAAAGCTATTCACACTGGTCCTGAATATAGCGAGTCTATCAAAGCTGTTACAGGAGAATCATCTTTTCACACCATTTTACGTGAGTTCCCAGAAATCACAAGACCTGCAGGAGTACCAACTAGTTCCCAGCATAGCACAATGCACTACATTAGAACAACTCAAGGACCTCCTGTATCTTGCAAGCCAAGACGTCTCGATCCTGTTCGCTTGAAAGCAGCTAAACAAGAATTTGAGGAGATGCTTGCAAGCGGTGTAGCCAGACGTTCAGAAAGTCCTTGGTCATCTGCACTTCATCTGGTGAAGAAGAAGGATGACGGTTGGAGACCTTGCGGTGACTATCGTGCTTTAAATGCAAGGACGATCCCAGATAGATACCCCATCCGTCACATTCAAGATTTTTCCCACCAGCTCTCAGGATGCTCAATCTTTTCAAAAATTGATCTCGTCAAGGCTTATAATCAGATTCGTGTTAATCCAGATGACGTACCTAAAACAGCATTGACTACTCCATTCGGATTATTCGAATTTCAGTACATGACTTTCGGACTCAGAAATGCTGCTCAAACCTTCCAGAGATTCATTGATGAAGTTCTTTTGGGTCTTGATTTTTGCTACGGGTATATCGACGATATACTGATATTTTCGTCATCGGTAGAAGGGCATAAAAAACATTTACGTCAGCTTTTTGACCGTTTTAAACAGTACGGTGTATTAATTAACACTTCGAAGTGTATTTTTGGAAAGGCAGAAGTAGATTTTTTAGGTTATCGTGTTTCCGCTGAAGGAACTAGACCACTGGATACAAAAGTTAAAGCTATCCAAAATTACTCTTTTCCTAAAACTGTTAAAGAACTCCGCCGTTTCCTAGGAATGTTGAATTTCTACCGTCGTTTCATTCCAAATGCAGCACAACTTCAAGCGCCATTAAATGATATTTTAACCGGTCCAAAAGTTAAAAGTTCCCATCCCGTCGAGTTCACTCCAGAATTGAAGCGTGTTTTCGAAGATTGCAAAACTTCATTATGTCAAGCAACTTTGCTTTGTCATCCAGATGCTTCTTGTGAACTAGCAATTGTCACTGATGCTTCTGACACTGCAATTGGTGCAGTTTTGCAACAACGCAAAGACACAGACTGGCAACCGTTAGCATTCTATTCACATAAAATCTCCAAAACTCAGGCTAAATATAGTCCTTACGATAAAGAATTACTAGCAGTCTACGAAGCTATCAAATATTTTAGACATATGGTTGAAGCCAGAACTTTTAGAGTCTACACGGATCACAAACCCTTAACGTTTGCATTTTCCATGAACAAGGATAAATGTTCTCCGCGACAATTTCGACATTTGGATTTTATCGCACAATTTACCACTGACATACGATACCTTCCAGGAAAGAAAAACACAGTCGCAGATGCTTTGTCATGCGTTGAAGATATCTCTGCTATCTATTATCAGGCTCTTGCACGATTTCAGGATTCAGATCCAGAATTGCAAGACTTGCTACTTCAAGGCTCCAGCTTAAAACTAAAAAAGTTGAAGTCAATCAACAGCGATATTCCTGTATATTGTGACACTTCAGTTGAAGAACCTCGTCCATACGTTACTCCACAACTTCGCAAACAAGTTTTCGATATGTTACATGGATTACATCATCCTGGAAGTTCAGCTACTGTGCGACTGGTTACGCAAAGATTTGTGTGGCCAGGGATTCGTAGAGATTGTAGAGAGTGGTCTAGACAATGCTTGCAATGCCAACAATCTAAAATTTCCCGACATACCAAGTCACCTCTTTCCACTTTCCTTACTCCTTCCTCGAGATTTTCTCACATACATCTCGACATAATAGGGCCATTACCCTTATCTTCTGATTACAGGTACTGTCTCACAGTCATCGATAGATTCACACGATGGCCTGAGGCAATTCCACTTAAAGACATCACTGCAGAAACCTGTGCTGCAGCTCTAGTGTCTGGCTGGATTTCCAGATTTGGATGTCCTGCCCGACTCACCACTGACCGCGGACGCCAGTTTACAAGCCAATTATTTCAGTCTCTCGCTACTCTCATTGGTGCGCGTCACTTGTGCACTACTGCTTATCATCCAGCAGCGAATGGCATCATCGAGCGCCTGCATCGACAACTCAAGGCAGCCGTTATGTGTCATACTACTTCACAATGGACTGAAGCTCTTCCATTGGTATTACTTGGCATTCGTAGCGCGTGGAAAGAAGATATCAAGATGTCATCTGCCGAATTGGTTTATGGCGAACCTCTCCGTTTACCAGGTCAATTTCTTTCTCCACAAAATGATTTCACCTCTGATGACATTACTCAGTATGCATCTCGTCTTCGAAGTTATATCCGGAAGTTGACACCCAAACCTACGTCATGGCATTCTTCTTCTCCATTTTATTTTCCACGTGACCTGCAAACTTCTTCACATGTATTCCTACGGCAAGATCACGTACGTGCCTCTCTTGAACCACCTTACGCTGGACCCTACATGGTTGTGAACAGACATCCTAAATACTATACCATCGACATCAAAGGCAACAAAGTCACCGTTTCTGTCGACAGGCTCAAACCGGCATACATTACCAAAGGAGTGTTCACTGAACCAGCTACTTCTTCTGCAAAAGACTTATGCCCTGAGCAAACTACAATGCCCAAACCGGATTCTCCAGAGAGAAAAAGTAGATATGGCAGAAGAGTCCGTTTTCCGGATTTTTATCGACCGTAGTCACGGTCTAGCCAGGGGGAATATGTGGCATGCTATGCAAATAGTGTAAATCGCGCCCTTAAAATTGATTGCGCCACGACCTTAGAATTGGTACAAATCGCTGGCGCTTATGTTTATGGACCGCCGACAGATGACTGCCACCCCCCGCGCGCCCACCGATCGTAGGAGCGGCGCTCGCGCACCCTCACCCTCCTACTCACGGACAGACTGCACGGGAGAACAGTTACTTTGCGCGCGCTAATTCTTTTTACTAAACATTAATGTTCATTGTGTTTATTGTTATATTTATGTTTTGTCGTTTATTAAATTTCACTTCTTCGTAATACTGTCTACATCCTTTTAACTATTTGTGCACGTCCTCCTTCATACGTGGGTTGAACATACACACCTACCCACACAGTTGTACAAACTTTTTTACTAAACCTTGAAATGTAAAGTGTACGATGTAGTGAATTTTAAAAAATATTGACAACATAATATGAGGGGTGGCTGTAAAGGGTAGCTGCCGGAACACGCCAACAGATGCTTAGCGACAGATTTTCAACTTGAGGGTGGTAGCTAGCCAGACGGACTTAGAAAAAGACCTACCACCATGCTATGGTTTCATCACGATGTTTTCCTTCACCGAAAGCTCCGACTCAGTTGTTTGGATTCGAACCTACGTCCTTCGACGCTGTGTCCGAACACACTACCAACTGAGCCATCATCGCTTCATAAACGCATAAACCAAAAAGTATTCATTTATTCAAAGCCTAATTAAGACATTAGAATCAAGGTAAATTTATGAAAAATGTAATTCGAAATAAACCTAACAAACACAGAAATAATCTCATTGTTATCTGTATTCTTCCTTGCAATCATATTCTACACAATTTTAGTGTCTTTATTTTTTTATTATAATAAAAAAAAATCCTAAATGTGATTGGATTTAATCATTTGTAATATTTACAACACAAAATTAATTAGAAATTTACAAATTTAATCATAAACCTTATGCGGTCGAAAATAAAAATCATATTTTACTTATACAAAGTAAATTATTCAATTTATAGAAATATGTAATATTTGTATTAGACCAATTTTTAGCTTGTATATTATAGTAGTAATAGATTTAGAAAATGGCGGTTTAACGCCATCTATTAGCAATAATGCATATTAATTAATTACGAACATCTTAGGGTATTAAAATTTATTTATGTGAAAATAAAATATTAACCATTTTTCTTTCGTTCTACGTCTTAGTAATGTAATACTGTGGCAATATTTATTAATGTCATAAAATACCCTGCTTTTTAGATGAGGCTAAAGTCCACTTACTTATTTATATTTCTCTCGTACTTAACTTTCGTTGTCATTAAAATTACAATAACTTTTGATAGAGTTAACTGATTTTAATGAAACAAGAAAAATATGTTGCTCCGGAATATGCTTGATTATTATTATGCTGGTGTTTTATCAGAAACCTAGTACTTTACCAGTGATGCCTGTTCAGACAAACAGACAGACAGACATTTCTAAGAATGATCGAAATGGGTTCTATTACTTATGCTTAGACACCTGCAACAATTTTTTTCTCAAAAATTAATAAAGTACAGACACGCTGGATTTACATTCTTATTATATGTATAGAAGAAGATTAATATCACATGGGATTGTGGTCAAACGCTAAAATATGTAAAGTATTAAGAAAAACATGTTTTAAATACAATACAAATATTATGTAATCTTATTCTTATGTATATCTTATGTATCGCCTTAACTAAGTATTTAAAAACGAATGTATCATACGTCCGATTTGGTGAGTTGCTGTATTACTGTATTTTTACCGTCACTTTCCAATAGATGGAGCACGAGTCATTTCATTTCTAAAACGAAGAGAAAAAGGTAGTATGTAAAAGCCACTCTTTATTATTTGTGTTGTAACGGAAAGGTAATAATTCCATCAAAATGAATATTTCTTGTGATTATGAAGATTCTTACAATGAGTAAGTTTATTAGGTAATAGTGTCAGATTTTATAACAAAGTCCCAAAGCATGTTACCGATTTGCCGGACTATAGATTTAAGCGCCATGTCAAGCGGGTTTTGGTGTCAAAGGGCTATTATAGAGTGAATCTATATGTGAACGATGGTGATGTCTGGAATTGACTCTTCTCTGTGCAGCCACTAATAACGATTGTAACGTGTGATTTATTTGAAATATGCATTTATTTATGTTAAAAGATAAACCCAATCGAGTTTTTTGCCGGTTCTTCTCGATGACTGTGTTGTTTTCCGACCCGGTAGTAATTTTGACGTTCATAAGCGCCTTCTTAGGGCCTACATTGAATAAAGTTATTTTGATTTTTAATTTTGATTTTGATGTAAATTGTGTAACGAGGCCAATAAACGGATCTCCAATAATTTACATATCGTTGCAGATTAATATTTGTGTATAGATAGGCTGAGATAAATAACTTCAGTACCATTTGTCCCGATTATCAATCGGTTTTTTTTGCAGTATCAACAAATCGAAGTGCTTATTAAAAATTATCTATTTGTACGCTCCTTACCTATACTATCAACAGAATTTGTTTAATACTCATTACAGATAATAATATTTACTACATGTTAAGTAAGCATATTAGTAATCATTATTATGGTCAAATTTCAACAACTCGACGATCACTAGTAAAATAAGTAATTAATTATAGTAGTAAAAATAAAAACAAAATATTGAACGTTAAATAATAAAAATATAATAACTCTCGAGGATATGTTCTTTAAAAAGAATTAGCGGTATTGAAAGAACTAACCGCGAAATGTGAGTGCGGATTTTTGCGGATTTTTAAAGGCCAACGGAACGCCCGATAAGCGGTGACAGCAGCATCTGTCTTCCTCCGGCAGACGTGCGAGAGATACCGCCCGCATTATATCATCGAAAATCGTTTAACGCGATCCATCTACATACGACTATACCTAAAGACTAAGATAATCTTATCGTCCAACATACAAATATTAGAAATTTAAATTTCTGATCTAATTTACATGTACTTCAAAATAATTTGTATCCCTTCCAAAGGTGATATCTAAATAAATCCTTGGAAGGAGACTATTCCAAATCGCACAGATCCAATGAAAAATGACGTATACTAGGAAAATTTCCATTGCGAATGAAAAACAAAGGCCACTTTCATCCGACACAATCGCTGTGTAAGACTCCGCGTGTGTTTGCAAATATTTGTGTTGTTGTACATTACGTATACCAATTTCAATGAAGATCGGTTGAACGGTACCGAATTTGATGTGTAACACTGCCATCTGGTGGCGAGTTATATTAAAATGATTAACAAAGAGGTTGGCAGTTTAACGATATCAAATATGTAATATATGCTCGTTCATTTTCATGTATGTACAATTCAAGTTCAATTACAGTCATTAGGTTAATAAGTAATAATCAGGACTTTAATTAATATAATTGCTATGATTTATTAACAGTTGCCGGACTATTTTGTTAAGGGACGTTCGATAAAAATTATTTTGTACTCATACAAACAAAAGTTACAGTACAATAACAGTCCCATTATAGCACCTTATAATGGTCTAGTCACGGTCCGTTTGAAGATTTCTTCCTTTTGTTTCTCTTCATACTCGCTACGATGTCTTAAATAGAACACTCACCATGGCGCGTTTCTGTACCTTACACTGAAGGAGGGTGGGAAACTCTGGAAGGCAGACGTCATTATTCGAACGATTCGACAAAGTGTAAGAGGGGTTATTTTTACAACCCCATTGTTTCTGATTATCACGGTCGATGAGAATCCATTTTTTGTTTGTATTAACGAGTTTACATACAGGGTGTAACAATATAAAACGCATATTGTTACATATCAGATTGATAAACTTCAGAACAGTTTGAAATTATATTTACATAGGTTTTTTATTACCACTTAGACCCTATGAACAATCATAATTAGAGGTAGTCTTGTTCATAAATATATTGCTGTTACAAAAATTTACTTAGAAAAATAACATGACACTTTCTTTTAATTACTACCTGCATATCTAGCAGGCACATAAATAAACAAGAAAAAACTTGTACAATTCGATTAAGTGTCTGGAATAAGCAACGTAAATAAATATTTATTTCCTTTATACGTATATATCTCCCTTGTACAAACAACTAGAAAATCAAGTTACTGATAATTTAAAATGCACTTTGGGAAAAATACGATATAAATATTTCAAACAGAGATATTTGCATAACGCTAACAGAATACCGATCCCCCGGAATTTGTATTTAGTCCAATTGGTGGATATGTTACTAAAATATGACAGCGTGAGTATAAAAGGAAGGGTTGGTTTTTAATTACGAAAACATAGTTGAAATTAACGTAGTTCTGCAAATAAATTAATTTTTAAGTTCTCGTGATAACCAAAATTATTTAGTAACTGTACGGGTGTTGGCAGTAATCTTCACCAAATAAAAGTCTTTATCGTCAACAGTATAATTTGAAGATATATAACACATACACAAACAAGTAGAAGGAGAAACGTAGACAGACAAAAACATATAGAAAAAACTACGTTACGGTACAATTAAATACGTAATACGTAATCGAGGAGAGAGCGACGTGCGTTTAGTGTCTGAGCGGTACCCGAATGAAAGGGTGGTGGTGTCAGCCGTGCCGACGCAACGGGCTGTGCATGCGCAGGTGGGGTCCGCGTCCTGCAAACCGCACACTCCCCCATACCCAGCCGACTGCTCGTCCTTTGCAATTTCATTACATACAATATTTTTACAGTTTTATAAATAATATATGCTCCGCTACAGTAACTAATAGTTCAAATATACTTTGATAAAACATTCTTTATACATGCAACTAAAAGTGTCTGTTAATCTTGGAAACGATTATACCAATTGTAATGATGTATGTACAGGCGGATAGGGATTTTTAAAGTGCTTTTTAAACTACATATCATTACTCTGTGAGGGCCACCCGCAAGCTGGCACTTGACACATCGATGTCTTCAGGAAGAGATGGCGAATCTTAGCTTTATACTATAATCGCCTTCTCAGCCATTCCCCAGAAAATGTGGCCAAGAGCCCATTGCGAGAACGATACGCCACCGTGGCTGTGGTGCGCCAAATTATCTGGAGATATGGAGACATCGAATTGTATACAGTTATAATCTGATAAGGTTTCCATCTACTCAAGCATCCGCCACCTACTGACACGGCACGCGACAGACAACGTGGCGAACGATACGTCCACCTTGGACCCTCCGTTGTGCCACGGCCGTGAGCGCCGTTCCTCTGTTAAGGAGAGACAGCCCCATCTGGGCTGTCCAATTTTCAACAGCTATACCTACCGCTTTCCATGCCATGACGTGGCATTGAGATCACCAAGCGAATTGATTAACGCTAGAGAACCTGCAAGCAATAGCTATTTTCTTAATAAGTAAAAAAAAGGAAAAAGTACGAAGATTTTTTCAATTAGACAACCGGTTCCATAGACTAACGCTTTTAAATAAACAAACACAAAGACAATATCTTAAGATTTATAATATTAAATGTAGACATAATATGATTTATTAATAAAATACTAAATGAAATATAATTTAATTTTGAATCTAAGTACGACCCTGATACAAAGGGCATTGAAAATTGAATTTGTCCGAAAAAGTTCGGTAGATATCAAAGATAGTGATGTATGGAACAGTGCGACCCGCACGCCAGGCGCCAACTAATTGGATTTTTCATTGGAAAACTGCGGGTGGGAGTGCACTAATTTACGTTCTCTCTACGCGCTGTGAATATTTTTGCATGATAGCGATATACTCGACAGGTGGGCATTGATTAAAATAATAAAAAAAGTTATCTACAATATTGGTATGAACGATGAATGAACCCTTAATAATAATTAGGATACATTTCTAAGTTCAATTAGTTTTGTTATATAAATTCATATTCCTTTTATTTAAGTTATTTTCTAGACGTGCAATTTTCATTATTTTTCGGAGTGGCTTTATATACAATGGTATGCAAATTGCTTAGATATTTTAATACACCTTAATACCGCTATTTTTGTGAATATTTTATGGGTAATGGTTTTAGGTATAAGTTACATTTTTTTTTTATATTATAGGGGACAAACGTACAGGTGGGTCACCTGATGGTAAGTGATCACCGCCGTCCATAGACACTAGCAACACCAGGGGAGTCGCAAGTGCGTTGCCGGCCTTTTAAATATGTGGGCCTCCGGCACTCTCACTGACCGAACGAAACGCAACAGTGCAAGCACTGTTACTTCACGTCGGTTTTCTGTGAGAGGGTGGTACTACCCCGGGCGAGCCGACCCATTCATGCTGAAACCAGTAATAGCTTCAACGTAGCTCTACCACCTACAACGTGGTGAACGATGCGTCCACCTTGGACCCTCCGTTGTGCCACGGCCGTGAGCGCCGTTCCTCTGTTAAGGAGAGACAGTCCCATCTGGGAAATTTTTATTATGTATTTTCATACATTTTTTTAACAATAAAAATACAGAAAATGATTATTATTTTAAATATGAATACTGACTTATGCCTACATCTTCACTCGCATTAATGTAAATTTGACCCCTGGCAACTCATATGCAACATTTATTTTAGTTTTAAATAAAACTGCGATCCTATATATCCACCTTTTATATGGAAGTCATTAGTGCCAAATTAGTGAACCATAAATACATTTAAACTGGATACGGCATTAATAATACACATTTTATGGTTTAAATTAATTCTTGTTAGAATCCTAGAACCTTTATCGCTTCTGATATTTAAAGTATATAAATGTTAATTTGAAGCTTTCATCTAATAAGGCTATCATCATTTATAAATATACAAATGCAGACGAAGTCAGGTAGTCTTTAGTGAATGTAAATATCCTGTTAATGTTGATAGTAATGAAAGTCGATTTGTTAAACACTCATTAAATTTGACAGCGTAAATAAAACGTTAAGGAAAAAGGCGAAAAAAAATGTCGTCCAATTAGGAAGGAGAGCTCGAAAAAAGAGCAAAAAACAGTGTACCAAAGCAGAGAGCGCTCATTATCCTAAACCCAGATATGACTTGACTGATGCCAGCCGCGAATGTGATTTGTCCTCCATCCCCCACTTAGCGTGAGCTGGGATTAAGCGATTCGCTAAATATTGTTCGAACGCTTTGAATATAATCTTTAAATTAATGTATTGATTTAAAAATACTTTGTTACATACAACTGAAGGTTTTTTCTTTTCAAAATTGTTTACATATGCACGATATTCCAAATGTTTTTGTTCTATGTTTGGTTGTAACATTTTGTATTCAACATCGTACTCCCAAACAATTTGTTATTAGATTTTGTATAGGCATTCGTTAGACTTAACGAACCTTTGTTAAACTTAGCAATATATATTTCATTTTTAAATCTATTAAATCAAAATTTGTTATATAATATTTATAGTTATTCGACGATATCACGTTCATATTGATCACCACACTAACTGTATTGGAATTATATTGTTTTAGGAGAATATACTGTTACAAATAAATAATAAATGAGCCATTGAGCGAGGTAGCTAAGAAAACAAAGATCGAAACCTTATCACTCCAATTATTATGAGCAAATAATAAAAGGTATCATTTCTCGAATCTGTTCTAGAATAATGATGTCATCCTTCCAGAGATTTCCATCCTCCGGTTTGTAAGCTGTATAAGTGAGTCACACGGCGTCTGAGAACGGTTCTGTTCTGGATATCGGAACAAATACGAAGAGGAATAGAAGGAAGAAGACTACAAGCGAACTGTAACTACAGTAAGGTGTAAGCTTGATCATAGTGTAATAAATTGAGTGATAGTGAGTCTGTTTAATTTTGGTCTTATGAGTACAAATGAATTTATTTCTACGCAAATAGCATTTGATTTACCCACGGGAGTAATAACACGAGATTATTTGAACTTACTATTGATATAGATTGTTAGCAGATTGTTTTAACAGATTGTTGTTTAGTTAGTATTTTGATCAAAGTATTTTAAATAATTTGATGAAAAACTTTAATCTAATCTGAGAATTTATAAGCGAAAGGGTGAAAACTTATATGTTTATTTAATGAAGTTGTCTGAAAACCTCGAGTGTATAGTGTGTTTACAGATAAATAATTTATAATACTGTTTAGTATTTATATACGTTTATTACAGAAATGGAAGTGTTAACATGAAAAATGAATAGCTTTTAGATATCTTACATATATTATACAATCTCTCATTCTGTCTATATTTTTGTTAGAGTGCTTATAACTCAAACATACCACTGAACTATATATAATTATTTTTTTAACATTTTTTATTACATTAAATTATATTTGGAAAAAAACATTAGGTTAAAAATAAATTAAGTTGTAAAATAAAATAAGTACGTTTTGTTTCTGTATTTTAAATACACAAATAATCAATACAATGTAGTGAATATTCATTTGGAATAAAAATTACAAACAAAAGACCAGGCGGCAGTACACATTCATATTTTTTTCATATTATTTATATAACAATGAATGCTTTTACCAGTAAAGCAAATTATAAAATTAGACGAGATCCTAACCATTAATCTCAATCGAATTAAATAGTACTCGTCTTTTGATTTTACACGTCGGAAAAAAGACCGAGATAATCAGCTAAGTTTATCTTTATATCTTTGTCTATCGCAGTTATTGCGCTGTGCGATAGAGACAGCGCTTTAGAAAACTGAAACAATTCGATATCCGTCTCGTTTCTCTCCTCAACGTGTCCAATAAATGCCGGGTAATGTAAATAAATTACTAAAAAATATATATCTTCCCATTTTCCCCATTGTTAGTTAATTACAAACAGGCGTTGTAAAAAAAACGGATAATAATTTTATAGTTCACGTATGTTGTTCGCGTTCTCTGTTGGTACAATTTATCTAATTGTCTTGTGTTTTATGTTTTAAAATAAATCTTGAAAAATAAAGACCGCCCTGTGTTAAGTGACTATTACACAATCAACACCAAAAAAGGGCTATTGTATAATTCAGTTAAAATTGCTATTTATTTTGTATATTATTATTATTATTAGTTGTTTTGTATATTTTAACGTCACTCACCTTACCAAGTACAAAATAGATTTGATTAGGTGGAAAATAATACCATGTGGCATTGCTGGTCAGTACTAGAAAAAGTAAAGGTACATTCATCAATTAATATGTCTATTCATTTACATAATTTGTTCATCCATCATTCAAATCAAATCAAATCATTTAATCATTCAAGAGACAACGAAGGTCCATAACACAAAAATATACAAAACTACCTACTAAATTAAAATAAGAAATTCAATATAATTAAACTATAGATAATAATTAAGTTAAATAAACAATTAAACAAAAAATGCAACATTGTGCCCCAGTGTTATATAACCACCGATATCCAGTGTTTCAGATAAGGACTATCATATATATCTACTAATGTTTCCATTATTCTGTTGGGACTGTCGCGAAGTCTACATAGGATGGATGCTGCTCTCTTACGCGTGATTGCATAAAAATCCTCAACCCGTGCATATGCAAACATCTCAGATGCGCTACAGAATCGCGGCAATCCCAAGAATAATCGAAGGATATTATTTTATTGCACACACAAAGCATTAGTAGTCCTTTTACTGTAGCTAACCTATAGACTGCTCGTGTAGAACCATTGGCAAAATGTTTTGAATAAATAAATTTTTACTTCATCACTACAACGAACAAACCTACGGATCAACATATTTCCCCTTACTGCGAGTGCTCTACGTTCTCTTTCAATGTCATAATCATCTCTCATTTCGGGTGTACCAATGGTCACCTGTTTTACTTATTTTTGGGCAGAATATTTTTAATTTAAGGCATTATTTTCATATATAAAACAATATTAGTATAATGTGTAATTAGAATATAAATAGGGTCACTAAAAGTCATTTCCAATAAATTGATGATTGTATAAAGCTTGTCGCATGAACAATCGAATATATTTTTTCTAATTATATAAAATCTTCCGACAAAGCTCTCAAGGGAAGACAAATTAAATCAATATTTTAATTTAACGACTCCGACGAGCCAATCTCAATAATTAAATTACAATATTCTTTCATTCGAGAACTGAATTTGAACTGTCGAGGTTTATTAGAATATTTTTATATAGTCCTTACGTCTAATTCGTCGTTTTCATTTTTTTTCATTAGCCTTTTCAAGCGCACTTTATCTTAGTTTTATTCAAGCGTTTCCTACAAGTTTTAGGTACTTAATAGACCTGAGGTTTCATTTGGTATTAATTTGCGCATTTCAGCCTTTACAGCTGCCATCTCTAGCTTTGTTAAGCGATACGCTAAGCTTAGAAAGGGCACTGTATCTTAAGAGCGACTAGTATATTTCTTTTTAGGTGTATAGATTCTATACTTTATAGTACATAGTTAAATAAAATTGAAAAATGTTCTACTGCAATAGTAACTAGCTAAATGGATTCGTAATGATTTTCTTCGTTAAACGTTTACGAACATTGTATTGTGATGTATAATTTTTATAGACTCATGTAGTATTTTTTATACGAATGGAGGCAAATGAACGAACGGTTTACCTAATAGTTAATAGTAATCGACACCCATGGACATCTGTGACACGATGGGCGTCACAGATGTGTCACCGGCCTTTCAGTCCTTTCTTGAAGGTTTGTAGGTTATTTTGGTCTCGAAACGCTGCCTATAGGAGTTAATTCCAGAGAACCGACGTACATTGAGAAAACGTACGCGAAAAATAGACGATTTCCAATCATCGAGATAACACTGATGGAATTTCATTTTGTGGCGAGTCGTTCGGTAGTCGAACTCAGGAGCAGCTATCAATCCGAACAGTTTTTCAGAACACTTTCCGTGGTAGATCTTGTAATAGATGCAAAGTGACACAACGTCCCTACGAAGCTCCAAAATGTCGAGGCCTAAGGAAAGCACCCGGTCGTCGGCAATTCGAGACGCTCTACGTTGGATTCGGTCAAAAGGAAGTAGATGGAATTGAAGCGCTTCGCAACAGGGATGAGAATAATATTTTTGTTTAAACTAACTAACACCGTTATAAAGACAAGGGAAAAAATAAAACCTTTCCATCATACGTGCACCTAGTTGTGTATGTGCACACATCTGTGGCATAACAAACAAGCAAACATACTCCTATGTAATAATAACGTAGGATTGTAGACGCAAGAGGCGTGAGGTATATCGAATAGAGATTCTTGAGAGAAAGCTTGGATTCGTCAATGGTATAGAAAAAAAACTATTTTCAATTTTTTTTATTTAATAAACATAAAAAATCGGTAGATAAACAGATACTGAACTATTCTATCTTCGTTCATTTATTTGTAGAATATGTGTAAATTAAAATATTCTCTCGAAGTCGGGTAGTAATCTTGTATAATTTAACGAAAAGAGATACTGCAATATGATACTATTTCAAAAGTCCTTACGATGCTCATTAAAATATAATGGATAATTATACCTTACTGGCCAACGTAAACAATTAACAATATTGGTAATTACCAGAGATAAGGTATAATTATTATATTACGATTTTTACATTATAAATATTATTATTAATTAGATCAAATCAAAAATACTTTTTTCAATTTACGTCCTGAGAAGGCACTTATGAACGTCAAAACTATCACCTATTCAGAAAACAACCCAGTCATCGAGAAGAACCGGCAAGAAACTCGATCTGGTTTATCTCTTCATCATTGTCATTTTTACAGACATACTTAATTACACATTTAGATAATTACATTCATTTTTGGCGTATGCACAGAGAGGACCGTCATTTTCAGATATAACCATCGTTCACATAATGATCCACCCTTTGGTAATAACCTTTATTAATAGTGTTAATATTACTGAATATTGTTACCTAATAAATAAAATAAAAAATATTTTATTGGTGGTGATTTCTTTTGAAAGATTTTTTTCGAGATTACTAACGCTGTTGGTTTGATGGTCCTTAACAGCTTGCCCGGACTCTGGAGAAAGCGCTTAAGCCGAATGATGACTAACTCGACAGTGCCAAAGTAACCGAACCTCAGTTTGGGTTGTCGCCTTGCATGCGAATACTACGGATTTGTGTCGAACTAACTTACCTTGCGAGCTAAGCTGACCATACATGAATACGTTCCTGGGACACATGCCTTAGTATATGCCACACGAACGCAGTAATTTGGGATCTGGCAATTTTCATTAAGGCTAACTAATCAAAACAAGAAAAAAAAACATTACAGAACCTATGTACCAGCTTGTTGTTAGTCAATTCATGCGGTATCGCGCAAGCGGTATTGTGAAGGTCAAAAGGAGCTATTTTAAAATGAGAGTTTTCATTTTCAGCTTATTGTTCATCGCAACATTTTATCTTGTCAAGCTCCTTTAAAGGTTCTCTTGATCAACGATTCTTGAAGGAAAGGTAATGGAGAATAAAGATATTTTAATTTAATTCGGTAGTTTATTATTTTGGGTTTGTTGGAATTTTTAAACGACCGTCCTAAATCGGATAGAAACAAATAAATAAAAAAAATCTGCGAAATTACTGTTCATAACTTTAATATTAACCTGACCCTCAGAACAACCTGAAACTTCCTCTTCGTCACCTTCATACCCTAATCCCACTTAAGTAGGGTCGGACACAACATGTTTGTAATGGTGTGATGCATGATTTCGCATAATTTTTAAGATCGGCCGCCTGCCTGACATCAACACTATGCCACACCTGGATATTTGACTCTTCGATAACAGATGGTAAGAATTCAAAGGACACGCTTGTGTACGATTTATCCGTAAATTACATCTCCACAGTCTGTGGTTTCAGGTATGTCGTAGCCATAACGATTTCTTCCAGCGAATTTGATTCAAAGAAAACTTCCTCTTGTCCTTTCTAATTTTGTAAGTTGCTTACATATATACGTACAGCTGGATAACATATGTTTTATATGAAATTTAACGCTCGAATGAAGCCATAGTATGGTAGTACTGTTTCTAAGCCCACCTGGCTTATACATATGAACAATTTGCAGGCATATCGGCCTTTAAAAGCTGCCACAGCATGCGCTATTTGGTAGACAATTTTAATTTAATTATTATTAAAGAAGACTAACTAAATATAGACCAACATAAGCTAACAATATTATAAAGAACCATTATATAAGGAAATATCATAAAATATCGAGAATAAGAAACACAGAAATACAAAATCAAAACAAGAAAACCTATAACAATAAAGTTAAATGTACGAGTTGTTAGGAACTAAAACTTATGTCGCTCAGCAACAATAATGCCTTTTCCTTGAAAGTGCACAACGAGTCACCAAAGATGTCTAAATCAGTACCTAATGTATTGTACATGTTACTCAGTCTAGATACTGGTGCATTTAATCCAATATTAGTTTTTATGATTGGGCTTTTAAGGAAGTTGAAATGGTGCCTTAGGTATATATGTATGTATGTAAGTACGGTGTATTAATGGAAAACCTTTGTATGAACTGCGGGCAGTCAGTTATACCATGAAAAGTTTTATATTATAAATATAAAATATATAAGACTACATCGTCATTAAACATCAAACAAGATTGTGGTATAAAAAATCTACTCATCACTAAGGTATTTTAAAATAAATCGATATTTGTATTCAAATTCTTATTATTTGTTCAAAAAAAAAAGGATAAAATTTGTACACAAAAAGTTTTCCAATTAATTTAACATGCAAACTGATCTGTTAAGTCTTGCTCTGGCTGAAAACTGTTTAACGCATTTTTGTTTTCAGATAAACGGTCACTGATCCTTTTTTAGCATTAAATTATGTATAAAAAGCTCCTACAATGTCTAGACTTAACCCTTTCTTTTTTATTAATGTTGGAAGACATACATTTTACAAATATTCGTTTATTTTGCCTATAAGGGTTGAACTTGCAATTTTCAAGATTTCATTCTCTACATGAAGGTGAACCGAGTTACTTCTATGATTTACGATTCAAAAATGACTTTAAAAGCTTTCATTTTTATGTTTATTCATAACTATTTACAAAAGTACTAGCTTTTGTCACCAATTTTAACTTATTTTTCGTGAACAGTACTTTTATTTCGAACAAAGTACTTGTGTATCTTTTTCTGTACCACTGATAATATGTTCATAAAATTTCAAGACGATCTCTTCGGTAGTTTATGTGTGAAAGCGTAACAAGCAACTAAAAAACAAACTAACCTTCGTGCTTATTATATTACTGAGGATTAACTGTAATAAATAACTTTGCAGGATAATTTTGTAGGAAGTTTCAGGTTTTATACTTAAAATTTAGATAAATGATAGTAGACCAAGTAGTTAATTTACGAACGCATGCCAACAATGTACCTCGGAGATATATAATAATAGACGCCGTCATAGATTGCTTTCCTGATATAACTATTATCATATAATCAGACCAGGATTTTTTCCTAGCTGGCTATCCTTGAACAAAATGTATAACAAAGCTTTTACCATATCCCGTAAGACACTTAAATTGGACGCTCGGGAGGTAAATTAAAAGGAAAACACCCGGCAAATATAATGAGAAGATCCACTTCGCTTCTGTAATTAAAAATAATAAGCTCGACGCGTGAGAAACATTACAACGTCAAAAATCTTTATAAAAAACATATCATATTGTGTAAATTGTAATGATGGACTTACTTAATTCTGACGAAGTTTTATTTTTTTCTTTATAATTTTACATGTAAACGCAATTGAACCTTATGTTAATAGCCGAGTCGGACATAACATAAGAAACGTGATTGAGAATTTGTAAATTATGTATGAAATAACATTTTTACTATAACACAATTAATTACCCTTACATAGTATAAAATGAAATGTTCTTCTATCTGTTTGTCTGGCAAAATGAATGATCATACCTCTTTAACTACTATACTAATGTACACAATTCTTCTTCGTAGTCCGGTGAAACTGTAGCGGCCTTGCCAGGTTATTGTTCAGGTCAGTATGAAAAAAAAAAATCTTCTTATAAATCACAGGTATATTCTCTGGTTAGGCTTTAATCGTTTTGTAATATTTGGTAACACATGGAGTTAGTTATAAGGTTACATGAAGAACTGTAATGTTTGGAAGTGACATCTTTCTCTGTATCTCTGTCAAAATACAACTGTGAATAATTAATGAGTTGAACAAAAAGAAGTAGATCCAGTTTCTTGTTGGCTCTGCTTAAAAACGAATTTAAAAACCAACCAAAATCCATTTAAAAACGAATTTTCCGAAACATTGGTAGTGTTTCGATATTTATAAATACAGTAGGTAATGCTTCAATTGAATAAATTACAGTGTGAACTCTTTATAACGCTATTCGTTACAAAGAATAATAACGAATAATGTAGAAATGAACTCCATTTAGTTGTTTACTTCAAAATACATACACTAATACGGTCTTTATAGCCCATCAGCTATTCTGTATTACGTTGAGATACGTACATAATTTAAACGTCGGTAAATATTTACAGGAAGCATTTTCTATATTATCGTTTATGTTATCAGTTTATAAAAGGCTCAGACTAAATCTCTGAAGTGGAAAAATTTCTAAGAAAAACACCTAATGTTAATTGCTAACAATACGTGTGCAATCCCATTCTTGGATTGCAGTGTCTCTAGGAAATATGAATCTTAGTTTTTGTAGGTGGTAGAGCTACGCCGAAACTATTACTGGTTTCAGAATAAATGGGTCGGCTCGCCCGGGGTAGTACCACCCTCTTACAGAAAGCCGACGTGAAGTAACAGTGGTTGCACTGTTGCGTTTCGTTCGGTCAGTGAGAGCGCCAGAGGCCCACATATATTAAAAGGTCGGCAACGCACTTGCGACTCCCCTGGTGTTGCTAGTGTCTATGGACGGCGGTGATCACTTACCATCAGGTGACCCACCCTAAACAAATCAGACATCTAACTTATTAGTTGTAAACCATGTTAGCATGTTAAGGTGACTGGTAAATGACAAGCGTTATGTTTTGACGAAAGAGCTCATTTGATACTAGCAGGTCCGGTGGACGTTTTCCTGCTCTGAAAAAAAAAACTTACATTAATTTCTTAAGGTAATTAGTGTATTTAATTTGATATAGATTAATGCTGTATCCGTCTAAATAGCCTTTCAATAACCTCATTGTATGTGACCATTTATTTGAAGATAGATGGGTGTAGTGAGCTATCCTTAAGAGATAGGTATATGTCATTGCAGGCTTTTTTGTAGATCTCGTATAAAAGAGGAATAGTTCACTATGCAATGTTTTGTTATGTCTCAAAAGAGTTAGGTAGCATTGTCGAAGAGAGCTCCCAGGTGGCTTGACTTTTTCCAATACTTCCAACAATTATCGTTATATGTCAATCAATTTACACAAAACCTTGACAAATTATACATCTAAACCTTGCTCAAATATTACTCTATCAATTGATGAAGATCGAACTACAATCCGTTCAACAGTTATTAGGCTTATCGCGAACCGACAGATAGACAGATAGACGCGGTGGACGACTTTGTTTTATAATATGTAGTGATGTGTAATAGAAAAGAAAAATAATAATGCAAACTTTTTAAACGAAAGAAAATATCGCACCGCTTAAGTTTCGTTACAAAAAAATTACACTGTACTTTTAATTTTATTACAACATAAAGGTAAGTTATTTCCAATCACATAATAATCTTATACTTTAGCTAAACTATTGAGATGTTAGCCAGCTAACTTTTATTTGCAACTTCTGTCATCATAATATAGATTTAATTCTCTGTCCTTTTCTGCATCCCTGACATCGTGTTTGCAATATGTCATGACGGTCAGTTAAATAATTAAGGCATGAATATATTAGTAAGAACAAACAACGCAGAAGACTATTATTTAGTATAGAACTTATTTCAAAAAATGGTCAGTGGCAACTTTAATATTACAATCACAGGGCCCAGTCCTTCTGCGTGCCAAAGTTAAGTAACAAATTTTAAGCACGAAAAAACGCCTTTCTAATAATTTCGTAGTATAAAAATATAGGAGGTTGTTTACATTGTTTTTCCAAACGCAATCAATTTTTAATATTCGATAACACTATTGTTTCACGGTTTCCTTAATTTTTATAAGTATTAACAACACGCTTCAGGATACAGAGTTAAATATAAATAATGTAATGTCTTACACGTATACAAACGTCTAAAAATCCTAATTCTACGCGTACCGCAACAAGTTAACCCAGATTTATTAGCCGTAACCATCCATGTAAAATGCTTACATAAATCACAGAATACGCCTTGCGGAACTCCGAGTGGGTAAAAAAGATTTTTTTTTAAGAAAAACAAACTTTTGTTAGCGACAGAGACGATTTCTTCTATGCAATTAGAGTTGAAACGAGCGGTTCTAGATTGTCTAGAAACGATTGTAAGGTGAACCGAGTTTGTCCTTTTGCAGTTCGAACGACAATTTAAAAGATTTCTTTGTATCTAAAGACAGTAGTAGTTAGTACGTTTGTTGAAACTTAAATGATTCCATTTTCACGTAGGTGATTTAGAATACCATAACTTTTTGAATTAAATCAGGGAAAAAAATTGTTTGATGTTTTGTTTTTGTCATAGGCAAAGATAAAACAGTACAGTATCTTTCTCGTCTCTGTTTATGAACCGATTTACAAACAATACAACACACAGTTTCTTTAGAAAATTTCCGTACCCGCATTGTAAGATTTTTGGTAGAGGATATATTTAAGGGTTCGCGTCACCAATAACCTCAACGTATTTATTGCTCTTGCACAGACTAGCGACACGCAGTATAGCGGCCTCTGAGCACGTACTTTTGATATTTTGTATTGAGCTTGTGCAGCCCACCATATGTTTGACGAGTTAATAAACTGCATACAAATGTATAATATAATTATTGATCGGAATGACAATAGATGTAAAAACCTGACTAATGTTTATAATTTCAATTTACAAATAATGAAATTTAAATAATTCGGATTATAATTGATTTAACAATTCAAAAAAGAACAGTATTCTATTGTTTTGTGAGTTTACACTTCTGTCGGCAGTGAAAATATGTTTTTGATACAACAACTAACTATGCCATGACTATCTGGTTAGACAACTTAGGAAATGTGATTGCTATGATTCTGAGAAAAAATATGTAATGTTATTTGTTCGGGATACCCTACAGTATAGGAGTTGTAAAATTACATCAACCATCACTTCGTTTGCAGTATCTTTCGTTTTATAATATACAGTTGTAGGTCTAAAGCGTAACTAAAAAATCTAAGGACGCCCAAAAATAATATGAAGAAATATCATAAATAATAAAACACCATTTCATTGTTGACTTCTACACGTAATACATATATTATATATATTTGGTACTAAATATAACCAAAATTTACTCCTAATCGAGACTTCGTTTTGATACGCTCGTAAATAATCGTTCAATGTTACATAGTTCGAGAAAAAATTGAACACAAAATATTTACCTTCAATTTTTCTAACGACGTGTGCGATCTACCGAACGAAATATGTTTCGCTTAAGAGTTAATATTTTCTCAGGAAAATTGGATATAGTAGGTATTATATAGAAAAACGAAAGTATAAAAATATGTCTTGTAAGCAAATATAGATTAAAATAAGATTACACTCGGTGGTTAGCGTGTTGGAATACGGTATCGGTCGACGTAGGCTAGCTACCACCTTCAAGTTCAAAACTGTCGCCAGGCATTGCAGAGTCAGTCTTTGGAATTAGCATGTTTATGTTTATGTTAGAGCACATCAGCATTTAACATCAGCTGAGATTCTAGTCAAGCACTAAAATTTATGAAATGTATAAAAATGTAACAAGAAAGACGCCTACATAAGTGACACTACTTATACGGGTTAAATTAGGAAATTGTAAATCATATAACTCCGGTGTCTCCAATTCTGTGTGATGTCTAACCGTGACATATTTTCATGTAGTGGATTTTATATTTAGTCCATGATGTCGTGTTATTTGATTCTATATTTTGTAATATTGGTGGTGTTTTACGTAATATAGTTCGGTTGTTATAATATAAGTGAAGTGTATGAAAAATAATATCATGCAGCTTGAATTTTGAGATGCCACAGAAACTCCATGGAAAATTCTAACAAGAAGGCCACCATCTTGTTAAAATATTGATATTATCACAAGACACTTGTAATATTACTTATTTATCTTTTTTGATAATCTATTATCAATACAAAAATCGTCAATTAAGTTACTTGTGGTTCGGGATGGTAACATGTCTAAAAAGCAAATTTTTTTTTCGACGCTGGTTGGTGATAGGCATTTTATTATGCGATGATTTTAAAACGCATTTAAATTTTAGCCTTGTAAATTCCGCATACAGTATGAGAAATTTTTGTTAACGCTCCGGTGAATACGAACTCGATTTCTGTTTTAACGAGCCTATTAAAATATGTAGGTTCATGTTTATTTCATTATTTAACCCCTCGTTTAACCCCTCGACTGATTTTTTAAGACTCAGATCTCAAAATGGCGGATTATGTTTTTATTTATTTTTTAATTTCACGTCATTACACATTGTAATGTTATGGTTTAGTAAAAAAAAGTTTGTATTAATGAAAAAATAATTTAAGAATACATTTCAGAGAACAATTATAATTTTACAGTATATATTTGTTATTCTTAAAACTTTTGTAATAAATCTGGTATTTCTTAAAGTTTATGCCGTCAACAGTCTGTTGATTTGTGCCTCAAGATGTCTACATTCGTTTGTATGGAACTTTAAACCTTTGTAGTTTTTGGACAGTCCAGGGATTAATATACAGTTTTTTATTGATGATTACGAGTAAATTTTGTAACTTCTGAATTTATTTACTTATAATTTTTATATGTAATCAATCTCGCTTTGAATCAATAGTTTCCTTGTACAAACTTCCGGAAATCGATTGATAATAAAAATGCTTTTAAGGATTAATTATTAGCGATTCGTATATATGTCGGCGA